>CM072524.1:25689254-25934254 GCA_036898135.1 Oncomelania hupensis | reverse complement strand
CATCATCATCATCATCATCATCATCATCATCTTTGTAAACCTTATTTTCTTTCTCTTGTCCTGATAAATGTTCAAACATTTTACTTACCGCCTGAGCTAGAAGTGTGCCGTTGTTGAAAACACTCTTGAGGTTTGACACTGAAAAATCTAATCACTAAGTCAAATGTGATTACATTAAAATTGTTCGGCCACATTGCTAGACGAATCAAGGCTACGTTTGATGAGATAAGACGAACATCATTGTCTCCTATCTCCGCTTCTTTTGTGAAAGTGATGGTTTTATTCGGGTTTGAAGATGAGCTAGAGTTATCAGGGGTTTCAGTTTCTTCATACGAACAAGCAAATACCTTAACTTGATTTTGTAGGTCCGCATAAACCTGCCCATAAATCCGCTCTTGGTGTTCCTTGTCTACCAAAACGTAATGTTGTTCGGGGACTCTCACCTTTATGAAACAACCTAGTTCTTCAGCGCCCGCTTTTTTAAATTTCGAAAATTCGGAACTTCCTTTCACCTGTCCAATTATTTTTCCCTTTGTAGCAAACATGTTATGCCAAACAAAGGCCGGAGACAGTGTTCCACGACACATCTTGCCAGTGGGAGTGTTCCGAAAGCAGGAATCGAGAGAAGAGAAATTCAAGTACAAGTGATCTTCCACTGGTATCTCATCCTTGTATGGCGTGTCTCTTGCAGATGTGCCGTTGTCTGGAACCTCTGAAGACAGACTGCCTGTGACTGCTGCCAACCGCACTGTGACTGCTGTCAACCGCACGAAATAGCCACAGTGCGTACTGCGCGCAGTCCAATGTATTTATTGTGTACATGAACCAGTTATAAATATAGGTTACAAGTTTGCCAATAAACCGTTATAAATGTGACTGCCTGTGAATTGTATGTTGCAGTCATAATGACTGAAAGATGTAAATAAGCGAAGAAATGTGAATTTTGTTTTATTATTTAAAGAGTGAACGATAAGAGGCAATATGTATGTGGAAATACTGACGCACTTCATAAATATATATTCCTTCCTTCATTCATGCGTACCCCTCTATCATGCTTTGTTAGATGCACAGGCGCTTGTATCAGGACACGCGAGCGAGCGCCTATGCCCGTGACGCGTCTCCCTTTGCCTATGCCTGTGACGCGTCTCCCTTAGGTTATCTTATAATAGTATAGATAACCAATGGGAGACGCGTCACAGGCATAGGCGCTCGCTCGCGTGTCCTGATACAAGCGCCTGTGGTTAGATCCTGCTGTGTTATCATTATTTTGCACAATGATACGTTTTTACAGTATTAACATACAGAAAGTAGTACCGATGACACGGAAGCTGTTTAACAAAGCAGATTGGTGACCGAGTGAATTTTTTTACTATATTTATTTTATTTAACCGTTTTTATATTACTTTCCAGCTCAAGAACTCACTGACGCCGCTCGAGGCGCCCACTTGGACGCCCAAACGACTGAGCCCAATCCTTGGCGACCGGGGATGGGGAGAAGGGACCTAGTGCGTGCTGGGTGTATTTGTGTAGCCGGCACTCACCTGTCTAAAACATGAGCATCATGATCTTTCAAGTGTTTCAGGTCTAGCTCACAGACTAGACCTCGGTTTATACTCTCATCCTAAGGAGTAGGGGCGCGGTGTCTCAGGGTATTTTCTTTTGTTTAGTTTTTTTGTTTGTCCAGGCCGTCAACGTACTTTGAACGACTGCCTGTACAGGCTGTAGTGTTATCACCTGACATTCTAAAAAAAAACTGCGTACATCACTGTACTGAGGCAACACTGCGCATTTACCGGGAATATCACTCGTACAAATGTCGTTTTATTGAATATAAAAGGCGAACCAGATAATGCCGGCTGGCAACAGGCTTTTTTCATGCCAAAACACTTCTTCAATTGCAAAAAGATAATTACTCAAGAAACATTAGCGACGCCGATGCGAACTGTTTAACAACCTTATTAATCTTAAGGAAGCATCCGGCGGGGTCTGGCTCGATGCCTATATATGGAAGGTTTTATAGGATTTCAACACTGAAGGACGGGTCTTAAAGGCCATTCAGAAACTGCGAAAATGCAAAGAGTGCACTCTTCTGAAAATCCAGCCGTGATAGTCTTGCTTCCTACAACTTTCGCAATTAGGCAAGGAATGCTTCTGGCGCCTGCCCTTTTCAATTTTCTTAAAAGTCGACAGAGGAGTGTATAACCAGCACCCTTCCATCTCCATTTGGTTTTCCCATCTACGTTTTGCAGATGATTTCCACCATCTCTGTCTTCCTCTATATTTTTATATTTGTTTTCACCCCCGCAGAAACGAGACCTAGCTTATAGAGTATGCAGATATAAATCATTGTATAAACCAAAACATGAACGTGGTCCTTAGACCTTATCGGATATGAATATCTGTTGTTACTGAATTGGGGATGACTAGATAGAAGACAACAAAATAATTACATTCTTCCCTTCTTCAACCTTCCATCACGGCAACCATAGTTGTCTGTGAGAACAAAGAGATTTCCGTGTTACGTATGACCTATTATACGTACGACATGCATTGTTAGAGAGGGGGAGGTAATGGGGGATGCTGGGTGGTGATTGGGTGAAGGAGGGAGTGGAGAGTAAATAACTTTTCTATTAAACTCCGAAGCAAAGATTGTGTTCTAGGTACCCGTAGTGTTTTGTTTCACAAAATTAATGTCATCTGTAAATTTGCTACCAACATTCGAAGCAAAAATAGTGTCATAATATATCGATAGTATGCGGTCGTACAAAATTAATGTGTCCTGTGCTCAAAATACATTACAGTAGACGTATGGCATAACACATTAGCGATAGTCATTACCATTATGGATGCAAGCAATATTAGTCTCTCTCTCTCTCTCTCTCTCTCTCTCTCTCTCTCTCTCTCTCTCTCTCTCTCTCTCTCTCTCTCTCTCTCTCTCTCTCTCTCTCTCTCTCTCTCAGTATTTTTTAAAATTCTAGTCAACGTTTCAAAATTCAAACTCTGTCTCTATCTGTCTGTCTGTCTGTCTGTCTGTCTGTCTGTCTGTCTGTCTGTCTGTCTCTCTCTCTCTCTCTCTCTCTCTCTCTCTCACACACACACACTCACACGCAGACCGAGAAAAAGTTAATCTATGACACAATTCATTTAACTATATCAATAACATCCAAATCTCTGACATAACAAATTATCATCTCTGTTTCAAAACGACAGAGATGTTGTGTTAGTAAAGATATCTCTTAAGAAACATTACAGGTATTATAAAGTATTCGCAGTTAATATCCATTGACGGTATGACATATAATATATCATATAATTTCCGTAAATATGTTTTTAAGAGGTAACACTGGGTTTCTGTGATTGAGTTACAGAGAGAGAATTAAGTGAGTTCAAAACTACCAAGACTGCAATCCTAGATTTAAGAACTATTTTATAAAATGAATTAACTTTCAAAAACTTTGGTTCCTTCCGTTGCCAACCAGCCACACTGTGGGTACATTTTTGGCATGAAGATAGTTTTTCCTGAGGATTTCATTCAGGCGTCTTCTTATGCTTTGGAAAATCAGTCCCTTGATTTTCAAATTTCCAATGGGTACACTGACGAGTTAAGAACAGAGCGAAATGGCCATCTGTGTCTATGGCACCAATGCTAACCACTGGCAGCAGAGAAGGGGAGATAATCTTTCCTCCCATTCCCCGCAGGACGGCTTCTAAAAAGGATGACATCCAGGGTGCTGTCATTAACTTCAGTCCCATCTCTTTAGGCGAGACCATCTATCCCATGTCGGTTCTCCCCAAACGTTTTGTCTCCACAAAGAAAGATACATTGCGTGTTTGAGAGAGGGGTTCTGAACGTGTGTGTTTGAGAGAGGGGTTCTGAACGTGTGTGTTTGAGAGAGGGGTTCAGAACGTGTGTGTGTTTGAGAGAGGGGTTCTGAACGTGTGTGTGTTTGAGAGAGGGGTTAAGAACGTGTGTGTGTTTGAGAGAGAGGTTAAGAACGTGTGTGTGTTTGAGAGAGGGGTTCTGAACGTGTGTGTGTTTGAGAGAGAGGTTAAGAACGTGTGTGTGTTTGAGAGAGGGGTTCTGAACGTGTGTGTGTTTGAGAGAGGGGTTCAGAACGTGTGTGTGTTTGAGAGAGGGGTTAAGAACGTGTGTGTGTTTGAGAGAGAGGTTAAGAACGTGTGTGTGTTTAAGAGAGGGGTTCTGAACGTGTGTGCGTGTTTGAGAGAGAGGTTCAGAACGTGTGTGTGTTTGAGAGAGGGGTTCTGAACGTGTGTGTGTGTTTGAGAGGGAGGTTCAGAACGTGTGTGCGTGTTTGAGAGAGGGGTTCAGAACTTGTGTGTGTGTAGGGGGGGGGGGATGGGGCATGTAGAAACGACGTTCTGATGACACACACATGAAACTCCACATGGTTTATTCTGACTTTTTTGGAAGGCCGTACTATTTTGACGTCAAAATAGTGCTCCGTTGAGTTAGAGTTGTTTTAGGGTTAGGTTAAGGGTTAGGGTTAGCTTCAAAAATTGGAAAATGTCAAAATAATGTCAAAAAATGGAAAGTGTGTCAAAATAATCCTTGTTTGTGTGTGTGTGTGCGTGTGTGTGTGTGTGTGTGTTTGTTTGACAGAGAGTTTCAGAATGTGTGCGTGTTTGAGATAATGGTTCAGAACGTGTGTATGTGTTTGAGAGAGGGGTTCAGAACGATTGTGTGTGTTTAAAAGAGGGATTCGGAAGGTGTGTGTGTTGCAGAGAGGGATTCAGAACGTGTGTGTGTGTGTGTGTGTTTGAAAGAGGGGTTCAGAACGTGTGTGTGTGTGTTTGAGAGAGGGGTTCAGAACTTGTGCACGTGTTTTGAGTTGAATTATGTTTTAATTTTAAACGGAAAGTTTTAGCTTGAGAGTTGAAAGATTACAAAGGATTTGCAGGTCGGATTGACAGGAAACATGGCGGAAGTACTCTGACGGCAATTTCGTCAATGCAGAAATAATGATGGATTCCTCTATCCCGGAGCCGTTACCGTTTCAGTTTCGTTTATTAATGCTGTTGCGAACAGATTTTTTTTTAAAAAAAACCAACAGAGTAAAATAAAGCAGTTGCCTCATTTTAAATCGCAAAACAGCGTAAAATCACAACTTTCTTTATCACTACCACGTAACCTCACAGTAATACAACATGTAAGCCTACATGCGAAACCCCTAATGAAAATTGCAGTCCTTAAACAATTAAATGTTTACGTAAATAATTCATTATTCAGCAACATCTTCTAAATAGTACATTATTTAGCAAATTCTGCTAAATAACGCAGTATATAAATAAACAAATCATTAATTATAAACATGTATAAATAATACATTATATCACACAATCTGCTAAATACAGCATTATATAGGTCAAGAATTCCTTCTTTAGCAATAATGCCTTATTTACACATATCACGATTTATTTACCTAAACAATATATTGTTTAAGTAAATAATAAGTTATTTCAATAATTATTTAGAGAAATTTTATGTTGTTTGTAAACAAATGATTATTTAGGAAATTCAAGTGCTTCTGAATACAGATTATTTAGCTGAAAGTAATGAAAATAAATATTTTACAAAGGGAATTCCATTAAGATTTAGAAAGAGAAAGAAGGAGATGAAGAAAAAGACCACGTACACCACATCATCATCAAATGCATCAACGACGACAACGAAGACGAGAGGAAGATGGCAGAAATTTCAAGAGAAATTGAAAGCATTGTGTAGAAGAGAGTAGCTGGGGGGCAAAGACTGACTTCCTGTCCTAATAGCACACAGAGCATGCTAAATGGAACGGACAGATCATGCCCACATTAAATATGAGAGGGTCAGGTGTGGTGCACGCGGTGTGAGTAAGATTAACATTACATTACATTACATAATTGTTGCTTTAGGTCCAGCGGACTCTTCCGAGCCAAATCAGGACCGGACAACCCCCAATCCGCATAAAAGATCTGCTGAAACAACCCTAGTGGGAAAACTGAATGCCCTCCACCAGCCAGTCACTTTACAATAAAGACATCCCACGCAGGGGACGCTGAGGCTGCACTCTAATTTATCGAACCCCCGTTTACAAAAACAAAATAGAATACAAACATCATTATAAATTATCAACAAAACATATACATATAAAATGCCTACATTGCTAAATAATAACATCATAGGAAGCCCCAGTGACCACCTGGCAGAAAGCGTCCAATATTCCCAAGCTGATCCAACAGACCTCACACACAAAATTAATAAGGAGTCTTGTCCCGGAAGAGTTTTCAAGAAAAAAGGTAGGTGACTGGTCCAGCGAAGAAGAAGATAGTATAGCAGATTGATAGAACATGGCAGGAAAGAGCAAATGAGAAAGACAGCGACATTGAGTAAGATTAACGGGAAGGAAAAAGTCCTATCCTATGTTATAAAGTAACTCGAAGGTCGTAGGGGCACCACAGATGATCGTTTAACGAGCGTACTCCATCTTTCTCTGTCCTCAGCAACCCTCATGGCTTCGCTCAGTGTCAAACCAGTCCATTCTCGAATATTGTCCTCCCACCTCTTTTTCTGTCTCCCTCTTCTTCTGCCTCCTTGCACTATGTCTTGCAGGATGGTCTTTGCAAGGCCTGATGCTCTGGTGACGTGGCCATACCATCGGAGTTTCTGTTTATTCACCACTGTGAGCATGTCATCGTGGTGTCCAATGGCTTGTGTGATGGTCTGTAGGATTTCGTTGTTGGTAAGGTGCTTGGTATAGGAAATGCCCAGAAGTCTTCTGTAGCACATCATCTCAATGCTTTTTATTCTTCGTTGTATGTCTGCTGTGAGGGTCCATGTTTCGCAAGCGTATACGAAGATGGAGATGACAAGGGAGCGCAGCAGCCTTACCTTGGAATGCAGGCTGGTGGTCCTGTCTTTGCAAATGGGCTTCAACCTTGTCAGGGCAGCAGTTGTTTGTGCGACCCTGGAGAGGACTTCCTGTCGGGACCCATTGTCTGATACAATGGCTCCTAAATATTTGACGCTATGCATCTGTGTTGAGGGATTGACCTTGGACTTTGATGTCCGTGTTGATGCCGTTGGTCATCATTTTGGTATTCTCTGCTTAGGTTCTGGAGATGGTGTCAAGCCTCTATACCAGCTGTTCAAGTCCTTGTTCCTCTCCAGCCAACCAATCAATGTCATCCGCAAAACGGAGGTTGGAGATTGCTCTACCGCCTAGGCTGACTGTGCCTTCGTGATCTGTAAGGGCATCTGACATGCGCTCTAGGAAGATGTTGAAGAGTGTTGGAGAGAGTCGGCATCCTTGACGCACACCGATTGTTGTTCTGAACCAGTTTCCGATGGCGCTGTTGTGGAGGACTGAACTGGTAGCCTTGCCATACAGGTTTTTAATGACTTCAATAATTTTAGGGCTGATGTTGTACACTCTCATGGTTGCCCACAGAGCTGCATGCCAGACTCGGTCAAACGCTTTCTTGAAATCTACAAACACACGATATAGATGTTGTTGGTGCTGTATGTATTTCTCGCAGATTATTCTGAGGTTAAAAAGTAGCATTTCGCCCTGCCCTGAATCCAGCTTGTTCTTCAGGTGTGATTTGTTCAGCTTGGGGTTTCAACCTGTTGAATATTATTTTCAGGAGGACTTTGCTGGGATGGCCGATGAGGCTGATGGTAATTTTTACACACCTGAAAGTTACCATTTTTAGGAAGAGTGATGACAGGCGACTGGGTCCATGGTGTAGGCCACTCCCTAATCTTTCAGATCTTGTTAGAAATAATGGCGAGGGCGTCAACCATCGATTCTCCTTCTGCTTGAAGCAATTCCGCGGGTATGTTGTCCACTACCGCTGACTTCCCTTTCTTCAGCGATTGCTTCTCGGAGAATTGGTAGGATTTCTTCTTCTTCTCTGTTCTGGGGACATGCTAGAACTGATGGATCTCCGTGGAGTGTGGTTGTAAAGGTCAGAGCAGTACTCTGTCCATCTATCTAAGACTTTTTGTTCTTCTGTAAGGTATATGCCAGACTTGCTTTGGATCGTGGAAACCTTGGGCTGTTTAACACTCGTCTGCCGCTTCACAGTCTGGTAGGTCTTCTTGCTGTTGTTCTTGTTCAGACTGTTCTCTATTTCCTGGCATTGCTCTTCTATCCACTTCTGCTTTGCTGTGCGCATGCCTTTTCGGATGTCATTGTTGAGTTTTTGGTAGGCATCAGCTCCCTGTGAGGTGTTCTTTTTCTTTCTCATCTCTCTTCGTTTATCACACAGATCCAAACGTTCAGGTGTGATCCACGGTTTCTTCTTTAGGCGGTGTTTGCCAAGGATCTCAGTGACGGCATCTATCACAGCTTAGTTGAAGGTGGTGGTCATGGAGTTGACATCTACTTCACCAGCTCCCCAAATGAGCAGTGGTGCAAATGTCCCTCCAGTTGTGGCTTAAAATATTTCTGCCACCTCCGGGTCTTGCAGTTTGTCCAGGTCGAACTTCAGTCTAGTGCACTTTGCTGTGTTTACTGTCTTCAAGTGGATCCGGAAAGACATCATCACGAGATCGTGATCACTTCGGATGTCTGCTCCTGGAAAAGTGCGTGTCCTGCCAATGTTGATGCTTGATCTGATTCGTGTCTTGACCATGATGTAGTCGATCTGGTTATGATGCTCCACGCCGGGACTGTGCCATGCCCATCGTTTGGATTATTTGTGGAAATCAAGCGTGTTTGCCAGTATCAGATTGTTGTATCTAGCAAACTCCAAGAGTCTCAGACCTCTGCAAATGTCTCGTTGTTGCAGTGGGGTCCACATGTGTCTCCCCAGTTGTCGTGCGCATCTTGGCCAACCTTGGCATTTCAGTCGCCTTGCACTATGACTATATCCTTCTTCTGCACTTGGTCAAGGATAGCCTGTAGATGTTCATAGAAATCCTCCACTTCACTGCCGTCATAGTCTGATGTTGGGCCATAGACCTGGATGATGGTGATGTTGAAATGGGCTGCTCTCAGACGGATGGTAATGAGTCTACTGGACACTGGGCGGCAACCCATAACTGTGGACAGAATGCCTCTGTGGACCACAAATCCAACGCCGTGTTCGTGCCCGTCATCTCTCCCGCTGAAATAAAGCTTGTGGCCTTTGTCGGTCGTTGTTTCACCTAGGCCTTTCCAGCGCAGTTCGCTGATGCCTAAAATGTTCTATCGGTAGTGGTCCAGCTCTGATTTTCACTTCGCAGTTAGGGTCCTGACATTCCAATTTCCTATAACAATGTTTTCTCTCGCGCGGATCTTGCTAAGTTGTCCATCAGCAGCACACTTATCACCTCCGTCGTGGTGGCCTGTGGAAGGCGCGGTCCTTGGTGACCCGGGCGACGACCGATCCGGTATGGAAAAAAAGGAAAAAGTGGAGGTGAAAAAATGATAGTGGCGTGGGAGAAGTAGGGGTGGGTCGCTCTGGGCCTTCACCACGTACTGCAGCATTTGGAGCAGGCGCGTATGTACGCTAGACTGCTCTTTGTGGATTTTAGTTCCGCTTTTAATACCATCATACCCCACAAGATGTTTGATAAACTTTTAACCTTAAATGTCCATCCTTCTGTGTGCCATTGGCTTTTAGACTTTTTGCTGGATCGCCCCCAGGTCGTCAGGGTGGGCAAGATGTTGTCTGAATCCAGGATTTTGAACACTGGAGCACCTCAGGGTTGTGTCCTTTCCCCTCTTCTCTTTACGTTGTTCACAAATGATTGTGTGTCACATGTTCCATCCGTTCATGTCATTAAATTTTCTGATGACACCACCATTGAGGGCCTGATTAGCAAATATGATGAAACCGCCTATCGGGATGGGGTCGAACGGTTGGTTGACTGGTGCTCAGAGAACAACCTCGAGCTCAATGTTTCAAAAACAAAAGAATTGATTGTCGATTTTCGGAGAATTAAAGATCCACTTTCACCACTTGTGATCAGCGGTGAAAGTGTTGAACAAGTCGAAGAGCTCAAATTCTTAGGCACAGTCATTTCGAACGACTTGTCATGGGGAAACAACACCACACCCATCATCAAAAAGTGCCAACAGCGCCTGCACTTCTTGAGGCAACTCAAGAAGTTCAGGTTGCCTGCAAAAGTCCTGACGCAGTTCTATCGCGCAGTGATCGAAAGGATACTCTGCTTTGGCATCACTACCTGGTTTGGTGGTGCCACTGATGAGGAGAAAGTGCAACTTGAGCGCATCGTGAAGCACGCGTCTAGAGTTATCGGGTGCGAACTTCCATCTGTCGCCTCGATCTACGACACGCGCTTGATCCGTAGAGCTAGAAACATCACAGCTGACCCCTCACACCCAGCCGGCCATCTGTTCGAGCTCCTCCCGTCCGACAGGCGCTTCAGAGCCCTCAAAACCAGAACAAACCGTTTTAGATATTCTTTTTTTTTCTCCAGAGGCTGCTCTCGCTTTAAATTCCTCATAATGTCAAATTCATAATGCTGTAACTGAGGTCACGTGATAATCCACTGGCACCTACTTGTTTATTTTTACTATTTGTTGTTTGCGTGTGTATGTGTGCACGCTTGAAAGGTATTTTATTAGCTGGTAAACGTGTGTTTGCATGTATGTTTTATGAATGTTACTGCCACATCGCAACATATTCCATGTGCATGTGTTATGTCAATTTGGCCAGTAAATTTCGTTGAATCGTTGTGTTTGCATGTATGTTTTATGAATGTTACTGCCACATCGCAACATATTCCATGTGCATGTTTTATGTCAATTTGGCCAGTAAATTTCGTTGAATCGTTGAATCGTTGAAGATCATGTCCACATCAAAGATGAGAGACGCCAGAGTATTGGAAGGAAGGATAGAGAAGGAGAGATGGATGGCAAAGGGAGCTAAAAGACAGAAAGATGGGGGCTATGGCCTAAGGAAGGGTGAGAGAACGAACTTGGTAACAGATTGAATATATGCATGTGTGTTTGAGAGAGAGAGAGAGAGAGAGAGAGAGAGAGAGAGAGAGAGAGAGAGAGAGAGAGAGAGAGAGAGAGAGAGACTTTGACTTTGACAATTTATTAGCATTTTGGCCATGGGCCCATATGCCCAGAGATAGAGAGAGAGAGAGAGAGAGAGAGAGAGAGAGAGAGAGAGAGAGAGAGAGAGAGAGAGAGAGAGAGAGAGAGAGAGAGAGAGAATGTGGGTGCTGGAAGTTAGGGGTTAGGAGCTAATTTATGGCAGATTTCATTGCACGTTTAGCCTTGGGTCCATTTGCATCTTTAAAGTTACTAACAGGAAAAGAGAGAGGGAGTTGCCCTAATGGAATTGGAAGGTTCGTGGAGGTTGACAAGCCTTTTTTTCTCGAGATTCTCAGATCAGGAACCTAGGCTCGGAATCTGAAAACACCGAAGGGAAAAGGTTTGGTTCATGAACTCAGGTTCGGATGTAAGAACCTTTTATTTTAAAAAAAAAAAAAGTAAAAAAAAAAAAAAGGCTATTAATTATGAAAAACTGTCAAATCTTTCTTTTTGACAGTCCCACATAACCTTTCACAGTTTGTCAATTGTCGACAATTACAGTTCACGATAAGTGTGTGTGCATGTGTATGTGTGTGGGTTGGTGTGTGGGTGCGTGTGTGTTTGTGTGTGTGTGTGTGTGTTAGGGGAATGTGCACGCTCACGCTCTTATATGTACGTATTTGTTGTGATTGCTCACACCCGTTGAGTCTTTTTTTTCTGGTGTGTTAAAGACCCCCAGTGTATACATTGGACGAAGGTGGAGGATGAAGCCCATTTGGAAAGACAGGACCATCAGTCTATACTCCAAGGTAAGGTTGCTGCGCTCCCTTGTCATTCCCATATTCCTATAAAACATGGACCCTCACAGCAGATCTACACTGAAGAATACAAAGCATGGAGATGCTACAGAAGATTCCTGGGAATTTCTTATACCCAGCACATCACCAACGACGAAGTCCGACAGACCGTCACACAAGCCATTGGACAACACGATGACATGCTCACAGTGGTAAAGAAACGGAAGCTCCGATGATATGGCCACGTCACCAGAGCATCAGGCCTTGCAAAGACCATCCTGCAAGGCACAGTGCAAGGAGGCAGAAGAAGAGGAAGATAAAAAAAAGAGGTGGGAGGACAACATTCGAGAATGGACTAGCTCGACACTAAGCGAAGCCATTATGGTTGCTGAGGAAGATGGATTACACTGATTAAATGGTCATCTGTGGTGCCCAAACAACTTTCGATTTACGGGATAGGATATGATAGAATAGGATAAGATACGATAGGATAAGATGGAAATTGTCTTACCGAGTATCAAACTGATTGATAACAAATTGATTTAGTTATGCTTGATAAAACCTTGTATTTTTACAGGACTAACAAAGAAAAAATACCGAAGGTTTAAAAAAAGAGCATGTTTATATTAGGTGTCCTAGAGTAAGAGGAGAAGTGCATTACAGATGAAAGCAGGTTTTACAAGCAGACTTGGGCACGAAGTGTACATTAGCTTGCACATGCGGAGCGGAAATGGTTTTCAATCGCGCATTCTTCCATCCCATGTCTCACTTCCGGCATGCGCAACAAAGAGCTAAATCCACCGCGAGTATCAAGGACTTTTAAGGCAAAAGCTTGACTCAGATTCTAGGCACACATTGAGTTTCAGGCGAAGACCGTGTGTTGGACAGTGTCGGTGATATTTCAAAGCTTGATTCAATTCTTTGTGAACGAATGCCTCAGCAGACCCTTCTGAAGCCCAGAGATAGAAATGACGGCTTTACTGGGGTCAGCGGTTATACTGTACAATGCCAACCACGGTTAGCAGTTGGGGATGAGTACCGTGTAACGAGCCAGCAGCTACTGCCATACCAATAACCTGACCTTGATGCTCAGATAGAGCAGTGACCCTATTCTTTCGGATAAGAATATTTAAATATAAACGGAGGTCTAATCTGTGCACGCATACATTCCATCGCGCAGACTTAAAAACAAAATACTGACCCTGGTGCCCCAGGCCAGAATTATGAACACAGCCCGCAAAGCACTACCCTGTGGTTGAGATTCCTAGGTCAAGATGAGGGTTGCTGGGCTCTGTAGCCTGTGTAATCTCTGACACTCACTGTGGCTAATCCTGACAGCCAAACCCGCGACGCCATTTGATAGAAAACGTGGCTGCTCACACCCGTGGCGTCTTCCTTCCCATGAATAATTGTGGGTGGTGTAGTAGCGTAGTGGTTTAGCCATGCGCTTGATATGTTCCCTTAAAGGGACCCACTTTGACCACGCCCTCTCGACCGATCCTTTTAACATTCACAGTGAGTGTTGCCCCATTGTGGAAAAAATAAGCCAACAACCAAAAAGAACTATTTTCGAAAGTACAGTTGTTGTTTTTAAAATGAATAAATGCTGTAGATTTTGTGCCGCGCCTATTAATAGAAAGGGTTAGCCAACATTCTGGAGCTAAAAATAGCATCTACCAACGCCGTTAAGAGACAGAACCCGTAGAAACAATTGCTCGTAAAGTTTTTCGTGTTAGGTTGATAAAATATATTCTACCCTACCCGAGACTCCGAAGACGCGTGGTTCATTCAGAAATAGGGTCAAAGGTCACACTGCTGTATCCTTAAAACAGGGGAAATAACTCCCTTTCAGAACCGAAATGGACAATTCAAACGTTAGCGGTTGGTTTGAGCAAGGAAAGCCCACTGTGCCATTGTTTAATGTAATAACAATGCCAATGTTAGGGTAAACCCGATTTGGCCAAAAGGAAAAAAAGAAAGCCTTCCAAATGGGTCTTTTTAAGCAACGTCCAACGCTGTTAGTGCTTGGATTGGTGACTATACTTAGAATGCTCCCACCAAACGACACTAAACGAATGAAATAAACGTGCAACACATCTTACTGGGAGGCACTGTGGTCTAATGGTAGTGCTTCGGCTTGCGGATCTGATGGTCCCGGGTTCGAGCCCTGGCCGGGCCATTGTGTTGTGTCCCTGGGAAAGACACTTTACATGTACTCCTGTTTTCCTACTCCTTCGGATGAGAGTATAAACAGAGGTCTAGTCTGTGTCGCATACATTCCATCATAACGGACTTTAAAGATCCTGACGCTCATGTCCTAGACGGGTGAGTGCCGGTGACAAGAACACACCCAGCATGCACCTAGGTCCTTCTCCTCCATCCCTGGCTGCCCAGGATTGTGCTCAGTTGTCCGGGCGTCAGACCATACGCCCAAAGGCTGCGGGTGGGCGTCTCGGGCGGCTTGAGTTAGATCCTGTACCGGCCAGCGCCTTGAGCAGCTCTTGAGCTGGAAAAGCGCTATATAAGAACGATTAAATAATACTGCACCCAGCTGTGCATAGGAACCTGGCTGCGTTTACCACCTGAGAAAGTAAGGCAGCGATTCACAGGAGATTGGCAAAGCCGTCATTAGGTTGGCCCAGAGAAATGAGGAGTCTCGACCCCGGGTCTCCCCAACGACCGAAAAGAGACTGGAATACCTTTACATTTTAAAAAATAATAATGAATGATCCACGTTTACGGAAACATTTTCCATTACATTGTGCATGTGTTACTAACTATCCCCGTGGCATCGTCAGGATTACTGGAAACTAAAATAATTATTGCGATTTCAGAGAGATATAGAGACAGACAGAGCGGGCCAAAACAGATAGGGCAGAAGCCGCAAGTGGACATAATTCACGCGTTTCGGTTCCCAAGAGTCGCTTAATACCCTTGCGTCGTGTCCGCGGTCTTCTATCACAGTCCGCAGTATTCAACATCCCTTTACGCCATTTTGCAAAACTGCACCATTCGGACATGCTCAAATTATGCTTAAAAGAAAAAAAGTCCCGGGTTTATTTCGTTCAGTACTTCTTTTCTCAGTTCATGCATTGCTGTGCTTGGGGAGTGAGGGAATCGAGGGGTGTCTTTTTATTTTATTTTATTTTATTTTTAAATTACAGTAAACTTGGAATCATTCCTTACTGCGTGAGAAGCATGATATCGTTAGCTTATGAAAAGTTCATGACGAAAAGTATAGTAAACTAGTGGTTTTGTACCCTGGCAAGCCAGGATACACAGGTTGCTGTTTAAAATGTAGAGAGACAACTGTTGTCTGCGAGTTTCATTTGGACGATGATACCTCCCCACACCCCCCTTGATACCTCCCCATACCCCCTCCCCCTGATATCTCCCCGCCCCCCCCCATGATGCCTCACCATACCCCCTTGATACCTCCCCGAACCCACTTGATACCTCCCCATACCCCCTTGATACCTTCCGTACCCCCCTTGTAACCTACCTGTACCCTCCTTGATACTTCTCCGTTGATCGTTTCGCAGGTATGGATGAAAGGAATCGACCATCACCATACCCCCTTATATATACCCGTATCCCCGTTATGCCTACCCATGCCCCTTTAAACCTACCCGTATCCCCCTTTTACCTACACGTACCACCCCATCCCGATCCTTGGTAATAATAATAATAATAATAATAATAATAATAATAATAATAATAATAATAATAATAATAATAATAATAATAATATTGAATATAGAATAATACAAATAGAAATCATAAAAAACCACCAAGGTTTTAAAAGAAAATTTGATATAAGATATAATAATAATAATAATAATAATAATAATAATAAAAATAATAATAATAATAATAATGATAATAATAATAATAATAATAATAATAATAATAATAATAATAATAATAATAATAATAATAATAATAATTATTATTAGTTTATAAATAATAATAATAATAATAATAATAATAATAATAATAATAATAATAATAATAATAATAATAAATTAAAGGTAAAAAGCCTAAATTAAAAAGAAAAATATCCATATTGTAGTGTAAAAGAAAAATATGGCCCGCGTGAGATTTGAACTTGGGTCGACCTGCACGGTAGGCGAATGTTTAACCAACTAAGCTACCAAGGCTTCCTAGAAAGACCATCAATTTTTTGGTCTATATGGGAAAGCATGCTGAAACCTCAATTTGATTTTTAATGGAAGCGTGCGGAATGAGGCTATTGCAGTTTGTGGACATTTTGTTTATTTATTTATCTCAGAAACGGTTAAACGTTCGGTAAGGAAATGTCGGCTATAGCGCTGTTGCAAAACTAGTGCAGATAGAGTTATCCGTCCCTGCCTTCACCTATGCCAAGGACACCGGCTAGTTCCGGTTGAGTATTAAGCATGGCAGCACGTAGACGGAAGACTTGTGGCGGAGAAAAACAGTATTGCGTTTGCGGCCCTAATTTCGCAGGAAAAGTAATTGAAGGGCGCATTGTCAAGTTACACACATTAATAGCTAACAAAACACTGAAACGACTGTGGGAACAACGTTTGCGACTGATTCAGAAAGATTACAACAATGTAAAATAAGATTCAAGATTCAAGATTCTTTATTGTCCAAACACAAGGCATGGATATTTGTTTAGCAGTGCAATAAGGAAGGAGATAACAACATCAAAATTATTACAAACATGGACATACAATATTGATACATTTGATATACTATCAAAAACAACTTCCATACCAAAATACAAATCTATAAACACTAACACACATGCATAAACAGATAACCAGCCACATACCCATGCGTACACATTTAACACACAGATAATTATTCCACAGTATATGTATACACAACTACAACACTCACCCATTCTTCCATGCCTTAGATCCATCCTAGATCATAATAATAATAATAATAATAATAATAATAATAATAATAATCATAATCATAATCATTATAATAATAAGAGTAATAATACAAAATAATCATAATAATATTAATAATAATCGTAATCATTAGAGTAATTAATAATTATAAAAATAATAATAATAACAATGCAACTACAACTAATAATAATAATAATAATAATACAACAGCAGCACCAACAGACAACTAATAATTAATATATGGTAATATTGATAATAATAATAACAATACTACTACAACTAATAATAATAACAACTGAAAGACTGAAAATAATAAGACATAATTGCAGTTGCTTCACTGAATTAAAAACAAAATTTATTCTACTGTATAATAATGTTATCTTCTAGATAAACTGCAAAATTAAAATTTCTCAATTAAAAAATTAAAGCAAAGAAAAAGAAAGAGACTTCGAATTTCTCGTGAATGTAGGTCACTGACAAACGAATTAGGCCTACTGAACAAACAAATCAGCAATCAATGTTTAGGCAAGCAGCCATCCTGAGTAAAATTTGAACGATTGTACAAGAGAAATATAATTTATATAACCCTCCATCTTTCTTGCTTCAACCGGAACTAGCCGAACCCAAGGGCCGCAACCGATCCGCCACTTTCGCTTTCATTATGAAACAGCGCTATAACGATTTCGCTGGTTTTGAGCACACAGCAGGCCGATCCGCAGCGTTCAGCACCAGCCCAGATCAGCGTCCATACCGGACAAACTTTATAGTAGAGGCGAAGAAGGACTTCCGGCTATCCTATCCTATCCTGTCCCATAACCCGAAGGTCGTAGGGGCACCACAGATGATCGCTTAACCAGCATACTCCATCTTTCTCTGTCCTCAGCAGCCCTCATGGCTTCGCTCAGTGTCAAACCAGTCCATTCTCGAATGTTGTCCTCCCACCTCTTTTTCGGTCTCCCCCTTCTTCTACCTCCTTGCACTGTGCCTTGCAGAATGGTCTTTGCAAGGCCTGATGATCTGGTGACGTGGCCATACCATCGGAGTTTCCGTTTCTTCACCACTGTGAGCAGGTCATCGTGTTGTCCAATGGCTTGTGTGATGGTCTGTCGGACTTCAACGTTGGTGATGTGTTGGGTATAGGAAATGCACAGAAGTCTTCTGTAGCACCTCATCTCCATGCTTTGTATTCTTCGTTGGAGATCTGCTGTGAGGGTCCATGCTTCGCAAGCATATAGGAAGATGGAGATGACCAGAGAGCGCAGCAGTCTTACTTTGGAATGTAGACTGATGGTTCTGTCTTTCCAAATGGGCTTCAACCTTGTCAGGGCAGCAGTTGTTTGTGCGATCCTGGAGAGGACTTCCTGTCGAGACCCATTGTCTGACACAATGGCTCCTAAATATTTGAAGCTGTGCACTGTGTTGAGGGATTGGCCTTGTACTTTGATGTCCGTGTTGATGCCATTGGTGTTGTTGGTCATCATTTTGGTCTTCTCTGCACTTATTTCCATTCCATAAGCTCTGGAGGTGGTGTCAAGCCTCTGTACAAGCTGTTCAAGTTCTTGTTCCTCTCCAGCCAATCCATCAATATCATCCGCAAAACGAAGATTGGAGATTGCTCTGCCCCCTATACTGACTGGCTTCCGGCTAAGCAATTTATATATATAGATATATGATTGTTCAAAATGCATGTTTTGGTATTTTAACTCGTCTTTTACGCTAATGCTGTAGGAAGTTAAACCTGGTTTTTCTCATAGCGAAAGCAACACAATGTGTGTATGTGGGCGCTTGTGTTTGGGGATGGGAAGGGCGTGCGTGTGTGTAGGTGTGTGTTGGTGTGTGTGTGTGTGTGTGTGTGTGTGTGTGAATTCTTTGAAAATTAATACTGCGGATTTCAAGCGTTAGTTATGTTTGTGTTTTGACATCTGTAGTAGTAGTAGTAGTAGTAGTAGCAGCAGTAGTAGTAGCAGTAGTAGCAGCAGCAGCAGCAGTAGTAGTAGTAAGGAACAGTTTTATAGGCTGTGAAGCCTGTCCTATCTTTGATAAATTAACGTTAAGTAAGTTGGGTCTGATTTGTATGCAATTTACTTAACATTTAAAATTATTCGTCATAGCAGTAAAACAAATCTTATAATTTTGGAAGCTTATCCAACTGATTTTTGAACTGGTTAATTGTTTGGTGCTTTAAAAAAAAAGTAAGTATTAATGGTAATTTGTCCAATGCTGCCAATGCTGTGCAACTCTGTTAGAAAATAAACATTTACCAATGTTAGTATTACAATGCTGTACAAATATTTTACCCTCTCGGATTTTTTAAAATCACAATAAGGTCCACTGAAAGTAGAGACACATAGATGCTGCAACGAAATCACTTTCGCTGGGAGTTTCGGTTGTACTACGTCACACAGGTTTTTTTGAAGGTCACGTGACTTCCTTCTTCAAGCGATACGACTTTCGTTCCAAGAAGCGAAGCCATTTTCGTGAAAATCCAAGATTACACGAACACCATTTCGTCATTATTTTGTAATGTTATCGTGGTCAATTAACAGCATCTTGTTCTAAGACATACTTAGATTGATATTCGGACTATTGATTCGCGCGCCTTAGGCCATTCAAAATGCTGTTATGAGATTGTAGGCATTTGTTGAGAGATGCATGTGTCGAAAGCCTTTGAATTGAGAGATCCAAAATGTCGACAAGATGAACCCCATCGATTGGCATTTTACTCCGACTTGCTTGCTTCAAGGTGACATAACATTTATGTCTAAGTTGCTTTTACATGTAACTCATTGTTCTTTTTATTAATGGGACGATTTATATATCTATATGCCTTTTTTAAAAAGGGGTAAATTAGGCGTTTCAAGTTCTTCTACAGTATCAGTATTGTAGGCCTGGTTATAGGATACTGTTTAGCAGAGTACCTACGAGTACTGTCCCTTGGAAGCACGATTTTTCTTGTTTCACCACACGAGAGTTACTCCAAGGGATTCAAGAAACAAAAAGTTGCGTCCCTTATTTCAGCGACGCGAAGTTCACTGACCCGTCTTTCTATGCTGCTGAGCTGAAGTTACACGAAAATGGTTGAGTTAGAACGGATGCACGCGCATTCTTTATGCAACGAAAGGTTAACGAAGCGAAACGCCAACAAAATGCGATCTACGTTTCTCTAATAAGTGTCCATCGTATGTCCAAGTTGTTAAGGGGGCCGGGTAGCTCAGTTGGTAAGAGCGTCTTGCTAGTAACCGAAAGGTCGCTGGTTCGAATCCCGGATTGGTCAACGTGTGATCATATTATTTTCCCCTTTACCAACAACTGGCCCGCTGGTGTCAGTATAAATCGGTCCAGTAATCACCTATATGGAAAAGAAGAAGAAACAGAATAGTGGGAGGTGAGCACATGGGAGTGGGGGGAGGGGGGGAGATGCTGGGGATGTTTTTGAGAGATTAAAAGCAGGAACAAACAAAGCTATAGCAAGAAATAGAATAAAGAAAGTAAAAGGCTTACAAGAAGAGGAAAAAGAAGGAACAGAAGGCGGAAAAGAAGAACAAGGAGATTAAAGCTATAAATAGAATTCAGAAGGAAAAAGAGGAAAGAGAGGAAGAGTAAAACAGTAACAAAGAACAGAAATAATAAAGAAATAAAAAGCTAGTGCCACTTTGATGGATAACTGTCTGGCGTTTGGAACGGGAAAATGTCCCACAAGTCTCATCTAACCAGGAATATCAGTTTTAATCTTCGCTTCTCAACGTCACCCGACAGGGAAAAACGTGGACCGGAACGCTTTTAAACGCGGACTGGAATTGGAGGTTACTCGGGGGAGATAACTTTTAAAGCAAACCCGCGTGCAGAAAATTATGAGGCGCGAAACTGTCTTGGATTAGGGACTTTTTCGGTAACTAGATTGTGGACTATAGATTCAACACACAGCGTATCTGAGTCCTTTGGGTTCCTTACCTCTCACTGGTGATTCGCGAAAGGTGTAAGAGTAAGCCTTTGCGTGTCTCCACTATAGTGTGTGCAGACTCAACTTGCCGTCAAGCAGTCAGTTTGGTGAAGGTGTTTAGATCAGCATCGATATTCATAACTAGATAGATGTTTCTTGTTTCTGAGAAACAGAGTGTTAGGAATTATAATAATTGACAGGTAGTCATACATATATAAATAAATAGAAAGGGTGATTTTAGTTTATGATAATTATACTATAGTAAGAAAGCACTGAATTTTAGTCAGTCACAAATTAATTCATTAGAAAATGCGGAACCAAAGGGAAGCTACTCCGAGGGACTTACTTTATAAAATAAGTCAGATTCCGTTGAGCAGGCGTATAGAATGGTGGCGTCATGAATCTCCGTTGGTAAAGCCATCGTGAAAATAGCTGCATTGTTGCAGGTAATTATGAATACTTTGACAATGTTTGAGTGAGGCTGGATGACAACTAGTATATTTGGTTAAAGACAATTTTAGTGTAGATACATTATAAAAAGATGAACGCAGAAACATGACTGGTGAATAGTACTAGTAGTGTAAACAAGTGTTACATATTTTTGATTGCACTTCGAGCTATATCTTGTGCTGTTTGTTTTGTCATGGTGGGAAATATGTTTTCTTTTTTAACTGTATTTTTTTGACTGATGAATGTAAAACGAAAGAGTTATAATTATTAATGGAATACTGTTAAGATGGTAGAAGAGGGGCTGAGCAAAGAAGATGCAAATGTAATTTTCTTTGGTGTGACGTTTGACTTTGAGTTTAATGTGAGTAGGGAATAATAAAATGGTTATTGGTTTATGAGGAATATAAGGAAACATAATTCTGAGGAACATGAGGAAAGAGGAATAATCAAGGACTGAATAATATGAGAGAACAGAGTAGTTCAGTAACAAGTGTTTTGTTGGAATCAGCTTCTCAGTCTGGGAGCAGGCTGATGTGGTGTGTCCAAGGCAGCCCAAATCTACGGGTGCAGGTCGACAACCACTGTACTGGGACGTTGAGGACAGGCCGTCGAGCAATCCTACGTCCGCAGCGAGAAGGCCTGACCGCTGTGTGTGCCTTCGCTGCAGTTCTTAGGCCGTCGTCTTGGAACTACAACCCGTCACCAGAGACGCTTCATAAGGAACGTGAAGGTCTAAAGGCGTGGTTTTTGTGTAGTACTACAGAACAGTGAGTACAAGAAAAATTAATATTCCTCAGGACAAAGTTCCTCTGTAGAGACTTGAACTCTTGCAAAAGACTGGTGTAAAAATGAATATTCCTCAGGACATAGTTCCTCTGTAGAGACTTGAACTCTTGCAAAAGACTGGTGTGCGTTGGAGAGATCTTCTTATTATTAGGGGAAGAAATGGGTGGTTGTTTTATTAGTTGTGTTATTATTTAAATGTGTGGTAATTAGTTATTAAAGTGAGCATCTAGAGTAAACACATTTGACTACGGTATCCTTAGTGCTTTATTGTGTGAAAAGGGGAATGGATGCTTGAGAGATGTCTTGCATGCACCTGTTTATTGAATAGGAGTTGGAACACATTAAGATTTCAATTAGGACAAGAAGTATAATTCATTTTCCGTCAGCATCCCGCTCCTTAACACTGGTGACCCCGACGTGATCAGTACTCATTGGCGGTGGTCACTCGAGCTCGAGCAAAACATATTGTAGAACAAAAACCGTTGACAGAGGTTCCGAAAGATCTGTTCGTTACCAGGCAAGAATTGGTGAAGTTGCAGCAGGAGGATGCCTCGTTGAAGGCTTGTTTTCAGTTGGCGGACAGTGGGGAAGAGCGTAAAACAAAGGACACGGCCCACTATTTCTTCATGTCGGGTGATGTACTATTTAGAAATTTCACCAGAAATAAGATCAGCTACGAACAGGTGGTTGTTCCAGAAAAACTCAGAGCAACTGTGTTGACTGTTGCTCATGACTTGCTACTTTCAGGGCATTGTGGGACAAGGCGTACATTAGCTAGACTGCTTACAAAATTTTTCTGGCCAGGTGTTACAGTTGATGTTGCGAAGTATGTTGCTTCTTGCGATGTGTGCCAGAAAACAGTTTCAAAAGGCAAGGTACCTCCAGTCCCTTTAGCTGTTTTTCCTCTGATCGGTGTTCCATTCGATCGAGTGGCGATAGATCTTGTGGGTCCTCTATCTCCACCTTCTGAACAAGGTCACAGGTACATTCTAACGCTAATTGATGTAGCATCTAGGTATCCTGAGGCGGTACCTTTGAAGGACATCTCATCGGTGAGTGTGGCTGAGGCGCTGTTGAGCATTTTTGCTCGCTTGGGGTTCCCAAAGGAAATTTTGTCAGATTGTGGAACTCAATTCACTTCCGAACTCATGTCACAGTTTCATGCTCTTTGTGGATGCAGAGGCATCAAAACATCTCCGTACCATCCGCAAGCAAATGGTCATGTTGAGAGGTTTCATGGAACATTGAAGAGCATGCTCAAGAAAGTTATACGACAGAAACCAAAAGCATGGCATAGATATCTACCTGCTTTGTTGTTTGCGTGCAGAGAATTACCGTCAGACAGTACAGGCTTCTCTCCCTTTGAGTTATTGTTAGGTCGTCAGGTGCGTGGTCCTATTTCTCTTTTGCAGGACACGTGGACAGATACTATTGGCAGGGATGAAGACAGCAAGCCGTTGTACTCGTACTTGTTTGAGTTGAAAAATACCATCGTGAGGCATGTCAGATAGCTTTGGAAAACTCCGAGGCAGCATCAGAGAAAGGGAAAAAGTACTTCGATCGAAAGGCAAAGATGAGACGTTTTCAGGTTGGTGATACTGTTTTGGTTTTGTTGCCTACGAATACCAACAAACTTCTGGCAAGTTGGTCCGGTCCTTTTCCGATCACAGCTGATTTGCATCCAGACTACAAGGTGTTGGTGAAAGGGAAAGAGAAAGTTTTTCACGCCAACATGTTGAAAAAGTACATACGTCGCGAAGCAGTTTGCTCTGAAAGAGATCTGTTTGCTGAAGTCGGTGCACGAGTGTCAGTTGGGGAGGCAGTCCCTTGGTTGGAATTTTCTCCCTTCCACATTACCGACGCGGAAAATGTGTCAGTGCAGGAGGCTGCTATCGGAGATTCCCACGTTAAGTGTACACCAAGAACTGCAGCTGTTTCGGAGAAGCCGGATTCAGTTGGAAAGGATGTGAGTGTGAATACCGTTGGTTGTGTTGTTGGAGTTGTGCAGCAAGAAGATGAAGATTTATCACTTCCGACATTGCCATTAGCTTCTTCTTTGCCTGAGGAGACTTTCAGGGATATTGATTTTGATCCTAAGTTGTCTTCGGAGCAGCGTGAGGAGTTGCTTCGGGAATTTCGACAGGTTGAGGACATCCTCACTACAAAACCAGGCGAATTCAATGGTGATTTATTTTTGGAAATCAATCTGAACTCTGATGTACCGGTTAGGCGTCGTCCATATGTCATTCCTTTTCAAGCAAAACAGGTGGTGGAGAGAGAAGTTCAGATCATGCTAGAGTTGGGGGTTATTGAACCATCTAGTTCACCTTATGCATTTCCAGTCGTGCTAGTTCAAAAGAAGGATGGAAGTTGTCGTTTTTGCATTGATTTTCGAGCTTTGAATAAAATTACGCAGTTCGACTCAGAACCGATTCCAGAGGTTGACAGTCTGTTTGCTCAGTTTTCGTCGGGCCGCTTCTTTACAAAGATCGATTTGGCAAAAGGATACTGGCAGATCGTTGTTAAGGCGGAAGACCGGCCAAAAACTGCTTTTGCTACTCATGTAGGATTGTTCCAGTTTGTCAGAATGCCTTTCGGTTTGTTGTCAGCACCAGCGGTGTTTGCCAGGATGATGAGGATGTTGAAATTAGAAGAGTGTTCTGCTGTAAGTTTCTTTGATGACATCATGGTCTACAGCTCGTCGTGGCAAGAACACTTGGTACACGTTAGGGGTGTTCTGGAAAAGTTGAGGAAATTCGGTTTGACAGCAAGACCTTCAAAGATTCAAGCAGGATACAAGCAGTTGGAGTTTCTTGGACACGTTGTTGGTGATGGGTTCTTGAAACCGGAGAAAAAGAAAGTACAGAAGATACTGCAGATACCTACGCCCACAACGAAGAAACAAGTGAGATCACTGTTGGGATTGTTGAGCTTCTATCGGAAGTATATACCTGATTTTGCATCAGTGACAGCTCCCTTGTCAGATCTGACTAAAGATACGGGGTCAAAGAAAGAAAAGGCAAGTTCGAGATCAGCGATCAGTTGGACACCGGATTGTGATGTGGCTATGGAGGTGGTAAGAAAGATGTTGTCCACATTCCCAGTGTTGTTATTACCCCGTTTTGATCAGACATTCGTCGTTCGCACAGATGCGAGTTCTGTTGGGTTGGGCGCAGTTTTATTGCAGGATTTTCAGTCAGTTTTGCACCCTGTGGTGTACATCAGTAGAAAGTTGATTGACAGAGAGAAGAGATACAGCACAATAGAACGAGAATGTTTGGCTATTGTTTGGGCCATTGGAAAGCTTTCTCGGTACTTGTGGGGTGTACAGTTTGTCCTACAAACTGATCACAGGCCGTTGACGTTCTTGAGAACTTCTCAGTTCAAAAACTCCAGAATCATGCGCTGGGCACTGGCTCTGCAGGAATATGCATTTGAGGTTCAACCGGTTCCGGGTTCTCAAAATACCTTTGCGGACTTGCTTTCTCGTGCTGATTTGGATCAGTTGGTTCCATGATTTTGTTGGCGGGGCCAGGAATGGAAAATGCTGCTTTGTTCGTTTTTTTTTTTTTTTTTAAAGAAATATTAGATATGTAAGTTTTAGGAAAAAGCAATTCGGTCATTGTTTTTTTTTAAAGAGGGGGAGTATTGTTAGGAATTATAATAATTGACAGGTAGTCATACATATATAAATAAATAGAAAGGGTGATTATAGTTTATGATAATTATACTATAGTAAGAAAGCACTGAATTTTAGTCAGTCACAAATTAATTCATTAGAAAATGCGGAACCAAAGGGAAGCTACTCCGAGGGACTTACTTTATAAAATAAGTCAGATTCCGTTGAGCAGGCGTATAGAATGGTGGCGTCATGAATCTCCGTTGGTAAAGCCATCGTGAAAATAGCTGCATTGTTGCAGGTAATTATGAATACTTTGACAATGTTTGAGTGAGGCTGGATGACAACTAGTATATTTGGTTAAAGACAATTTTAGTGTAGATACATTATAAAAAGATGAACGCAGAAACATGACTGGTGAATAGTACTAGTAGTGTAAACAAGTGTTACATATTTTTGATTGCACTTCGAGCTATATCTTGTGCTGTTTGTTTTGTCATGGTGGGAAATATGTTTTCTTTTTTAACTGTATTTTTTTGACTGATGAATGTAAAACGAAAGAGTTATAATTATTAATGGAATACTGTTAAGATGGTAGAAGAGGGGCTGAGCAAAGAAGATGCAAATGTAATTTTCTTTGGTGTGACGTTTGACTTTGAGTTTAATGTGAGTAGGGAATAATAAAATGGTTATTGGTTTATGAGGAATATAAGGAAACATAATTCTGAGGAACATGAGGAAAGAGGAATAATCAAGGACTGAATAATATGAGAGAACAGAGTAGTTCAGTAACAAGTGTTTTGTTGGAATCAGCTTCTCAGTCTGGGAGCAGGCTGATGTGGTGTGTCCAAGGCAGCCCAAATCTACGGGTGCAGGTCGACAACCACTGTACTGGGACGTTGAGGACAGGCCGTCGAGCAATCCTACGTCCGCAGCGAGAAGGCCTGACCGCTGTGTGTGCCTTCGCTGCAGTTCTTAGGCCGTCGTCTTGGAACTACAACCCGTCACCAGAGACGCTTCATAAGGAACGTGAAGGTCTAAAGGCGTGGTTTTTGTGTAGTACTACAGAACAGTGAGTACAAGAAAAATTAATATTCCTCAGGACAAAGTTCCTCTGTAGAGACTTGAACTCTTGCAAAAGACTGGTGTAAAAATGAATATTCCTCAGGACATAGTTCCTCTGTAGAGACTTGAACTCTTGCAAAAGACTGGTGTGCGTTGGAGAGATCTTCTTATTATTAGGGGAAGAAATGGGTGGTTGTTTTATTAGTTGTGTTATTATTTAAATGTGTGGTAATTAGTTATTAAAGTGAGCATCTAGAGTAAACACATTTGACTACGGTATCCTTAGTGCTTTATTGTGTGAAAAGGGGAATGGATGCTTGAGAGATGTCTTGCATGCACCTGTTTATTGAATAGGAGTTGGAACACATTAAGATTTCAATTAGGACAAGAAGTATAATTCATTTTCCGTCAGCATCCCGCTCCTTAACACAGAGCAGTCTTCTTCTGTTGTTGTTGTTTTTTTAAATGATAGTAATAATGATAGTAATAATTATATAGTGCAAAATCAGACAAAATGTTGTACTCCAAGCGCTTTTCACACGCATTCGCCCTGCACAAGGGCTAAACCACAAAATTATATAGTCTACTAAAGAAGGAAACACCACAAACACACACACACGCACACACACACACACACATCCCCACGCACACCCACACACACACCTCTGCTATTTTATAAAACAGGATTCAAGCGGATATGCACAAGCAGCAATCTCTTTCCCACTCAATTGGTGACATAATTGACCAGCTAAAAGTACTGTTGGACCAAATGTATTTTAAGCTTTGCCTTAAAAGACGGAAGAGACTGTCCATGGCATAGAGAATTTGGCAGGGAATTCCAGCATAAATTCGAGCATAGATGGAGAAGATCTCTTTTATCGTGGACTAATGTAAATAATGCTGACACAAAATTCTACTCATGATGTAAATAAACCATGATGTGTGAAAAAAAACAAAAAACGGTAAACACGGTAAACCGTGAATCAGACGAGAAAAATAAGAGAGAGAGAGGGTGTATATGTGTGTGTGAAAGAGAAAGAGAGAAAGAGAGGGAGAGAGAAAGAGAGGGGGAGGGAGGGCCAATTAATTTTTAATTAATGGAAGTCTACAAATTAATTTAACTTGTTCATACATTTAAATCTGTCCAGGACGACCAGCCAACATCCATCTAATTACTTGACCTCAAATGTTAACAACATTTGAATCACTTTTAGTTTAGTTAATTGTTTATATTTTACTCTATTTTGTTTGCTTAGTTTGTTCTTTGTTCTTCTTTGTCATCTGATGCTTGTTTAACTGTTCTTTTTTCACTCTCAAAACATTTCTTCATCCTCCAACTCCGCTTTCATCCATCCATCTATTCCTTACCTGAATAAGGAAATAATCCCCAAAACAAATAAATAAACGAATACATTTTTAAGTAAAAGACATGTAATGAAATAAATTAAAAGAGCAGAAATGAAATACATGAAATGTATGGTAAAAATAAAATTAAAATCACTCCAAGTTTAAACTATGAATTCAAATATTCTCAAATATAAAGTTAGACTCAACCTAACTTTAAAATAAAACCAAACTAATCAAAATGGAAAAAAAACATTGTAAATAAACTCAACTAAAAATAAATATTAAAAAAATTAAATATTAACAAAACAACAACAGATTACCTTTGGCAGAGTTTGTCAAACTGGACGTTTCTCTTTCCCTGCCAGCGATGCTCGCGACGATCTCAGGACCAAAAGACAGATGCTGGCGACAGCGTCCTTTCTAAGACAGCAACAGCTTTTGACATCTAAAGACTGCAGCTGCTAGCAGCGCACACAGGGAACTATATTTCGGCGCGAGAGAACAATGGTGTAGACGGCGAAACGGCCAGCGACCGCTGAGATCGGTCCATTTTGAGTGATGAGGAGCAGGAAGAGAGTGGGGATGGACTTAACCGAAGCCGAAAAATAGTACAGCATAGCATAGCGCAGCATAGCACAGTGGTGATTGCATTAGTCTTGTTTGCCTTCTCGATTAACGTTCATTAGAGATTACACGTACACATTACACATGTGTGTATTATAATTATATTGTTACTAATCACAAATGTAGAGGTTTTCGGTCATCGGTTGTGCGATGAATTTCCCTACCAAGGCAGATTAGGGTGAGGGAATCTCCGTTATCTTGTAGTAGTTTTTTTTTTCTGTTTCTGAAGGACTTAACTCTGTTCACATTAATTTATTGACATACATTTTGCCTGTAGTTTCTGCCCAGTTGAGTCGTTTGCTAATGCATTGGATGCAATCCATCTTGGATGCAATCAATTTAAAACTTCAAAAATGAAAATCCTATTTCCTGTTCGTCTTCTAATATAGACAGCGATCTCCCTGCCTTTACACCACATGTTTGAGTGTTAATGTTTGTTGTGCATGTAAAGGTGTATGTAAGAGTGTATGTATCATCTGAATGTGCATGTTGGTTACAATCGTTGCTCTTTGAGTCTGATTTAGAAATAAGGATTTTTATGATGATGATGATGATGATGATGATGATGATGATGATGATGATGATGATGATGATGATGATGATGATTATTATTATTATTATTATTATTATTATTATTATTGGCGTTATTGCCGCACTTTTATTTAAACAAAGAGCGGCACAGAGACATACTGAAAACTATCTTTCTATCTCATCAAAACACTCATGAGTCTTCCTACGACGTATTTTTGGGGTTGGTTGGTTTTGTTCACCCACTTTATGTAAAATTAGGGTTTTCTATCTCAATTAAAATAAAATTTACTTTCTTTGGCATCCTGGTTTCTGGATCCAGAAGCGAGCAGCACAGCGTCTAAAACTCAACATGATAATTTGTCACTAAACATATTCTTCCAGTTCCAGCGTGGTTACCCCCCGATCTTCAGCCTAAATGTAGCAGCACACAAGAGGAAACTTTTGCAGGCAAACTGTCTCGCCGTTTCAGAAACTGTCGGGATAGTCTTGCTGTGGCACGTGGTCCACGTGTTCTGTGACCGCTGAAGACGCTCCCAGAGCATAAACAGCTGCCTGGTCAGATTGGCTAACAAATACAATGGAGACATAGGCCTATTGTCAAAACCATAGTGAACACTAGTCAGAGGGTGGCACAGTGAAAGTTATGGTTTTGAATGTTGGTGTGCTGTGGCCACTGATTCCATGCGTACACAAAACAACTGGAGTACAGCAAAACTAACACCGTACCACGTGATGCTTGTGCATAGCCAATCACAACAGAAGGATGGAGTGCGTGGGCAGGGAGACAATTCAAATCAAGTTGTTGTGTACTGATTGTTCTGCAAACAGAAGTAGGACGAGCAGACATACATGCGTGCAACGACTGAGAAGAGAGAGATTACCCAGTTTTATTTAACAAGGCCTGCTAAATTTCTGGCGCTTCCTTTCGCTTTATCTCGGCAAACCAGATCCACAATAATGCCCAAGGGTTTGTTAGGCAGTATAAGGTTCATCGATACCAGACTCACTGAACGCCACTTGCCTATGTCAATGCACAAATTGAGAAGTAGAGAATCTGAATTTTGCACAAGCTCAAGAGTTTCAATTGTCATGGTTGTTCCCTTTTCCCTTCTTCGTCTTTGAAAACAAGCTAATCGTTGCTGGAGTAAGGAAGTATTTTAAAGTTTGAAGTAGTTGCTACCATTTAATAGGCATACCGGAGAGTGGTAGGCCTATCGCTGTTCCTTCTCGCTGACACTAATCGCAACAAATCTCAGAATGGTCTATAATATTAGGCCTGTTGGTGCATTGCGCTGTCCTTGTAGACATATTTAGGGCCTACAGAGACGGTGTTACGTTAGCGACGCGCACGATAGATCTGATCGTTTTGTTTTGCAAAGCATGCAATAATAGAGTGTATTTACCTTTGATTTGATTTTGCGCTGTAGTTAGAAGAAGCTTGGTATAATTGATGATTTTCGTTGGTCGATATTATTGGAGAATTCTCTAGGGCTGCTTGTTTACTATCGATCGAAGCATCTAGATAGATCCACTAGAAGCTGAGAGATTCTATTATGATGAAGAAAGTTGTATGACGTAAAACAGTGATGACGAAGTTTATTTTGATTGGTTGTAATTGCGTCACGCTGGAATGTTCTAAAGTTATCTGGAGTATAGAAAAACTATATAATTGATGCATTACGTCTAAAAACAGAGAGAAATGGAAAAACGATTACATACATTACATTACATGATTATTGCTTTAGGTCCAGCAGTAGTTGATGTAGGCCTACGCTGAATAAAGTTGGAAAACTTCATATGACGACTCCTGCCTTGTTGCTGAGTGAACAGGTTGCATGGATAAACGAATCCGAGTTACAATTATCAGGATTCAAGCATCGGGGCTGAATCAACTACTGATAAAAACCCAACAACGAGTGTAACAGACGGGAAGTGAGGAATCGAGAAAATATTGAAAGAAAATGGGAGAGTGAAAGCGTGCGGAGGAGGGAAGACAACTTGTGCTGGATATAGTGTCACTGAACATTTGCCAGTGAGGATAAACCTGACGAGTTCAGCTACGCTGCGTGCTAGCGTTTGCTGGAAAGCCAACAGCCTTCTGATGAAAGTTTCGAGGTAATGTGCGTCAAAGGTTTTAATTTTTTTTTAAAAAGCCGTTACACTCCCTCTCTATCTATGGAAAGAAGCAACCTAAGTCTGCAACAGCTAAGCAATCAACTGTAGCTGTTCAACTAATGAGGAAGAAAAAAAAAGCTGTATTAATTGTTACACATGTTGAATAATCAACTATCAAGCAAACTGGGCTATTTAATTTCACTAATGAAAATGGGATGCGAAAGTCTAACATTGTCCCTGGAACTGGACTGAGCTGAACTAAATCCTCTCTAAACCTTCGTCCTTTCGAGGGTTGGCAAAGTTGCCCCAACTCTTCAGAATGTGTCATGTTTGCGCAGGTCCCTACGTTGGACCCCTTCGATTGTGGCTGACTGTCGTTTCAGAAACGGTGACAACGGGCCGCGATCGAACGGGATCTAAATTTGTAAAGCTCTGGGAACTACTGTAATTGGCTTTGTTAGTCCGTCGGGCGTCCAGCTGTGATATTTGCGCATGTTTATCTGAAACTACTGGACCAATTTCTTTGAAACTTGGTATTGAGTTAGGAAATCGCGAACCCTACGAGATGACAAAAAAGTATTAATATTGGATGACGTCATCATAGGGACATCATACTTTTTTTTTTCCTATACCCATTTTCTCCTCAACTACTTGAGGGATTTGGTTTAAATTGGGTATGTATTTAGACTTGTCTGTTCCTCCAAGGAAAACGAAACTTATGCAAATCGAGTGACGTAATCACAGTAAGGTAATTTTTAAACAGAACTTAATTTGTTTTAACTTCCTATGTACAGATCATTCTTTGAGCCTTAAACAAAGCTATGGTATAATTGATCGACGTCATCGTACGACGTCATCACGGTGACATCATAATTTATAATAATAATAATAATAATAATAATAATAATAATAATAATAATTATTATTATTATTATTATTATTATTATTATTATTATTATTATTATTATTATTATTATTATTGTTGTTTTTGTTTTTCTTCTTCTCCTTCTTTTCATTGCTGTTGTTGTTATTATTATTATTGATGTTGCTATTATTATTATTATTATTATTATTATTATTATTATTATTATTATTATTATTATTATTATTATTATTATTATTATTATTGTGGTTGTTGTTGTTATTATTGTGGTTATTATTATTGTTGTTATTGTTCTTCTTCTTCTTATAATATTATTACTATTAATATTACTGTTTTTATTATTATTATTATTATTATTATTATTATTATTGTCATTGTCTTTATTGTTATTATTATTATTTTTGTTGTTGATGTTCTTGTTATCATTATTATTATTGTAATTATTATTATTACTAATATTGTTATTGTTATTATTATTATAAATATTTAAAAAATATATTATTATTATTATGAATAATATTATTGTTATTATATTATTATTATTATTATTATTATTATTATTATTATTATTATTATTATTATTATTATTGTTGTTGTTATTATTGTTGTTGTGTTATTGTTTTTGTTCTTTTGTTTCTTCTGATTATTATTATTATTATTATTATTATTATTATTATTATTATTATTATTATTATTATTATTATTGTCGTTGTGTTTATTGTTATTATTGTTGTTGATGTTATTGTTATTATTATTATTAAAGTTTTTATATTGAGCTTTACCAGTGTTAAAGCAGCTCCCTCTGAACACTGGTCGATACAGAATCTAACTCAAGCAGTCCGAGTCGCCAGCTTGCTTTCTTAGTCACATCGTCTAACGCCTCAATCGCCGTAGTTATTTAATTGGCATCCACCCCTTAGAGCATGAGCGTCGGTATCTTTAAAATCCGGAAATCTTATCTTCACAATCCTTCTCTTCCTCCTCCTCCAGCTTCTTTTCCATATTTTGTCCTTCTTCTTTATTATCTGAAATACTCTCTGTGCGTGTGTGGGAGAGAGAGAGAGAGAGAGAGAGAGAGAGAGAGAGAGAGAGAGAGAGAGAGAGAGAGAGAACGCCAGAGAACTCTGCGCCCGTTAGGGTCCCGCATGTATAATAATAATAATAATAATAATAATAATAATAATAATAATAATAATAATAATAATAATTATTATTATTATTAATATTAAAACAAATGACAGTAAAGATATTTCACTTAGCGCAATTAACGGTAACCAGGCTCAATGCGTTCCTTCATACACAGTCACGCCAAACTACTTACAATCAGCAACATTCAAAACATACGTTCACCTCTTGCGGGAAGCGAACCCGAAACCTTCGGCTTTCGGCATAGGAAAGCGCTAACAAAGCAACTGTACCACCTGGCCACAACGAAATAAAAATGACAACTTTCTCTCAATATCAAATTAGCATTTTTTTTTACTCTTCTCCCTCTTTTTTTAATTAAAAAAACACCAAAAAATCAACTTTCCTTTCTATACTGCAGAAGCAGATGAAATGTTGAAAGGACAAATGTTTTGCTGCTACTATCGGTTTTAATATTGCGTATTAAACATAACATGGTGAAATTAAAAAGTTGATACTGATGATGATGGCAAAATTGATGATGATGATGATGATGATGATGATGATGATGATGATGATGATGATGATGGTAGTGGTGGTGGTGATTACGAAGATGCGTGCTGCTGCTCCTGCTAATGATCTGATCATATTATTTATTATTATTATTGGGTATTTGTATAGCGCACATATTTCGCCGTTCTTGGCGACTCAAGGCGCCGGCCAATACAGGATCTAACTCAAGCCGCCCGAGGCGCCAACTTGCAGCCTTTGGGCGCATCGTAATAACGCTCCAGACAACTGAGCACAATCCTGGGCACCCCAGGGATGGGGGAGAGTTCAAGGAAAAGGTAATACGAATTTAGGTTTTTCACGTGGGATACGCATAGCTCGATAGCTATTAGGAGCTGAACGGAGTTCTGTGCTTTGAACTGTGGGCTGGAAGCGGCCAAAGAATATTGGTATGCTACAAAGAAGAATCATAAGGCGATTCTATTTCGAAAAATTGAGGTGAATACTCTGCGTCTCCAGCGCCTCCTAATTTTATGACCTTGTAAACATGATCCTTGTGAGATGCCATGAAGCTGATGTCATCTGTGTTGTATTGCTCTCTCCTGTCCAACGGTCCTGATACAAATCTAAAGAATTAACTGGACCTTAAGCAATGTACAAACAAACAAACAAACAAACTGTATAGAAAAGAAAAAAAGTAATCATACAAAAACAACAAAGAAAACCAAACCAAAGGAAACAATAACATATTTACAAATTGAACTGAATTTCACAATAATTATGATTATGCAAAGCAGTGTTATATTTTCACAAGTTCCCTTTTGTTCAATTGACAACCGACGCTCTTTAGCCCACTAATCACTATTCAATGGGGGATATTAATTTATGAATACAATTTAGCACTCTGGCATGCTGCAATAGTTTTGTTTTATGATTCAGTCATTAACAGCACAAACTTGAATATCATAAAAAGGCCTCATGTTTGTATGAATTAAAAAAAAAGTACAATTGAACTGTTTTCATTCACCATTTCCATGTAAATTTTAAGCTCTATATCACAATGTTGACGAAAAACAAATGTGCAAAAATACCAGCATTATTGCAAGGAGTCATTTCCCTACATATTACACAGTAATTTTGTTGACAAATATGTTCGGGATTCATCAGAAACACGCTGTTACAGTCGAGCAATATCGTCTGTATTTACATGTTGCTATGTGGTCTGTTTACCTCTCTTGACCTGCTCTGCACCGCAGCCGCTTGACAGCGCTGCTCTTAAAACGTCTTCACTTTTTATATAGGGAAAGCCTCGGATTATTCTTCTTTGTAGTATATCCATATTCTTTGAAGCGGCGAAGAAGGTTAGAGTCGAGCCGATATTCGTTGTGATCTGATGGTGACTGGGTAGATAGTGACTGCCACTATCATAGGATAAGTGTAGGGTCCTTTTACAAGGGTTGTGTTTTGTGTTTGGAACCACCCACAGTCTTGTTCCTTAATAAGGGCAAGAATGACCTCACCAGTGTATTGTCAAAACTGCGGTAATAAAGTACTTTTTCCACAGTTAGGAGGAATATCACTGCCACCACTTCTGTGTGCATGTGATAGGTGTAGGGTGTGTGTTCTTATTTTAGAGACCGCCCAAGACCTAGGCATTTCGTAAATGCAAGGGTGCCCTGGATCATTATAAGACAGTAACGAACCATCTATTCTCTACAGACTGTGTTGTGTTGTGGTGTTGTGTGTGTCTGTACTTCACAGGCCGAGAACTGAAGGTGAGTGGGTGCCCAGTATTCTAATTCTTTCAGTGGCTATACATTCTGAGCATGCTTATGTGAATGAATGATGTTGGATGAGGGGGAAAGGTTTTTTTTTTTTTTTTTTTTTTAATAAATAGTATTTTTATACGATTTTCTTGATTGGAAATGTAAATGGAATAATGTTGTTGATGTTGTTGTAAGAACGAGGTCAAGTGTGATGACGTATTATAATATGAGAGAGGGGTGATGAATATGAGAGAGGGGTGATGAAGATGAGAGAGAGAATGGATTAAGATTGTGATCAGGAATGGATGTATAATGCATTTGTATTTGTATAAATAATCATGTTCATAAGAAGTTATATAAATTATAGAAGAATTATGTGTTGTTGTAATGCATAATTAAACAGGTCAAGATGCCTGGCGGACGGCGCAGGGAGTTATTTCCCATGTATTGTTTACATTGCAGAGGTTGTATAGATATGGCGGCCTACTAGCGCCAAAACCTGATAATTACAATTAGGTGATAATTACAAATATCATGGGAAAATTACAATTATTAAGAGATAATTACAATTATCATTGAAATTTACAAATATGTTCGTGTGATCATGTTTAATTTTCAGTTTTGGCTCTATCAATCCGCCTGGAAATGCGCCAGAACTGAACATTGTAATTATCACATAATAATTAAAATGTTCACTTGATAATTATAATTTTCACGTGATCATGCTTAATTCTGGTAAGGCGGCTTACTAGCGTCAAAACCTGCAAAACGTACATGTATCAGTGATAATTGTAATTAACACGTGTTCTGTGTATTTCACAGAGATACCGGTAATTCACAGTGTTAAGTAATAATTTTCAGTTTTGACCACGCTTTACTAGGGCCAAAATCCCAGGCGTGCTGGGAACAGTGCAGCTGCCGCGCATGCGCATCGCGCCACGCATGCTCATCTTGATATTTATAATTTTCAGTGATAATTGTAATTATCTCTTGATAATTATAATTATCTCATGATATTAGTAATTATCAGATTTTGGCGCTAGGAAAGCATTGCAATACTGATAATTATTAATTAACCCTGCGGATTACAGGTATCTTAGTAAATTACACAGAACACGTGATAATTTCAATTATCTCGTCATAATGGTAACTCGGTTTTGGCGCTAGTAGGCCGTCATTTTTAGAGATGGTTTATTTTGTTGACCAGATTGGGCCTACTACTATTGTTCTTTTACCTACCTGTTTCTACGTCCATTTCTACACTCTACAACTGTTCCTGGCGTCGTTTGGTGCCGGGCTGAGACGTTGCGCGACCATTGCCACCTGGGCGCTACAAGACCCCTACGATCGGGAGGCGGCCGCATGGGTTGTCCTTACGCAGGACATTACATTACATGACATTACATGATTATTGCTTTAGGTCCAGCGGACTCTTCCGAGCCAAATCAGGACCGGACAACCCCCGATCCGCATAAAAGATCTGCTGAAACAACCCTAGTGGTAAAACTGAATGCTCTCCACCAGCCAGTCACTTTACAATAAAGACATTCCACCCAGGGGATGCTGAGGTTATACTATAATTTATCGAACCCCCGTTTACAAAAACAAAATAGAATACAAACATCATTATAAATTATCAACAAAACACATACATATAAAATGCCTACATTGCTAAATAATAACATCATAGGAAGCCCTAGTGACCACCTGGCAGAAAGCGTCCAATATTCCCAAGCTGATCCAACAGACCTCAAACACAAATAAGGAGTCTTGTCCCAAAAGAGTTTTCAAGAAAAAAGGTAGGTGACTGGTCTAGCGAAGAAGATAGTATAGCAGATTGATAGAACAGAGCAGGAATGAGACAGAACAAATGAGAAAGACAGCCACAGTGGGAATTTAAAGCACTAAATTTCCAGAAAGTGGGGATACTATTTATACTGAAACCCCCGGCACCTCAACAGGGGAAACGCAGGACAACGCACCTTCACAATCATACATACATACATTACACGCAAATAAAACGTACTAAATATTCAGTGAATATTCAAGCAGTGACTCTTTATTACAGTCTGTGATAGACGAAAGGCCTTGGTGCAATTTCAGACAATTTAATCAAGTTCGTATTGAAGAATGTACTGTACGTGTATAAAGAGTTTGTTAATAATTAAATACATTTCTTCAATCCGGGGCGATTGTATACATAAGCCATCAGTTGCATTACTTCCTCTTTATTTTCATACTGTTATCTTGTTTGTGTTGGCATCTTGTGTCCAGTGTCAAGGGGTTACGGATTAAACAAGGGAGGTAATTGTTGGCTAATTGTTGGGGTTGTGGGTCCAGATAAGGGTTGGGGTAGTGTTAGATTTCCCATTCTCCTGTATGTTTGTGCATTGAATTAAAGAGTGTAAATGTTCATCTGGCATTTGTGTTAGTATTTTAGTTTGAGTATGTATCCCTTCACTCGTTCTTGAGCTGAAGTCACTTATCCCATTTGGGTGACGTGACACTACCATTTGGCAGAAAGCGTCTAATATTCCCAAGCTGACCCAAGAGGCCTCATACACAAATGAGGAGTTTTGAAAGAGTTTTCAAGAAAAAAGGTAGGTGACTGGTCTAGCGAAGAAGATAGTATAGTAGATTGATAAAACAGAGTAGGAATTAGAAAGAACAAAGGAGAAAGTCAGCGACAGTGGGAATTTAAAGCACTAAATTTCCAGAAACCTCCGGCACCCCCAATTGCAATAGAGATTTGAATCGAACATTTATTTATTTATTAAATTTCATGTATGACTGATTGTATAATTATTATTATTTTAATGATGCATGTTCAATCAAACTTCCAAGGTGTTCAAAGTAATTTTTATTTTGTTTTATGTTCCTCTCTGATCAATAATATTTGAACTTGATTGTATGCAATCCTTAATCAATAAAATGAAGTCAGTGTGATTTGTGGACGAATTTGACTTAGTTATTTTTGAATTAATGCTTTCTAAATCATGCCAGATTTCACTCACATTTCATCTTCTAATTTGCTAATATACATTTTTCGTGATTGTTATTGGAAAAGTCTAGGAAACTATGTATGATTATTGATTGATGTCTCCTCATTTTAGATTTAAGGTTCGTGTTTTGCATGAAATCTTTTTACAACTTTCTATATATTTTTTCAAACCTGAAATTAAGGGATACCGGAAGTTATTTATTCTCAATTGATAATTTTAAACATTTGGACTTGGCTAATACTATTTATATGAAATAATTGCAATAAAAATATGTATTTGACAAGTGAGTCGCCTCTTCCAATAATACATAAGTAAAAAGTACTTTTATTTAAAAAAGAAAAAAAAAAGTATTGGATTCTACAAATAGCTCCTGGTACATGACGATTCGACTGTAAAAGAATTGCATTTCATACGTAAGGTTTAAAGAGGTGAAAAGAGCAGTCACAAGATTTGATTTGATTATTTCTTTTATATAGGGTCCAGTGAACCTTTAGCTGCATTACATTACATCATTATTGCTTTAGGTCCAGCGGACTCTTCCGAGCCAAATAGGGACCGGACAACCCCTGATCCGCATAAAAGATCTGCTGAAACAACCCTAGTGGTAAAACTGAAAGCTGTCCACCAGCCAGTCACTTTACAATAAAGACATCCCACACAAGGGACGCTGAGGCTGTACTCTAATTTATCGAACCCCCGTTTACAAAAACAAAATAGAATACAAACATCATTATATATTATCAACAAAACACATATAAAATGCCTACATTGCTAAATAATAACATCATAGGAAGCCCTAGTGACCATCTGGCAGAAAGCGTCCAATATTCCCAAGCTGATCCAACAGACCTCATACACAAATAAGGAGTCTTGTCCCGGAAGAGTTTTCAAGAAAAAAGGTAGGTGACTGGGCTAACGAAGAAGAAGATAGTATAGCAGATTGATAAAACAGATTTCCACAATAAAAGAAAATGAAAAGTCTATTTAGGTAATGCCTTTTCCTAGTGATAAATCAGTTCAAAGCATAATGAAAGAACATCTCAAACTTCTCTCCCCTATGACCAATAAAATGCTATAGGACATCTTTACACTTACCCGTCCACCATCATCTTACACTACACAATCCCACCTTTGTTTCATGTCATCTGACACATTTTCTTTATGAAAAACTCTTCCATAAAGACATCACTAGGTTGATCTTCTAATATTATACAACACTCCCCAACACAATCTGAATAATTTGTTGTTCCCATTTCAAAACCGTGAGATCATCAATGTCTGTGATTCATGTATGACCTTTGTTTTTCAAAATTATTAAACTTCTAAAACATAATATGATTTATTAAATGATTTTTGTGTTTAAATTATTAAACAGCAATACTGGATTCAATGTTTTACATTTTTGGTCTGAGCAAAATAAAATGAAATGACAAATCAAAAGTCATTGCAGTGTGAGGCAAAAAATATACACAATACAAGAAATGCACGTTTACACATCCCCAAATACATCATCTCTGGTATAATAAGGTGTACTGTTAACTACAAGTAGAAGTTACTTTCAAAATTGCAAACATAATACACAATGTTTGTTAGACATAACAAACACACAGAAAATAGAAAACAATATAACTTTAAAAACACAATCTAAAGATGCACTGAAAACTTATTAGATTCTTTGGGCGAGTACCAGCGTATGAATCAATAAAATTATATAACTGAATTTGAATACTTCATGGTATGTCATGTTAGTACATATCAAATATTATTGAGTCATAATGGACGAAACATTACATACCATATTAAAATCAAATCACAGCGCATGAACAAAGAATAGTATAGTCATCCTATTGCATGTAAAATAGTCATCCTACCTTACAATAATCATCCTACTCAGTACTGAATGTAAAATAATCATCTTACATCAAAATAATTCATTCTATCTCTTAGGAATAGGATCAAGATGTATAACATGCATAATATCAAAGAAACAGATTATGCATAAACATATTAATACAACCAAAGACTAGACCATCAAATGCCTTAATGATAAACTTAAGACGTTACTGTGAGGTCATACTACAAAATAATAGTAATAGCACAGTTGGATCAGAGAACTAACTATAGTGTTGGTTCTCTGGTTGGATAATGAAGTATCAAATATTGACAAAAAATGAACCCGAACAAAGAAATATCAACAGAACACATAAAATTACATGTATTATCACAAAACTGTCAAACCTATCCACTCCAGAATTCGAAATAAAGAATCCAAAAGGACATCCTTAAATTGAAAATAAGGTGCTCCTTTAATTTGTCAAAACATGAACACTTAAATGAAAAAATTCAATAAGCAAAGTTTAATTTATGGCCTGTAAAACTGTTTTTCCAGCAGTTGGGGTGCACTGATGTCTAATTTTTGCCACACATCACGGTCAGCTTTGGCCCCAAACTGATCTTCGTTTAAAAAATCTCAGCAAAAATTAAAATATGTTTAGATTACTTTGTATTTTCCCTACCCTACAAAGTTACAATCACAGCTTGTACTTATACCAGCACTGCAGTGTCAAACAACTTTGATACAAGGTAACATAATAATTGTATTTCTACCTGCAACAACACCTACAGCACAACAAAGTTTTTGTGGCCCACAAGCAGTAAGTGGAAACTCGGCAAAACCCACGATTGTACATTCAACCCAACGCCTATATTCAACACTAGACTATACAAAAATGATCCTTTTGCAATTCTTATTACTAACTATTAAGAACAGTGTCAACAGTGATCCAGTCTTCAAGGACAAACACAAACTCTCTTACAGAGTACAAACTCGCATTACAATCTGCATGCGAGTCAAAGAATGATTAAACGAACACAAAGCAAAGCAAGAAGAAAAGGAACAAATCTTCCCTGACCTTGCAAGAAATTCATATACAAAACCACGCAAAGTTCAATGCCACTTTGTAGATTGCAATATTATACACAACAGGTAATATATCGGCACAGAGAAATGATAAAGTAATATAAAAAACACAAATGCCAGAGTTTGAAAAGAACAGAGTCACTTGAGCCTACATCTTCAATGCTGATGAACACTCATAATTACTGGAGAGCCAAGAAAGTAGTACACAAGAAAATCGTGATACATGTCCTTATAAACGTTGATGATTTCACCGCAGCATACTATCTGGAAATGCAAAACAAACAAAAACACAGCAAGGTAACTTCAAAGCCCATTACTGTGCAATAGGTGAAACATGAAATGTGTAATGTAATCCATTTTGTTTTTAGCAACAGTGACTAACACCACAAAACAAAAAGCAAACCCCACAAAAAAACATGAATAATGTGGAGAATTTATGCAGCCAGTGCCCCACAGCATATTCTACCAGTTTAATTGGAAATGATTTATGTTGTTTCATACGCACCCACACACTTTCACTCTTTCACTTCCTCTCATTCGCACATTCTCTCCCTTACATCTCTCCATCTCCTCTGCCCCCCCCCCCCCCCCCTTCTATCTGTCATGCACTCACACACAAAAAGAAGTGGATATACTGAAGCAGCTTGGAATATTGGTTTGGCTACACAGCCAATCTTTGATTATAACCTGTCTTTAAATATAACCATTATTGTTGCCAAGAAAGTTACAAAGCAACCTGGACCATAGTAGTGCTGGAATAAATAAGGGGAAACTCTAAACTGAACTAGAAGGGCAAAGCATAGTTCTCACATGCTCCTTGTGAAACTTGCCATATTTAACATCAAAATGAGTGCCTAGGAAATAAGAAAAGAAACGATGACATTAAATGCAAAGTAATACTGACTTTGATATTTCTTTGCTCTTGACCTTGAGATGATCTTGACCTCCGCCTCCAAATACACTCCTGTACTATCAAATAGACTACAGCAAAAGTTGTATTATGCCACAAGAAAACTCAATGACCTTGGCTTTGACATTCAGGTTAGGATGACCTTGATGTGACCTCTTCCTCATGTATGATTAAATGATCCATTATTGTTGCACACTATTGGTTAAATAGAGCCGTTCTAGTGTACGATGACCTATTTTTCGTATGTTTTTGCAAGGCCTAAAATGACCCTGACCTTCAAGATCAATGCAAAAACTGAATGAATATGAAAGAACAATCTATCACATCTATGTACAACAAGTTTTGACTTTATCTCATAGTATTTATACTAAACGACTTGGACAGTTCCAGTGACCTTGACCTCGCAGTGAGGTTGACCAAATTTGCAAAATATTGTGATAGTTGAAAAAGGTTCTGAAATATTAATCCACTTACAAGTTTTGCACAGACGGCGGACAGTGGACAGACAGATGGAGGGATGGATTTTTTTTTTGTTTTGGTAAAATGTTATATTTAGAATATTTAGATTTGCAAAAATCTGGAAATTTGTTGTTGTTGTTGGGGTGAGGGAGGGTGTGTGTGTGTGTGTGTGTGTGCGTGTGAATACATAGACTCATATTGCTATGCATGCGAGTAAAACAATTGTCCCTGTGTAAAATACCGCTATATATTTAACACGACCCAAACAATAAAAGCAATAATAATAGCCCAAAACATTTTTTATTTTAAAACAAGACTTCAAAAAGGAAATGCTATTATATTCATTCAAGAGATTACTTTTTTTTTGAATTTGTGACTAGCGGCTGGCCATAAAGACTGACTGAACCAGCAGACAAATGACCAGTTGAGGATTTAACAAAGGAAATCCAACAAAATAACACATCAAAATAGAACACAGGAAAGGCAAAATGTCACTTTGAGGTAATGCAGTACCTCTCTCCAAAATGTTAACAGTGCGATAAGATAATATCATTTCTGTGAAGATAAATCATGTTTCAAACAATGCACATAATAAAAATGCCTGGGCTGTTTCATGTACAGATTATATACCAATGCGGTTGCAGACAATGTCATAAAGCATACAGATAGGCTGTCTCCAACTGCATGAAAGATATTCCACCTAAGGGATTTTAAGAAATAAATTTATGAAGCCCCTCATTTTTACCACCAAAATTATTGTATTAAACATAAAAAATTGGCAGTCTCTAATTTCAACACGTGCCAACTTTATTCTTGAGACAAATCCCCTGCCCTCCCTTCAATCATAACTACATTTCCAAGACACCCATTCACCCACACCTTCCAGCCCACTATCCTAGTCTGAGGTTTCTGTGAAATCATGAAGTAACTGTCAAACCAGTTCATTAACCCTTATGCTGGTTGTCACAACAAAGGTCGCGCTATACAATTCATTTGGTTCTATTGATCAAAGTTATTTCCCTTTTACCATATTTGAAACAAATGGCTTCCTTTTCATCACCGTATTTAACGAAGACCTGCCTGACCCTGAATTTTAACTTTTTGAAGACTGTTACGCATTGTTTACAAATAACTGAACAGAGAACCACTTATTTGCTAATGAATGTTAAATAATGATACCAGGTTAAAGGTTAAACTTCATGCATTATTAACTAAGCACTAGTCAGGGTTCACAAGTCTAGTGACAGATTTACAAGTCTAGATTTCCATGACTTTTCAATGACTTTCCAAGCCCAAATTATATTTGCTCAGGAATAGTGAACAGCTCAACACACACACCCACAAACAAAAAGCATTCCAAGGCCATTCATTTTATTTTTGCCTTCTAGTTTGACATATTATTTGGCATCGATGTTCTTTGAATTCCAAGGTCTTCCTTCTTCTCCTTTGCTGACTGTTTCATAGCATTTGATTTGGTCAGGAAGTTCATACAAGTTTCGTTCATGAAAGTGCTCATATCTTTTTGTTTTCTGCTTCTAGAGCTAAGTCATCAACACTTTGTTTTAAACTGAAAGTCTTAGTGAACGTGTCTTCTGTTCTTCATCTTTTCTCCTTAAGCTCATCCGGTTCCTCCATTATGGACTTGCACTTCTGGGACTGCACAAGCCTTTTGTTCCACCCCCCCCCCCCTCATCCCCCTGCCCTCCTGTTGCTGCAGATAACTATCATAACCCTAGTGATCTGCAGATAACTATCATAACCCTAGTGACCTGTCGTGAACACGAGGCACCAAGAAGCAGTTAGTGTTTTTTTTAAGTTCCACGTTCTCCACTCCATCAACATGTTTCAGACGGTCACTGATACCTTTAAGGGACACTAGGGTTTTGATACTTTTCTCACAAATGGTGCAGTAAGCCATAGAACTTACGTTTGCTGCTAGCCAGCCCACACATTCTTTGATTTCAGCAGTATCTTACTAAATGAGCACTTTCCTTTTATTTTCACTATTGCTGATAGCCAGCCCACACATTCTTTGATTTCAGCAGTATCTTACTAAATGAGCACTTTCCTTTCATTTTCACAGAGGTTTCCGCACTACGCTAATTCAATCGCCAAACAAACAGATGGCCGACTGCAAAATCAATCAGAAGCTAGGAAAGTGATACCACGGACAAACTAAAAATAAATGACCAACCAGAGATCACCTTTAAACAATATAAGCTACATCTCACTCATTTTCTCTGTGAGCAGATGACAACCAGAAAACAAACAGTCGAAAAACGTTTTCCCACTTTATATAAAATGTCCACGATTTCATTAGAATTTCCATGACTTTCAGGCCTGGAAAACCAAATTTGCTTCCATGACTGTATGAACCCTGACTACTGAAAAATGAGTAGACAATGTCAAGTTAAAATTCTACCACTACTATGTTTGATCTGCAATGAAAGAATAAAAACAATTATATTCATATATAATACATACATTTCTTCCCATCAATATCGCAGCCTTCACAATAGAAATGTGTGAAAAGCACAAAAACCAATTTCTTAAAATGTGTACATCAAAGTAACGTTCCATTTCCATATACAACAACGGTAACTACAAAAATAAAATTGTCTTATTTCATCATCATCTATCAGTTTCCATTGGCCAGTTCAATTACCATGGTATTTCAGAACGGGAGCATATGATTATGAAATATAACCCAGTCCTCAATAGAAATGAGAAAGCACTTCCAATAGTCTGAACACAAATGGATATATATATATTAATGAATACACTGACATATACAGTAAGGGTTATTGCCACATGTTTAGCCAAGGGAGGTAACCAGACATTCAGGCAGAGTTTATGTCCCCTGACCCATTAGTGACCTTCGCTCCGTTGGATGCTAACAAAGCTGCAGCAATTTTCTGCAAAAACAGGAAAAATATATTAATAACTAACAAGATGGCGAAAAATAGGCATGTTCAAAAGTGTTAATTTTCTTGGCAATTTTGTGACTGGGCTTTATTATCCTAATGAAGCAAAAGAAAAAGGTGGAATCAGAAAATGTAAACTTTTCTTTACTTGTGAAAAGTTCCTGGGTGCCAAGAACAAAAAGATAAATTTAGGCCTGTCACTTTCCACCAGATCTTAAAATTATATATATATATATAATTTTAAGATCTGGTGGAAAGTGACAGGCCTAAATTTATCTTTTTGTTCTTGGCACCCATTGTATATTGTTTTTGTACTTTGCAAAAAAGATGTAGTCTCTAAAGGGTTAAGAAGAAACTTTCTACCGACACATGAAGGATGTCAAAATTTAATGTGGATTTTACGTCATTTCTGAGACTGTAGATCATTTGCGATGTTTACGTACTTGGTATCCGTCAAAATTTAGTGTCGGCAATAAGAAAATACATTCGTTGTAAGCCAAGCTACTTGCTAACTGTGTTCATCATATCCAGAAAGTTTTAAGTAATAAATAAGAAAAACTCGGCCAGGGAGTTTTTTTTTTCATTTGCTAAAACCTTTGTTCGCTGAACACGTGTTTGTTGTACGCGTGTTTGGCTGTACAATGATCCAACATGCTTACCATTAGTTAAGGTATCACAAAGTAAAAATCATGAATTTTGGTTCAGTTATTCTTGAGAAAAGTGTGCTACTCAACAAAAATCCATTGGGCCAACCTGACGTGCAAATTCAGGTAAGCTGAAGGCAGCACGGTGTATATGTTCATTGTAGTAGTGCAAGTCAAACTTGGCTTTCTCCTCGTCTGACAATGTACGTACTGGATCCTCAAATTTCAGGTCCTGAAAGCAAGTCATTCATACATGCGTTGATGTCCCTGTTTTAATCTAGACAGGAAGAGGTAAACATTTAAATCCAGATCCGTCCTCAGCCAAAACAAAGAGATACTTGCCAATGACCAAGTGTTGCTAAATGGTAATGACAATTTCAATCTGGTTGGTTTCAAGAAGCAGGGCCCTCAAAGGGAACTCTCATTAAATTAAGAATCACACATAGTGTCAAACTAGTGCGACTATCTGCACAATATTTCAAACATTTTAGTCGTTCAAAGTGAACAGCAAGCTCTTCACTACTGTATAATCCTGCTAGACTTAAGGGCAGCTGCCAAATGCACCACTGTTTTCCAAGTTGACCCATACACTTTGCTTTCTACTAAAAAATAAACACTGTATAAGTACTGTTTAAGTGTTTGTAGTCTTAGGTACATATTAGTTCGCACACAAGCAAATACGAGCATCAAATTTACATACACAATTGCAGCTTAACACAGAAACCCACTCCACCTATACAAACATAATAAAGACAAAAACCAAGAAAAAGAACTCACAGGGTTAAGGCTGCAGAGGATGAAGCCAATCTGCCCGCTTGGGTATGTAGGAATGGTGGTGTACCCGTACTTAACCGTAGGAAACAGCGTGCGGCAGAACTCCTGCATGCTGACGATCAGGTCCAGATGTAGCCAGGTGCACTCCCCTGAACCAACACAATTTTTTTTGTTTTAAATTTACCAGTTGTGATACAGAATTTCCCGATAAAAAGGGACAATAAAGCATCCCACCCCCCCCCCCCCCCCCAAAAAAAAAAAAAATCCACTGTATCCCCTGAACAAAGTGTTGTGTTTGTTTAAATTTGACCGGTTAAGATATTTAGTATCATATGTCTCTGTATCCCAGATGACAAGTTTTACAATGTGAAACATCCAAACATTTGACCAAGGAAAATTCTTTGGCACCAGGAAAGACACTTCCTGTATATAGTAGTGAATATTTGAACTTTCTAAACATGCGACGGCTACTCTTTCTTGGCAAGAACTTTATACATGAAGGCCTTTGCTACCAAGGCTTCTGCTGTCACCATCATTATTTATCCTAACTTTCTTTACTTGTTACTTGTTTTGAGATCACCTATTATTTTGTTCCATTATGCAGACATTTATAATACACATCTACCGGTCTCCAATGCTGGAATTTACATAAAGGATTCTATTGGTGCAAGCCAACATGTTTGTAAACAGTTCTAATATAAACATAAAACTGAACTAAATAATTAGAAATTAAAAACCAAACTCAATCACCTTGACTGCAGAGAACACCACCAGTCCTCAATGCTCGCTTCATCAACTCATAGTATTTCTTTTCAAACAATGATGATGCAGGACCTGTGAGAAGGGAGGCAAATCAGTCAATACCACAATCATATAACATATCTTTTAAACAATAATAAATAAATATAAATGATTTTTACAAAAGCAAAAACATTACAATTTTGCTGTTCACTAATTAAAAAAAAAATTATATACAGAGAATTACAAAAGAGCCCATTATTCTCGCACACAAAATGAGAACTAAACAAACATGAAGTTTGAATACCAGAGTTAATTATTTATGTAATCACTTTTATATAGCACTATACCAGCTCAAAAGCCGCTCAAGGTGCTAGCCGATATAGGATCTAACTCAAGACGCCCACTTGCAGCCTTTGAGCGTGTAGTCTAACCCCCAGACGACCCAGTTGTAACAGACAATAACAACACAAATACCAAACAATGCGCATAACAAAAGTCTTTACAATTACACCCTTCTCTAAAATCTTTGGCTGAAAATAACATATGTGCCAGGACTTTCATTTACTGCAAAATGTGGTGCCTATATCTGTTCTTTCAACAGTGCATGTACATTAAAGTGAACCCGATTTTCCTGGAACGCCATTTTTACAGGGGTGCTGAACCGACAGTTCTAGTGTAGCCCCTGTTTGCGAGGAAACCAAAATCCCACCAATGGGGTCGCTGGAGTCTGTGATAATGACGTCGTAGCTGTTTTCGTGCTGGGCGATGAACTCAAAGCCGTCCATGATGTGGAGGTGCATGCGGGGGTTCTCGAAGCTGTTGGACATTTTGGGGAGGTATTTCTTGCTCACGTTGACCACCATCTGTATAACAAAAACAAACTCCTTCAGGCCACTCAGGCATATTAGCAAGGTAAACATGCAGGGTGGTTGAAAAGTAACCCCCTAATGACAACGGCTTACAACTGTTGTAAACAGTACTGCATGTGCAAGAGATAACAATGCATTTTAATCCTTACAGTGGTAGAATGTCATTGCTGGTCTCTTAATTCATCTCCTTGGGACATGAGCAGCCCACAGTGGCCCATCGCCTGATACTAGGTTATCTGAGCTCAGGCAATCTAAAACTGGACCTTTTACTGGGTTTTGTTTTTCATCTTGTAGCATAGTACAGCTGTTGTTGATGACATTCATGTTCACTGATAATTTTTGTGTGCGTGGGATTTACATTGGCTTGCATCTGTGGGACTGAGTATCCATGTGTGACGAGGCGTACAATCAACCTCTGACGTAGGCTGCCCACAGTTATTCCTCGCACACAGCCAGCTTCCCTTTCCACACATCCAGTCACCCCTAACAGGCTCGCTGGCCCACTCGCTAAGCCCCGCCCCTCGGGGATCCCCTGTTAAAGCCTGACACACAGATAGACTCGGTGTCAGTCGAAAACCATCAAGCCTTGAAGCCACAACAACTTGTCCGAAGACACGTCCCATCACCGGGCGACCTCTGAGCTACGGCAGTACTCGTGTGCTTCAACCCGTCTTAGTCAAGGTAAGAGAGGAAACTTACTCTTTGTCATGTAGCAGACCCATCACCCGTCATTCGCCCAACATGTTCATACGTCCTGTCGATATGTATGTTCATGTTTATAGTTCTACCTTGTATATGACTCGTGACATGTTTGAATTTGCACTTGTATGCTCCATGTTAGCCCCATGTGTAAATATCCCATGCCATGCTGCCCCTCCACATAGATTAAAGTCCCCAGTACAGCCCTTTGCCTACAACCCCTTTACCCTGTACCTATTCCATTTGCTTTCCTCCATGCTCCCAATGTATAAATATTCGCCCCTGTTGCCACTACCCCATCTTAATGCGCCGAAGGTATCACATATTAGCGGCTGCCAGTAAACTCCACAATGGCCCCATAAACCTAGTTGCATTGTTGGACTGTTGGAATGCACCGGTCAACTCTTGACTGGTCAGACCAATTTGAAATCTGAAGTGGGCAAGTGCGCCACAGGCGCTGAACCCAGGATATACCTATCCCCCGCTGATACAGAGTCTGTATTGCGTTACAGACGGCTCCTGTACCGGGCGCATACCCCGGCCTTGTATCATCTTTAAGTCGCTGACACGCTGCAGGCCCCTGACAACCCAGGGAGTCAACGAGAAGCGTTACTCTGAATTTCATCATCTCCCCAGACAGCTAGCAACGAAAGCTGAAATCTACGCCTGTACCTCAACCAAGATAGGCATTCCCGGTCATTGCGCAAGAAGAGTGACCGACTGACCTGCATCACTACCCAAGCCACGCTAAGCCTGGTCAACAGTCCACCCAGACTATCTCGGATCAACCGCCGCCCTTCAATAACCAGCTAAGTTATTGACCTACGAGCATCACCACTCGCCTGATTATCTGGAAGACTCTGAACCATACAGATATACTCCTGCCCTGTGATGATATCAGTCCACAGTAGCACTAGTACCCCCGAAATCATCTACCCAGAATATCTCCAAGCTACTCCCTACTGATATAGACGCTATCCAGTGACTCACTTTAGAATTATTTGACCCAGACTACCCACTTCAAATTAATAAAACTAAATAGTTGGAAATTGCACCTACCCAGACTGGCCTTTGTATTCGAATTTCTCAACTAGTGTAGTCTACCATCTATCTCGTCTATCCATTGACTGTCTCACATCTATTTAGTTGGCCTAGCCTTAACCTCTTGAATGTCATCGCATCATTAGCCTAACAAAGGAGGTAATACAGCGCGAGAGATTAAGAGCTTACCCCCATCCCCCCAACCCCTCTCTTTGTGACACCATGGATGGGCAAATACGGTGTACACGCACGCACAACATAGTTTGGCTCACCTCATCGATTTCACACATGTCGACGCACTCCACGCATTCGTGTTTTAAGACCTCTCTAGCGACACCACCATCACCACCACCAATGATCAGCACGCGACGAGGGTTGGGGTGGCAGAAGAGAGGGAGGTGGCAGATCATTTCCTGATAGGAAAACTCATCCCTCTCTGTGCACTGTATCACCCCATCCAGTACCAGCACGTTGCCGTATGTTTTGCTGCAGCAGACAAGAGAATAGCCACAGTCATTATGCCACACGGAGTCATTCAATGAGTGGCAATCAATAAAACAGTGTCACTGAATGTGTGTTATGGCAATCATGAAAACAGAATCACTGAATGTGTGTTAAGGCAATCATTAAGACACAGAGTCATTAACCCTCGCCCGACGCAGCATTTTACTTTGCATAACCGACGATGCAGGTCCTCCATGGCCCATACATTTTATAGAGCCCTAAACATGTATATTCTTCAACCAATGATACAGGTCTTCCACGACCCATACGTTTTATAGGGTTCTCTACAACAGGAAGAGAGCGTCATATTATGCATTTCCAAGTTGTTTCCGACAAAAATGGCAGCCCAAGGAGAGTGTGTGATTCGTTCTCTTCTTGGATTCAGCAGCCACAATCAAAACGTTGAATCATTTACTGCCGTAGGTTGTCACTATATGGCTGCCATGTTTTCCATGGGGTGCGAGGGTAAGGGTGAGGGGTAATGGGAGGGGGGGGGGGGTTGTACACTCACAAACACATGCAAAACCTAGATTAATCTGAAGCTTCTTGCTGTTGGCACAACTATATGTGGTGGAGCTGCTGGACTTGGTGTTCCAAAGTGTGCTATTATTATAACTAGAGACAGATTATAGACTTGAAACATTTATTATAATTACAACATGTTTCAATGATAATAATTTAAAACTTACATAGAGAGAGAGAGAGAGAGAGAGAGAGAGAGAGAGAGAGAGAGAAAGAGAGAGAAAGAGAGAGAGAAAGAGAGAGAAAGAGAGAGAGAGAGAGAGAAAGAGACAGACAGAGAGCGAGAAAGACAGAGAGCGAGAAAGACAGAAAGAGAGAGACAGAGAGAGGAGGTTCTAATCAGATTAAACGGGCATACAAAACCAAATTATCTGTCATTAAATTAAAGCACCCATACTTTTTGTTCCGTATGATTATGAATATACCTTGTTATCTGCCTATATTTTTATCTCGATCATTATTTCCATGTGCTTATTTTTAACTGACCTAAAAACTGAATTAAAACTAAAATTGTTGCATGTGTGTGTGTGTGAGAGAGAGAGAGAGAGAGAGAGAGAGAGAGAGAGAGAGAGAGATAGAGAGAGAGAGGGGGGGGGAGAGAGAGGAGATGGTGGTATTAGTGGGTGGGTGAACACACAAGGGAATGGGAGCAGGTACAGGTATATACATATTATGTATGTCACAGGAAGAATAAGAATGCATTGAGCTTCGGAATCTACCCAGTGTTTATTGGAATTCCCATACAGCCTAGGATGGATAGAAATTACAGTTAACATTGGAATAAACCTATGGTAAAAGTCAACATGCACACACACTCACACACAAACACTACACCTTTATGTCCACTTTGATTGTTATATATTACACTAACTATTCCATCAATTAACACTATATTAAACAGTTAAATTTCTGGTAGTGCCACTTAGCTATAAAGCTGCTGCCAGTTTTACTATTAGGCCATGACATATCAAGTGCCTGTGATGTGTCAGGACTGGAGCTGATGCTCTCTGCCTATGCCTTAGAAGCCTGGATGACTACAGTTATGTAGTTTTTAGTATCATGGCCCATTCTGAGCATCAGGAGGCTGCAGAGGTATGTACAGGTATGGGCACTGTCCACTAGAGAGACCCATGCAGTCAGCGTAGCTGAGACACAAGCCAAAGCCCCCCCCTCCCCCCCCCCTATCAAGCTAAAGAAGATGCCATCTCCTCTTTCTTTCTTTAAATAAATTAATGTCCCCGGACACATGAGCATATAGGGGACATTGTCATCTCCTCTCAGCCATGCTGCAGTGGTGTTCCTAGGATTAGAGGGCAATAGGACAAAATGTCCTAAATCATAAAACTAATCAGACATCATGTCCTGACTACATAAAAACAATAGGACATTCAGATTGTGAAGCGAATGGTCCTTCTTTAGAAGACAGTGAATGAGAATAAATATGAATAAAGTAAAACAAAAACTTTTGGGTAAACAGTTTAAAAATGTATCATTTTTTTTAATGCAATGTTTGGCCAGATTATTTTTACGTATACACACACACGTTGCAGAGGAAGTATGGTGTCGGTTATTTCCCTTTCAAAAGTGTCGAGAGTTGCGGCCCTTTTGTTGTTCGACGGAATGTACTAAAGAGTGATAATAGTCTTGCATTGTCCACTATTCAAACTCGTTTTAACGGCTTTGACACTCCAGTTTGTACAGATGTTTCTTTGCAGTGACCGATCTAGTCATAATACTATCTGTTACGTTGAAACGCGAATGGTAGTACGTCAGAAACGCGCACGATAGATCTAATCGTTTCGTTTTGCAAAGTATTCAATAATGGAGTTTATTTACCTTTGATTTGAGTTTGCATTGTTGTTAGGAGTGGTTTTGTATAACGTTGATAATTTTCGTTGGTCGATATTATTGGAGAATTTTCGTGATCTGTCGATAGAAATTTCCCGATGGATATCGAAGGTCGTGAATGTTCCAAGAAGTAGAGGAAATAGGTATGACGTAAGTCAGTGATGACGATCTTTAGTTCGATTGGTGGCAGTACGTCATTTCTACCATGTACCAAATTGTTCCAGAAGAGAGAGAGGTTATTTAATCGTGTGCCGAGTTGTTGTTACAGAAGAGTTGCTGTGAAAGTTGTTGAGTTGAGTTGAGAATTGTATGCAGTTGTTGATGTGTGCTGAATAAAAGTGGAAAACTCCATACATCGACTTTGTGACTTGTATGCTGATTGAGCAGGCTGTGTGAATAAACGAGTCTGAGTTACACCCTATCAGGAATTCAGCATTGGGGCTGAATCAAATACTGATAGAAAACACCAACATCAAACGGAGTGTAACACTATCGGACAATGACCGCTAATTTCGCAATAGAATCGGACATTTGACGGGACACAGGTGTTTGCATTCAGTCATTTTCCAAACGAATCGGACCATGACCGATGTCCGAGGCCTCGGGACATCACTGATGCTGTATAAGATCCATGTTCACATGGTATCAGAGACTGGTTACACATTGTAATTAGGCAAAACAGATTTCTGACAAAACTCTGGGGCTGGGAACTTCTTTAGTCATAAAAAGGAATGCAGACAATCAGGGCACAGGCTATGATAAAAAAAATATTTATGAAAGAAAAGACATGCCTGAGTTGGTCCCCTTGTGACTCACAAGAGTGTGTCAATCCCAGTTAACTTGTTCAAGTTATGATAATTTTTGCTTAGAGCTGTGATAATAGTTTTTACAATTGCTTATTTACGCCCCTTCAACATTTCAAGTCCACCCGCTATTATGTGTGATGTAGGTGCACTCTGAACTATTCTGTAACCACATAGTCCGTCACATATTAACAGAATTTGCATGCTAAGTCCCCTACACCTAAATAACTACTAGTCATAGCTGAACTAGATGATAAAAGCTGCAGTCACAAAAACTGTGTATCAGAACATAAGTGTTATCACCATTGATAATCAAATACTATGGCCCAATCTATATGTATATATTACTTAATTGGACACCTTCAACAACCGGGGTCAGTGGAACATATGAATAATCGGAACTATATTTGATAATTCTGATGACCACTCCATTGAAATGGATTGGTATTGTAGTGCCTACTTCCCCATGTGCCTATTCCTTAAGTGCTTAACATACACTGGACTTGACTTGGCAAGTGGTTCTGGTCTTCCTGCAGCTCTGTCCCTCATAGACATAGTACTCAAAGAATGACACATGCATGCACACACACACACACCCTCACACACACTCTCTCTCTCATTCTCTCTCAAGTGCATACAGAGTGGTATGATTCTCTCCTCAGCGTCTCTAGTCTATTTCACCAACACACACACACACACACACACACATATATATATATATATATATATATATATATATATATATATATATATATATATATATATATATATATATATATATATATATATATATATATATATATATATATATATATATATAGTCTTATAAATACCGGAATCTGTCAACCTGCACAACCGTTAGTACAACGGCAGTTGTGCAACGGCCTCCCGGAAAGTGTCAACATCGCAAGTTGACACATTACGGGAGAACTTAAAGTAGCTACGAAAACTTGAGAAAAAAGTAACTTTCGTCCCCTCTAGGCGACGAACTAGGTCACGCTTAGTTGTATCTAGGTCAGGAGACTTTTGCGAACCGTTTGGGAATATTTTCGAACCGTTTATTGACGCCGGATAGCGTCCTCACTTGGTTTTAATACAATTTAAGAATCCAAGAAGGCAGATGGGTTTTTGGGACGGAAAGAGCGGAAAGAGTTAGGGCAAGGGCTAGTGATAGAACTGCAACTAACCCTTACCCGAACCCTTCCCCTTAAATAGCGCTCTTTCCGTCACAAAGTAAAATGTTGACACATTCCGGTGCGTATAAGAGTATATATATATATATATATATATATATATATATATATATATATATATATATATATATATGCATACAGATATGTACATTATCTATCACACAAATGAATGAATTATAATGAATTATAATTTATTAAGTGCATACAAAAATTATCCATACACAATGTGTTTGGTCAGTGTATCAGAGCACACATACTCTCACACACACAAATTTACAATCTCTCACTCACTTTTCAACAGCATATGTTCTGTTTTTTTCCTTCAGAAACACTGGCCTATAGCTGCTGTCTGAATGTACTGAGACATGTGACTTGACACTAGATGCAGCCAGCAGGTAAGGGAATGGGCAGGACAGCAAACATATAGCACTGTTATCTGGTTTTAGCAAGATCAAAGTCACAGGTCCTTAGAGAATAGGCACTTTAGGATGCATTGAATGAAACATACAATTTTGATTATAAGGTAATGATACCTCACTTACTTCTCATGCAAATATGATCAAGAGTTATGGCTTATTTCAAGTGAAACCCATCATTACATTATGTAATGATTCCTATGCAATAAAAAACCAACAATTTATTCAAGTCTGTGGATGTGGGTGGGAAGGGGGAACCTAATGGAGGTTCATACTTGCATTACACAATCAAATGTGGTAGTTCATGAAATACGGTAGCACAAGTCTTCAATTATTAAGGCACCAATTTTAAGACTGTTGCAAACCATGCAGCCATGAGATTAAAAAAAAATCTTCATGTGTATGTGTGTGTGTGTAATATATGTGCATGTATGTGAGCCTGTATGTTCAAACGCCCTGAATGTTGAACATCTATATGATTACAGGTCCGTTTTTGAACAAATTATTTACATAAAATAGTATTGATACTATTGATCAGGCAGCATAATGATATAAAGAACGTTGCCTATTGGCTGATAATGAACTGATGCTGAAAACTGCATCTATTATATCAATCATGTAATCATATAGGAAACTTGTTATAATTGTGATTATTGTACACAATGTAATTTTAATATTATGATGTTGATATTTCAATGTTAAGAGTTGAATTGTTTAATGGTTATAACGACTTCATTTCAGTTTTTTTAAAATTTAAATAATTTATGATTATTATTAGTTTTATTATTTATTTATTTATTTATTTATTTTTACAATTAAGTCTAATATCACTTAATTAGTGAAAAGACTATAAATAAATTGATTGAATTGAAAATGTGAGTGTGAGTTCTGTATGTTTCAAAATCTTCCACTAAACTGTGACAAAAAGAAAAGATTGACAAAAAGAAAAGACAATCCTATTTTCAATAATGGGAGTTGACAAGAGGGAGAATATAAAAATGTATGCTTGAACTTTGTGATCAGTCAGCATAGGAGATAGTGCAATCTCCAACCTCGTTTTGCTGATGGCATTGATGGATTGGCTGGAGAGAAACAACTTGAACAGCTAATACAGAGGCTTGACACAATTTCCAGAGCCTATGGAATGGAAATAAGTGCAGAGAAGACCAAAATGATGACCAACCAATGGCATCAACACGTACATCAAACTCCAAGGCCAATCCCTCAAAATGGTGCTTAAAATATTTATGAGCCATTGTATCAGACAATGGGTCCCAACAGGAAGTCCTCTCCAGGATCGCACAAACAACTGCTGCCCTGACGAGGTTAAAGCCCATTTGGGAAGACAGGACCATCAGTCTACACTCCAAGTAAGGCTGCTGCGCTCCCTTGTCATCTCCATCTTCCTATAAGCTTGCGAAACATGGACACTCACAGCAGACCTACAACAATGAATACAAAGCATGGAAATGAGGTGCTACAGAAGACTTCTGGGCATTTCCTATACCCAGAGCATCACCAATGATGGAATCTAACAGACCATCACAAAAGCCATTGGACAACACGATGACATGCTCATAGTGGTGAAGAAAAGGAAACTCTGATGGTGTGGTCACGACACCAGATCAACAGGCCTTGCAAATACCACCCTGAAAGGCACAGTGCAAGGAGGCAGAAGAAGGAGACAGAAAAAGAGGCGGGTGGACAACACTCGAGAATGGACTGGCTTGACACTGAGCGAAACCATGAGGTGTGTGGTGTTGTGCATCAAGCAGCAACCGAGCCATGAGTTATATCACATGCCTTGAGCAACTCTTTGTGCTGTAAAGCCCTGTCTAACTTATAAGAACAATCAATTCAAATATGACTGAAGATTGGAAGGGCAACAAGCACGGGTTCCACTGTTAAGCAGCACCCTAAGGGAAATCCCACAAGGTTCAAGGGGCAAACAGCTGATTGCAGCCTACATTACAGAAGAGACCTTGCAACCACGAGTGCAGTGGTGTGTGTGTATACTTTACAATCATACAGCGTGGCTGAGTCTAGTTGAAGCCCTATGCTTCTCTCAACCTCCACTTGGGTACAGCAGAACATCTCATCCAGTATCAGTATTAGCTATGTTGTATGCTCTGTGGTGTGGGTCAAGTGATGTTAGCTGAGAGGGAGAGAGAGAGAGAGAGAGAGAGAGAGAGATGGAGATGGAGGGAGAGAGGGTTGAGGTTTTGGAGAGAAAAGGAAGCTTGTGAGGAAGAGAGAGAGACAGAGAGAGAAATAGAGGAGATGATGATGATGATGACAGCTGATAATAATTACATGTATAGTACTTGTAGGTGAACAGATAATTCAGCACAAAGGGTATCAGCCTTAAACTTGCAGTGCTTCGTTGTGAGCAACCTCTCACAGAAACTCTGCATTGTGGAGATAAAGACAAAAAGTGAGGGCAGAATGCTTGAAACAGTTCTAGCTTGCCCACTATCTACAGTAGCAGTCACACTTGTCCAAAATCTTGTGACACCACTACATGAATCTGGACACAATTTTACACAAAACTTTCACTGTCAACAGGAAGAAAATCTCACACAATGTAAGTACAAAGTTCAAATATTAATAATGGTCGAAATAAGTTGAGGCAATAAGTGTTAATTACTGTAAGACAATGAGAAAGGCAGTAATTGATAGATTATCTTCATGTGTATGTGCGTTTAATTGATAGACAATGACTGAATAAGACCGACACTCATGGATAGTCAATGAAAAAGACTAACTGACAGTCAAAGTAATCAAACCTAGAGAATCAAGACTGGTAAGTACATGTTAGTTGTGTATGTCACATGTGCATGTGCATGTTGGTTATACAGATCGCCGAGCTTTGAGTATGATTTAGGAGAAAATATGTACATTAACCGGTATTATTATTATTCCATGCCATGCATTTATCCTGTTATCTTATTGTCCAGAATTCTAGAAGTAATATGTAATCAAGTTCATTAACCTACAACTTTCTTACCCCCCACTCCTCTCTCTCCAACCCCTTCACTGTAGTGGATGATAAAGAGAAGTTTCAAGTATAGGCCTATTATTATTCTGTGGAATCTTGTTTACAGCACTGATGCCAGCAGTTCTACGCAGCAGGTTGTAGGCTAGTTACAGGCACAGCACATGTGCCATCTTAACCTTGAAGTGTTACAGAGATTTATTGAAAGTATTACTATTATAATCAACTGCACATGCTGAAGTCTTTAATTCAATGTGAGTGTTAAAAATGGCATAAGAAATGTTAAGTACTGTCAGCTGTTTAGTGTCATGTACAATTTACTACAAACACAGAAAATTTCTTCAATACTTTATATTTATACATTTACTAAACTTCTGACATGTGTAATACTTCGAAAAATTACAAACTAATATTAGCTGTGAAGTGCTACAAAATCACAATGAGGCAAAGGCCACAACCATTTAATAACACTGATTTAACAATATTTAATAGTGTACATGTAATGCAATGCAATATGAGAAATTCGTGATGTCAGTGCAAAATTGTAAGACGTATGTGAACGTTCAAATATAATAATTAACCTAGAAGTGAAAGTCCTATTAATATTTAATAAATATTGTGTGAAAAATTTGTGAAAAATTATGCGAAGTGTGGGTGAAAAACTATGAGCTGTTGTTGTGAAGTGTGCTGACTTTTGTGTAACATTTAGTAGGAAGGAAATTTAATAGATGTAATGTGAGATATCTGTGCCATTAGTAAAAAAAAACAAAACAAAAAAACCCAACGCCTTCAGAAAGGTGTGTGGGAAGAACTAACAGCTGTTAAGTGTTCCAATAAAATGTATTAGTAACAGAGTAACAGAAGTTATATTTAATTTTGAGAAATATGATAATACAAACACAGCTAAGTTAATCTAACTTCTCAAAACGAATGGGACTGTAAATAGAGCATTTTGTAGCATGATGCCAGCATGTGCAAAGTACACAACAATATAGTTCATCAAGTACTTGAGAACCCTAAAGATAAAATGTGATGTTGAACTTGTAAACAATGTTACAGAATGACAAAGGGTTAAATAAACAAAACTGCTGTAAGTTCAAGAAAACAGTAGGGTATGATGATGATGATGATGATGATGATGATGAATGATGTTTGTTTATCTTTCGATATTAAGATGGACCATTGATTTTATCTAGTTTGGCCAGAGCGTGTATGGTGAGTCCTGAAGTAGTTATACCTAATATAAGGGGAGAGTCAGTGATAGTGAAGTAAAGAAAAAAATTACAGTTAAGGTTAAAAATAAAGGAGCCAGATGTCAGATAATTATGACAAAATAGGGGAGGTAAGGAGGTGGATGGAGCTGAAAAAAATATAGATATCTTATTTCAAGAGTGAAATGTGATGCCTGTGCTTAGTACAACGTTTCTTAGCTGAAGTAAAACGACTGTAGCATTAAAAGAATAGTGAATACTGGTACTGAGATTGTGGCCACAATACACAAGAATAAGAATTCAGCGTGTAGTTCTACCTCTGGGCAGATAATACAGATGACACAATCATAGATCTTCACTCAAACACAACAGCTGTCCCTGACTACACTTGTTATGGATGGATTTTGAATTCATTAAATTAACCACCAACTGATCAAGTGGCTGACCTGGATACAAGCCAATGTGCAGCTCGATGTTGCTTGGTTTTGGATTGTTAAGATTTTACTAAATTAAGGTTGATTACATTAATGTTGGTGTGTTTTGCGGAATTAACTATGTTAGCAAAGAAATTGCTTATCTGAATCAAAGCCAAAATATTGCGCAATGTTGCTTGGCTTTGTAGTGTTAAAATGTTACTTATCACGAGATATATTTTTGTGTACGTTCCTATAATGAAACTATTGTAACTAGCAAACTGTACAGTGATGCATGATTGTGTTAGTCTTTGATGATGCACTGGTTCAAATCCTTTCTGATGAAAGTACTAGGCAGTTAGAGTTTAATGAGTCCAATTCTAAGTACAAATAGACAAATAAAGTTCTGAATCTGAACGATCCACATGCATGAGGTATAAAACCTAAATGATAAAATATATACCATATGATCTAAATGTGACACAAAATTATGAATTCAGTAAAACTAAAATGTTTACCTAACTCACAAATGTATGAATTAGGTAAACTTGTACCTGAGTAACTAAAATAATTCAACTGGGTGTAAGAAAATACAACAACAATGTATTCAACAACAACAAAGATGCATTTACACATGATATGTGCAACCTTTAAGACAACTTTAAGTAACTTAGTGAATATTATTAAACATTATATGAGCACTCAGCAGCTGTTACTGGTTCTAGGCAAGCTGTTGCTGATGAACATTTGGTAAGTTATAACTTTTATAATGATGTGGGAGTCAAGGTTAAACACCCATCCTAGCTCATCATTTGAGAATGAATGACATAAAATAAAATAAATAAATAAATGAATACGTCAATAACCATAATTCATATTGGAAGTTGACATGCATATTGTTGACTTTATGCAAATGTAACTGAAAATAGGATAATCGAAAGACATACATGTCCGTTAAATGTACTTTTCTACGACACGACAAATTGTATAGACCCTACGATCTAATGTTTATAATTCACTTTTACTCAAGATCAAGAAACTTATTTGTAACTGAGGTTCATAAAATAATTAATATTCCAATAAATAGAGAAATCTTTTTCTGTGGGTGCCATGGGTATATGTGCACGAGAAAGCACATAATCTCAGCAGAAATAGAAGACTACCTTTCAGTATCATGCTAACACCACCAACTGACCAACACAAGAAAAATACAACCACCACCAACAACAAACACAGAAAAAAGAAAAAAAAACTACATGGCAAGTAGATGGAGACTGTGAATAAGAATGCTACACAGAATAAAGACCACAGAAGATTAACTTCATTACGATTAATAATTCAAAAATCTTAACAGAAGGTTCAAGAAGGTGACACACTATGAGTATGACTTAGCACAAGATTCTTATGCAAGGGTATGAAAGCCAGAATTTTCCACTTGGCCTTCTTCTTCTTTATTAAATGTGTGTCCCCGGACACATTGAGCGTATAGGGGACCACTTGGCCTAAGCCACAGACCGGTTTTATAGTTATTTAGGGCCGATGACTTTATATTATTGTTAGCCTGTTTCTTGTGAGAAGATATTGGTAATTTTTTTAATGAGAGCTAAATTCTGCTTGACAGGTCAGTAATGTACATTCAAAAATCTATTCATTATTTTCTTGACTATACTAGAGATTGTTTGTCCTAGACTTCTTGCAGCTGTAAGTGCAGGTATATATTGTTTATTATTTGAAATGCTGTATTATAAATGTAATAGTATTATTAAATGATTATATTGTATTTGTCATGTAATAAAATTAATAATAAATAACTTTTGATGTTATTGTGAAGGATAGAGTGGGGAGGAGATGAACATGGTAGTTCATTGTAATATTTGAATAACGAATTGAATTCGGATCATTATTCAAAGTTGGAAATTGACACATTAATTGCAGTGTAAATTATTAAGTTTATTTGTATGAATGAAATTAATTGGTATAACTATAATCAGTTTTTATAATTAGTTGCAGAATTTGTGTATATATGTTGTTAACTGTATTCGATATGGATGAAATTGGAATTTGAAATGCTGAACCTGTCCCATCACAGAGGAGAGAGAGAGGTATATGTAATGGTCCAAAGACAGTTTATGTATCTGGAAACTTAGTTGTTGTTAACTTCTTTGTCTGCACAAGTCTCTTGCTGCAAGGGCCTTAAGAATAGGCGAAGAAGCAGAAGAAGAAGAAGAAGAAGAAGAAAAATAGAGAGCAAGAAGAAGAAGAAGAAGAAGAAGAAGCAGAAGAAGAAGAAAAATGGAGGAAGAAGAGGAAGAGTAGGAAGCAGAAGCACAAGAAGGAAAAAGAAGAAGAAAAGAATAAGAGGAAGAAAGAAAAAGGTCGCCGAAGAAGAAGAAGAGAACGCAGAAGGAGAAGATGAAGGAAGGGAGAACGAGGAGAGAAGAAGACAGGAGAGGCAGACAAGGCGGAGAAAGAAGTGGTGGACAAGGAGGAGAAAGAAGAGGAGGACGAGGAGGAGGGGACAAGGGAGTCTGAGGAGAGGACAAGGGATTCTGAGGAGAGGAGGACGACGAGGAGGGGAAAAGGGAGTCTAAGGACAGGAGGATGAGGAGGAGGGGACAAGGGAGTCTGAGGAGAGGAGGACGATGAGGAGGGGACAAGGAAGTCTGAGGACAGGAAGACGAGGAGGAGGGGACAAGGGAGTCTGAGAAGAGGAGGACGATGCAGATGAGGAGGGGGACAAGGGAGTCTAAGGACAGGAGGACGATGAGTAGGGGACAAGGCAGTCTGAGCACAGGAGGACGAGGAGGAGGGGACAAGGGAGTCTGAGGAGAGGAGGACGGCGAGGAGGGGACAAGGGAGTCTAAGGACAGGAGGACGAGGAGGAGCGGAGAAGAGGAGGGAAGACGTAGAAGGCGAGAGGTGAAGGAGAGTGAGATTGGGAGGCAGAGATAGAATATGGCATAGGCAGAGAACAGATTAGACTACAATGCGACTATTTACAACTTTCGTTTTCCTCTCTCTGGCGACGGTGATTGGGAATTGTGTGCATTATTTGTGAGTGGTTTATACATATTTATTCTTTCATCGGATTTATTCTGCGACATGACATGAGTTGAAACAATTGTATCTATCCCATTTATATTCTTGTTTATTCTGAACTTGTGCTATTTTGTTGATTTATGTTTATGGTTTAATAGAGGGTGTGACAGCTTAGTTTATTGTTATGAGTTAGAGAAGTTGTGAGACAGGAGGTCACGCAGATTTCACGCATGCATACACGCAAATTCTGAAAAAATCATTTTTGTTACAGCATACCCGATTAGTTACCCAACCAAAGTCAGTCTTCCGTCAGAATATTCACTAAACGATTTACACAAAATACAACTAAAATTTATCTGCACATAATGAGTGACAATCTTAATTAAAATATGATTAGCTATCAAAAATAAAAATCAAAATAATGGATGGAGGGGTGAGGAGGAGGAGGAGGAGGAATGAAAGAGATTTTAAAGGTCATTTGGGCAAGGGACCTACTTGCGAGTGTTGAGATGCCTGTACTGTGTGAATTTTCACTGGCGTTTGGGAACAAGGTGTGTGTTTTTAACACCCTTGTAATCACATTTGGATTTGTCCTTTTAGTGTTTGGATAATTCATCACCCATGCGGGAACAATTTAGGTTTCTTTCACAGGACAGAGCAGCATTACCAGGATTATGGGAGAATAACACAGCGAGCATGATATTGTAAAAGGTAAAAGACTGACTAAATAACCATTCAAACAATTATAATCATCATCCTTCTTCTTACTCACCTCTTGAAGACTAGGACATTTTGATATTTGGACTTTTCATCGAACAGAACTTTTTCAACCTCCAGTGACATGGACTGACCAGGCCATAGCGAGCTGGTCTCGCTAAACCATCCATCTTTGATCTTGTTCATTCTTTTGTGTTTGGAGTGCAGAGTTGGTTGACTTGATTGAAACCTTTGGGCGTGTACTCACGGAGTCAGCTGAAATGCCTGCATGAAAAAAATAAAATAAAATAATAAATAAATAAATAAACTACTAGTACTACTATACGATAGTAACTGTTCCTACTAATAAGTAAAATGAATAATATGAACAATTAATGAATAATAATATAAATAGGTTAATAAATGATTAACTTATTTTTTTCAAATAGTTCGATTCCATCTTTCAGAATTTATAATTTCATGTTGTTTGTTGGATGCTGGCATTGTAATTGTTGTTGAGATTATATAGATTAACACCACCACCACCACTGTCACACAGATAGCAGTGGATAAAAGGTTTGCCGATTTCGGGCCACATATTATAGGCTTATCCAAGCAGAGGCAGTTATATAGGTAGAGTAGCCGATAAAGAGGGGGCAGGGTGCTGGTAGAGATGGGTATAGGTGGCTAACCTGGATAGTGATTTGTGAGAGGCATGACTTTCATGAGCCAGAGTTTGGACTGGCTAAGAGTTTCTTGTTCCTACCAAATAGAAAAGGCTTTGGTCAGATGCTATTTGCTTTTCAACGTGGGATCCAACCTGGGGGTGGGATTATATAAACCATTGGGTATGATAGGCATTTGGACAGGGGTTGGGGCAATTTGGAACTTGTGTTATAGTTCTTCGCCAAACCATTGGCATTGGATTTAAGATCAGATAAGACAAGACAACTTTATTATCTCTTTCAAGAAATTGCATTGTGGTTAACAGTCAACACAACTATTAAATACTCATCACAATAACAATATTAATTGACATTGAGAATAAAACTCGTTTGTTGTTACAAATGTAACTATTGTGTGCCAAGTGGACATTGGATTGGATACAAATACAACAACTTTATTATTTTTATGAGAAGTTATAACCTGGTGTACATAATTATAATACAATTTTTAAAAAAACTACAGCATTATAATTTGCATAGTCAAACATTGCATACATGTGCACTTACAAACACATATTGTACAACTGGTTGAATTTATTATCTGTTAATTAGACATACAGAATGTGGTATCAAACTAGTTTTAGTTCTCCAGGTACAAATCTTTGGCATTGGGAAGGGAAGAGCCACCCAGAAGGTAGGAGCTGAAAGTGGTGAGCAAGCACATGACATTGATCATGGATGATGGAAAGACTCAGAGCTTTTTGCACAATAGGCCTTTCACACAGCACGTGCACTCTTTTGTTTCACACCCACAACCTTCCCACAAATATTATGATGTTCATGCACAAACTTCCGTACCAGCAAATAAAAGAGAACGTAAGAATTGACTCGATAAAAGCAGTGTAAAAGGTCTGAAGGATGCGCTATTGACTTGAAGGTTTCTGAGTTTCTGAAGGCAGTAGATTCTGGATTTACATTTTTTGTGAATGGCCTGAGTGTTAGCAGTAAAATTCAGTTTGTCGTCAATGATGGTTCTGAGGTATCTATACTGATTTATTCTCTCGACTGTAGTAACACCATCAATGAAAATGTCTATAATGGGAGAGGGGTTTCTACAGAAGTTTTACAAGTTCTTTAGTCCTTTTCACATTTAAATCCAGGTTGTTCTGCCTGCAACAAGAGCTGAGCCTGAGTCTTTGAACTTCATCAAAGTACATAGAGTTTTAGAGGTCCTCAAGAGCAGAGTCATCCGAGTATTTTATGACTGGAGTGATGTCAGTCCCATGGCAATCATTGGTGTATAACGTGAGAAGTACAGGATATAGAACTGTCCCTTGAGGTGCTCAGTGGATGTTTGTTTCCGTGAGAGGAAGGAGGTTTAAAACTAATAAAAGCGGACGACCTGAGATCTATTCACTAGAAAGTTCATGATCCACAGGACGAGTCTAGAAGGGACAGAATAGTGAAGAAGTTTTTGATCCATCAGGTGAGGTTATATGGTATTAAAAGCAGAAGAGAAATCTATGAACAGAATGCCGATGAAGTAGACTGTTTTTCAAGATGGTTGTAAGCATTGTGAAGGAGTGTCAGAGTAGTGTTGTCAGTACTTCGGTTGGATTTGTAAGCAAACTGCAGAGGGTCAGAGAAAGGTTGAGTATGGCAGAGCAGGCGAGACCAAATGATTCATTTAAAGCATTTCATTGCAATAGAGGTGAGGACCAAAGGGCGGTAAATATTTATACTGTTTTTCTTCCTGGGCCTAACCGGGCATATAAATAGCTGTGAATAGTTTTTTTTGCTATTCTATTTCTGTCTTTTTTGCCATTTGTGCACATAGTTGTAAATAGTCTATTTCGGTCTTTTTTGTAATTTATGTACATAGTTGTAAATAGTCTGTACCTTTACTGTTCCGTCTTTGGTGTATTGTAGCAAAAGTGATGTTTTATCGAGTGCATGTATTTATATGAATGACTATGTAAAGCGTGGTGAGTCTGGTCATAGGCTGGAGTATCCGCTATATAAAAATCCGTTATTATTATTATTATTATTATTAGTTATTAAGCTGTTTGGGTTTGTTTGTTTTTTGTACAGGAACAATACAGTCCTTAAGTGACAAAGTGAACAAATGACCAAACATCACACACAATTGTGCAGCGCACCACTTCAAGGTCTGACCAACAGTACCATCTGGACCGGCTGCCTTCCTGATATTTAGTATTTTGAACAAAGTATCATGAACAGAATTACTGTCGATCATCAACAGCCAAGTCCTCTCTCAGACAGGAAATAAACATGTCGTATCATCTTTTGTATCACAACGTTCAAACCTGCGATAGAAAGTATTCAGCTCTTCCAACATTTTCGTTTGTTTATCAGACAAAATGGTGATCACAGTTAGTTGACTTCGGCTTTGCTTGATCGGTAGGAATTTTCAACCCTTTTCATGCATCAGTCATTTTTCTTTCAAAACATCGGCGATCTTGGTCGCAGCACTTGGGGGTTAGCTTGGGGAGGTGTGTAGATAACAGTGATGACAGTTTGACTGAACTCACACGGAATGTAGTGAGGTCGCAGTGACACTGCAAGATGGTCAAGATTGTGTGTATTGAACTGTTTCCGTGCTGATATGTTTGCACTGTTACACCAATACACAGATAAAGGCATTCGTCACCTCCCGACTATTTTACATTGATCTGAGTATCCATTTCAAACAGTATACCAAAAGCAGCCAATCGCTACACTATCAATCCTGTCACAAAACCAAGTTTCTGAAATGCATAACAAACATACATCCCTAAATTCAGACACATATTTAGCATCATGATCTATAGGCCTGTAATTGCTCAAAATTCAAATTGTTAGATTTAGGCTTAATGGTTTGGGTGTTGGTCACAATCACAGACATTAATGTTAGACAATGTATATATTTTTTCTAAGTCTTGTTTTTACTACTCCACGCTTTCCTTTCTTGCTCTTATTTCCTCTCTATTTCCTTTCACTGTCACTATTGTCTTTGATTTCGGCTAAAATGTCAGAGAATCGGTGGGCTTGATCCTCACAGAAAGATCGAAAACTCAAAAGTATCTCCCTATTTTAAAGCGGAAAGTCTTAAGTTGGTTGCCTGTACCTTGGCTACCCTCGCCGCCATGTTGTTCTGCGGCACTCACAAAACCAGCAAACTTGCACAGGAAAGGTATGACCACCAAAATCCCCAACAGCCACGCAACATACACAGTCAGCATCTTGAAGTGTTCACAACCAACATCGACTCAAGCGATAATGTAGGTGGGCGATTTAGACACACAGAAAACTTAAACACAGACTGAGACAGAAACCACAGCAACGCCCCGCAGTGAAGCGCCACCTATCTTAGGACTTGAGCTATAAGTGTAGTCTCATCCTTTTTATGCCAGCTTTCGAGCAGGGTGTGTGTTCAGGAAAATTCATCATTATCCGGCTGGGCTCGTTGTTTTCTTTCCTTTGGCTTGTTGTTTTTCGTAACCTTTGTTTTTCGATTGTTTCATCGTTTGGTCTTCTTTTTGATGGTGGCTGTCATCCTGGTTGTGGCACAGTTGGACTGATGTGCGCATGTTCCTTGGCCCGGACAATGCTGGATGGTGGGGCTTCAAAAGGTGAAGGAAACACAGACTCGGATTACTTTGAAGACTGCGTCTATTCTTCTCTGTGCCTTAGTCCACAGGATTAAGTTAAAGTTACATGATCTGACAAAAACTAAACTGACTTGATTCGTGATTTAGATATTTTTTCACTTCCTTAAAATTTTGTGATTGTATGAACTGGCTAATCTGTGTTTTGTTTTATAAGAAGACTGGGGATGGGTGATAATTTATTTTGGGGGGCTTTGGAAACTGTTTTGAATAATCATTATATTTTATTAATTTAAAATCTTTTCTTTTTGTTGTTGTAATTGTTCATTAGTTCGTAAGAGTAATGAGAAAGTGGGAAATCAAACACAGACACATATAACATGCAAAAAAGCCACTGCCAAGTGTGAAACCAAATACACATGACAACCACCACCAACAACAAACCAACAACCTCGGAATCTGTAGTGCAATTTCTATGTTACTGTACAGAACAATTAAAAAATTCTTACCAGTCTTCTTAGTTACAGTCAATTACCACTACATCTTATCCTCTAACCCCAAAAAATGTCAAGGACAGATAGAGAAACATCTGAATAGAGCTTTATGTCTGTAATTGTAAAACGTATTTAACTTAAAGTTAAACATAGCAAATATCATAATTCATACAAAAATCACACTTGATAAATTCTGTTTATAATAAAATTAGATTTCATAACATAAAATCGATAGCCTCAACAACAATTTGATAACTCTATACAGTTAGCAGTCTGTACTAACCCGATAATCGACATAATGAGGTTTTTGCTGATGAACCGCAATGCCCTAATCAGGCTAATGCTGCCAATACATAATCAAAACAATCCCAAACTATGACAATCCATCAAGAAAACCGTGATTATCAATGGCAGTACAGTTTTATTTTAAGTATTATTCAGAAAATCCGATTGATGACTCTACCGCTTACCTTCAGTAACACAGCTGGAGTTAACAGGTGTACGCCAGCGCGGAGAGGAAGCCAAGAAATTACGGCAATAAACACCACACGTGTCTACGTTCGCAGGATGAATGAATGGCGACGAGTAGCGCCCCTTTAGCCGGAAGTTGCCTGTTTCTAAAACTCGCCCCGAGTTGTCTAGAAAAAAAGCGCTACAAATCGTTTCGATTGCTCCGCACGGACTGTTTTTGCTTCTGGGCAACCTTTTGCCATGAGCGCTTTTAAAATGGCGCAGCACATGTTGACTGCACAACAGCCAATCAAAGTGAAGTTGGCTAAAAGTGAAAGTTACTGTCAATCGCACTGACGGCACAACAATAGCCTACTATCCTATCCTATCCTATCCTATCCTATCCTATCCTATCCTATCCTATCCCGTAACTCATAGGTCGTAGGGGCACCACAGATGATCGTTTAACCAGCGTACTCCATCTTTCTCTGTTCTCAGCAACCCCGATGGCTTCACTCAGTGTCAAACCAGTCCATTCTCGAATGTTGTCCTCCCAGCTCTTTTTCGGTCTCCCTCTTCTTCTACCTCCTTGCAGGATGGTCTTTGGACCTGGTGACGTGGCCATATCATCGGAGTTTCAGTTTCTTCACCACTGTGAACAGGTCATCGTGTTGTCCAATGGCTTGTGTGATGGTTTGTCGGACTTCGTCGTTTGTGATGTGCTGGGTATAGGAAATGCCCAGAAGTCTTCTGTAACACCCCATCTCCGTGCTTTGTATTCTTCGTTGTAGATCTGCTGTGAGGGTCCATGATTACAACAATATACTATCAAATATGAATACTAATTCATACCGATTGCACAAAAACATAATTATTCCGTCAAATAACAAGTAGGGCCTATACACATCTTCTTATCAATCCTATCCTATACCGTAACTCGAAGGTCGTTGGGGCACCACAGATGATCGTGTAGCCAGGAAACTCCATCTTTCTCTGTCCTCAGCAGCCTTAATGGCTTCACTCAGTGTCAAGTCAATCCATTCTCGAATGTTGTCCTCCCGCCGCTTTTTCTGTCTCCCGCCTCTATACTTCTGCCTCCTTGCACAGTGCCTTGCATGATGGTCTTTGCAAGGCCTGATGCTCTGGTGACGTGACCAGTATACCATCGGAGTTTACGTTTCGTCACCACTGGGAGCACGTCATCGTGTTGTCAAATGGCTTGTGTGATGGTCTGTCGGACTTCGTCGTTGGTGATGTGCTGGGTATATAAAACGCCCAGAAGTCTTCTGTAGCACCTCATCTCCACGCTTTGTATTCTTCGTAGTAGATCTGCTGTGAGTGTCTGTTTTGCAAGCGTATAGGAAGATGGAGATGACAAGGGAGCGCAGCAGCCTTATTTTGGAGTGTAGACTGATGGTCCTGTCTTTCCAAACGGGCTTCGACCTTTTCAAGGCAGCAGTTGTTTGTGCGATCCTGGAGAGGACTTCCGGTAGAGACCCATTATCTGATACAATGGCTCCTAAATGTTTGAAGCTATGCACTGTGTTGAGGGATTGGCCTTAATTGGACTTTGTATGATGTCCATGTCTCTGCACTTATTTCCATTCCAAAGACTCAATAAAGGTGATTTCAATCCTCCGTACAAGCTGCTCAAGTTCTTGTTCCTCTCCAGCCAGTTCATCAATGTCATCCGCAAAACGGACTTTGGAGATTGCTCTACGGCCCTATGCTGACTGTGCCTTCGTGATCTGTAAGGGAATCTGACACGATCGATGTACTCTAGGAAGATGTTGAAGAGTGTTGGAGAGATTAGGCATCCTTGACGCACACCGATTGTTGCCAGTTCCCGATGGCGCTATTGTGGAGGACTGCACTGGTAGCCTTGTCATCTTACCAGGCTGTAAATGGCAAAAAGTCCTCCCTTGCTATTTCACCATCGAAAACATCGCCATTTGCAAATTAAAAGCCTACCACTCTGGCCGCCATATTTTTCTCTTCGTAAACAACCTTTTGAGACCGTTATAGAGCGCTCTCCGCGGGCATAGGGTTGCGCAGACGTTCCGCCAAAATAGATACGTAGCTCTCTGCCTAGAGAACTCGGGGCCACATTTTAGATCAATAACTATTTTGTTATTATAATTATAATGCCAGAAATAGGCCTATAGGCCCTAGTGATTAACATAAGGACATACTGTTTTAAATTACAAATCATAGGCCTGCTTATCATTATGCTATTTAACATTAAACGTATGTACACGTTACGTTTTATTTCACAGTGATCATTATGTTCAAATCCATGCATTTTTATTCAAATACCGAATCACTAAGATTCCCATCTGTTTGAGTATTGGCAGGCTGAATTTCATTTTAGTGTTTTACTATGTATCATCAACTTTCGTTCAAAGTGGTACTGTCTTAATTTCTAGATCTAGTACTTGATTTAGAGAGATGCTGCTGTTGATAAAGAAGATAACTTCATGAACCGCGTGAGAAGCAGAATTTGATGAGTTCACAAAAATAAAGTACATTACATTACATTATTATTGCTTTAGGTCCAGCGGACTCTTCCGAGCCAAATCAGGACCGGACAACCCCCAATCCGCATAAAAGATCTGCTGAAACAACCCTAGGGGTAAAACCGAAAGCTCTCCACCAGCCAGTCACTTTACAATAAAGACATCCCACGCAGGGGACGGCTGAGGCTTCACCCCAACTTATCGAACCCCCGTTTACAAAAACAAAATAGAATACAAACATCATTATAAATTATCAACAAAACACATACATATAAAATGCCTACATTGCTAAATAATAACATCATAGGAAGCCCTAGTGACCACCTGGCAGAATGCGTCCAATATTCCCAAGCCGATCCAACAGACCTCATACACAAATAAGGAGTCTTGTCCCGGAAGAGTTTTCAAGAAAAAAGGTAGGGGACTGGTCTAGCGAAGAAGACGATAGTATAGCAGATTGATAGAACAGAGCAGGAATGAGAAAGAGCAAATGAGAAAGACAGCGACAGTGGGAATTTAAAGCACTAAATTTCCAGAAAGTAGGGATACTATTTATACTGAAACCCCCGGCACCCCAACGGGGTAAGGCTGAAATTATACTGCCACGCACGATTGAAGTGCGGACCGAAACGGACGGGCAGCTAGGTCGGAAGTGGTGATCATATAGGTCCGCGCGACTTCGTCCGACTGTGTAAACAAAACGAAAAATTGTTCTGTGGCAGTGCAACAATAAAACAATGACTATCATCAAAATCAATGTATCAATGTATCTGGGATGCACTTTCAAACACACACATACACACACACACACGCACACACACACACACCCACACACACACACACACACACACACCCTCCTATGCACATGTTTGCTCATTCATGCCTACACGAGAGAGAGAGAGAGAGAGAGAGAGAGAGAGAGAGAGAGAGAGAGAGAGAGAGAGAGAGAGAGAGAGTTTTTTGATTGATTGATTGTTGCTTTAGGTCCAGCGGACTCTTCCGAGCCAAATCAGGACCGGACAGCCCCCGATCCGCATAAAAGATCTGCTGAAACAACCCTAGTGGTAAAATTGAATGCCCTCCACCGGCCAGTCACTTTACAATAAAGACATCCCACGCAGGGGACGGCTGAGGCTTTACCCCAACTAATCAAACCCCCGGTTACAAAAACAAAATAGAATACAAACATCATTATAAATTATCAACAAAACACATACATATAAAATGCCTATATTGCTAAATAATAACATCATAGGAAGCGCCCTAGTGACCACCCGGCAGAAAGCGTCCAACATTCCCAAGCTGATCCAACAGACCTCATACACAAACAAGGAGTCTTGTCCAGGAAGAGTTTTCAAGAAAAAAGGTAGGTCACTGATCTAGCGAAGAAGAAGATAGTATAGCAGATTGATAGCCTGACAGAGCAGGAATGAGAAAGAGCAAATGAGAAAGACAGCGACAGTGGGAATTTAAAGCACTAAATTTCCAGAAAGTGGGGGTACTATTTATACTGAAACCCCCGGCACTCCAACGGAGGTAAGAGAGAGAGAGAGAGAGAGAGAGAGAGAGAGAGAGAGAGAGAGAGAGAGAGAGAGAGAGAGAGAGAGAGAGAGAGAGAGAGAGAGAGAGACAAAGAGAGACAAAGAAACAGATAGACATGGAGACAGAGAGAGAGACGAAAAATTGTTCTGTGGCAGTGCAACAATAAAACAATGACTAATCAAAATCAATGTATCAATGTATCTGGGATGCACTTTCAAACACACACACCCACACACACCTCCACACACACACACCCTCCTATGCACATGTTTGCTCATTCATGCCTACCCGAGAGAGAAAGAGAGAGAGAGAGAGAGAGAGAGACAGACAGACAGACAGAGACAGAGACAGGGTAGAGGTATTTAAACTATTCAAAGCCAACTGTATATCCATATTCATTATTCATTCGATAACAGACACCAAACATAAGCAAACGGGCTGGTTGAAACAAAATTCAATATCCAAATGTATTCATCAGAATCACCTTTACCTTCATTTCCCATTTCCCTAGCAATGTTTTCCCATGCTTTTTGAATAAGTTCCCGATTGCTGTGATTTTTGTCCCCTTTGTTATATATCAATTTTCTGCAGCGCACCGCCACAATCAATCTTTCGTCCTCCAACTTGGCAGGAAACAGACCGGATGGTAACGAAACACTTCGATAGAAGATCGGGCCCTTCCGCGCGTTTTAAAGAAGTGTTGCACGTCCGCACGTCTTTTTTCATCCTCACGACCTTTTACGTCTAGTCGTGTCAGTATAATCACCGATAGGAAATAAAGAAGAGAACACGACTTTTTTCGGTCCTCACTTCAGTCGTGAGTGGCAGTATAATTTCACCCTAACAGTACGTACACGATACTATATTATTTGTATGCTGCTCGATTCCATCTTTCATTATTCAAAAATAACTTCATTGAAATGTATGAAGTTTGTTGAATACTGCTTTAAAGAATTTGGAAAATGAAAGAATAAGCATTAGTTTAAAAAGTGTGTGTTACTCGAGCAGATCAAAATAATTTAAAATTCTTGGTAGACATATTTATCACTTCAACTTTAAAAAAAAATCTCTCCCTTCTCCTTCCATCCACCTAATACAATTAATACATTTTTAGTGTTGTGCTGTGGATTTGCTTCTGCTGCTATAAATATTAAAGTTAAATGACTTTCCATTAACGATTTCCTTCTCTTTTTGCAGAAATAGAGAGAGAGAGGGATCTGATGTGGACTGAAGGACAGGGATGATGATGTTTGAACATATCTTTCGTTCAATCTTCTAATGATCGAATCTCAAGTTAAATTTTCTATAGTAATTAAGCTTACTATTATTTTGGTGTATATCTTCTGCCTGTCCTCACCCATCCCAGCGATTCAAACAATTTAGTGAAACTGAAAAGCAATTCCGGAGCATATTAAACGTTTTGTGAAAATATTGTGAACTGACACTGGACAGACTACGCCACAGGGTTAAATATATTGCGTGTGAAGACTGATATGAAATAATGGCCGTCAAAATACCATTAACTTGGGGTCAGATTCGAATCATTGTCGCCGTTGTTTGTATTTGCATCGCCATCAACTGTATTCTCTACACGTCAGCTTCTTTGCTGACCATAACTTCAAGTGAAGAGAGCGAAGAACTGGCAATCAAAGATCGTCATCGCTGGGTACGTCATCACCCCTCTGACGACAGCAGAAGGCTACGTTATGAAGGTGGTAACGGAGAAATCAGTGGCGGTGTTGGTAAAGGTTTTGAGACTCTCCATAAAATTCGTCCTAAACACAATAAACCCCCGGAGAGCGTTCAACACACTTCGAGAAAAATGAACTCTACAAAGATCCAAGAGAGACTCGGAGAAGGCAAGGCACGGAATTATTCCCAGCATGTTGCTGGCCAAGAGGGACAGGACAAGCATTTCAGCTCAAAGAGTCTTAACAAGGACGGGCTGTCAGAGGTAGGTTAAATTAAACTCGGAGGGACTAATTATTTCTGCTCCATGCACAAACTTCAACTGCAGCACAGAAAACAAGCGTGACCACTTTTCTACAATTAACATTATATTTAAAAAAAAAATCTTGCCCAAAGCCTGCAGGATTATTTATATAAAAAAAAAACAAACAACCCAACTAAACAAACCAAAAACGAAGCAAACAAGCATTAAAACAAGTACAATGGAAAGACAATGGAAAGAACAAATCACTTCTTTTTTTGTGTGTGGTAATCTAGGAATTTCACTTTACTTGTAAGGTTAAGCAAAGTGTTTGCCATAATGTACAGTATTTGTAGCGACCAGTGAAACGTTCTCTCTCTCTCTCTCTCTCTCTCTCTCTCTCTCTCTCTCTCTCTCTCTCTCTCTCTCTCTCTCTCTCTCTCTCTCTCTCTCTCTCTCTTATTTGTTGGTGCTTATTTTAACTTTGAAGTTTTCGATGAGAGAATAATTGTAACAAAAGTGAATTATAATTAATTAAAAGTAGTTGGATTTAACTTTTAGTTGAGTTGTTCAGTCCCGTCATAATTATACTTTTATTTATGTACAGATTGATTGATTGATCAATGTATTGATTGGGGAATCACCACGTACTCTACGTTAATTTTACTATCGCAGGCTCTATTTAATGTTATTCTGCATCTAATCCTTCGGGTGAGAGTATAAACCGAGGTCAAGTGGGTGCACGTACGCATTACATCGCATGGACTTTAAAGATCCTGACGCTCATGCACTAGACGGGTGAGTGCCGGCTATACAAATACACCCATCACGCACTAGGTCCCTTCTTCCCATCTCCGGTTGCCCAGGATTGTACTCAGTCGTCAGTTATTTATTATTTATTGGGTAAGATTAACGTCCCCTAACACCTAGGCATATGGGGGACATGACAGTCGTCAGTCTGGGAGTCAGACTATATGCGCCCCATGGGCGCCTCACGCGGCTTGAATTAGATCCGGTATCGGTCAGCGCCTTGAGCGGCTCTTGATCTGAAAAAGCGCTACATAAAAGTGATTAAAAAAATAATAAATGTCCGGAATGCTTAACTATTTCTTAATTATGTTATCAATTACAAAATGAAGAATATAAAATTGTTTAATCGGTGTAAATAGTGGAGGGAAAATAAGAAGAACAGAGAAAGAAACAATAAAATAAACCGACAAACTAGCTATATAACACGAAGGCTAAGAGCAAATCACAGGATTATAGGCCTAATTGCGAAAGCGAAAGCACACAAATAATGTTTATTGGTTGCTAGTATGTTGGCGTCATTTCTGACCAATCAGTGATCTGCATGTCTTTCAGGCCGATGTGACCAAGATGGCGTCCAATGCTCATCACGAGTTTGATTCAGAGAAAGTCTGGAGACTTTTTCACAGTTGCAAAGAAGAAGATGACAGTCTGGATCTCAATTGTTACAACGATGCCTACGAAGAACTTTGCAAGTGAGTTTTTAGGAATTGTGGTTATTTCATGTGAAAAGACGACTATAATTTATGATCAAAGGTGGGGTGACACCTGATTTACATATTTTTATCTATTGCTTACCTTTGCTGTAAGGCCGAGTCTGTGTGAGTATATCTTTTATTGTTAATTGGACCGCTTTGAGTCAGTCATGGACTCTCGCCGGTCAGTCATGGACTCTCGCGGGTGCCAGAGCATACGGAGTTTTTGTACAGCAAAAGAAACTCCCAATATAATTATTTATTTTGGTAGATTAGGTTGCGAGTCTGTACTAAGGGAAAGAACCGCACTCTAAAGGCTGTACACTATAAATTATTTTCGTTGTAGTCTCCCTTTCCTTTAGGCTTATAATCTGCATGTACTTTTTGTCTCATAGTGAAAGAAAAGAAGAATTGAGTTTGTGGACAAATATTTTTTTGTCCTCAGGATTTTCAAGCCATTGGGTACAGTGTTTGGCTTTGTCACATCGGATATTGTGGAGAAAATCGGCATCCTACGGGACTACCGTAAGAGTGAAGTTGGGGAGCACTACAGGACCATCCAGGGAATGGTTAAGTACGAAGTTGACAACAACCTCACCAACCAGAAGAAGAAGGCATCAGGATGCCGAACATTGCTCCGTCTTCATCGAGCTTTGAAATTCATCTCCGTTCTGCTTGTAAAGATTCGCCAGACAGACAACTCCTGCAAGTTTTCTCACGAAGTCAGGGATGCTTACGACAACACGCTAGCAGAATTTCACCCGTGGGTGATCAGGAAGGCAGCGCATGTGGCCATGTACACTCTGCCAGATCGGCAACACATGCTGTTGAAAATGAAGATTGATGATACACCAGAAGGCATGGAGAAAGTGGGAGGCTTGATAGAGCAGTTGGATATTTCCTACAATATCACTCAACAACTTTTTGAGAGCAATAAGCTTTTGGAATTACCATGATTCTGTATAGGTCATGTGTGTTGGGGAACATTCTTTTTTTTTTTTTCAAGTTTAATTTTGCTTCATATGTATGTCAGGATTGTTTAGCCGAGGTTACTAAGTACCACTACTACTCAAACAATAACTTAAACAGGATCCGCTGTCCGCCAGTACAGGTCTTTCAAATCATTATGAAAATAAGCCATGTTAAGCTAATGTTGATGCATAAGAATGACATGAATGTTCTTCATGTTGAAGACTCATGTTAAAACTGAAAATTAAAAGGTAAATAGAGAAATATACTACCTGTGGCAGTTGTTGAAACAACCTGTTTTCCAGTGCAATAGAACTGCTTAAAGTTTATATATATTTGAAGAAAATAGTACAATTATTAACTGTTCCAGCAAACATGCAAACATCCAAAACAACTCCATCGAGTCTTGTGCACGAGTTTTGAGGAGAATACAAAGCCATAGAACTTTTATTACTCTACAAAGAACAGAAAAATAAACCATAATGATAATTATATTTTGTTGTATGCGTTGATCACTGAAATCAGAAATTTTGTTTACCTTATAAGTTTATTGTTAGTGTTACTATGTTTCTGTACTTTGCTGAACTTTCGTTTTTGACTCACATGTATAGCAATGTGAGTCTATGTCTTTATAGTTTAGTGAACTTTTGTTTTTGCTTTTTGTAGTCCTTATTGATTATTCTGACAGTTCCGTTGATTTCTTTGTGTGTTTGTATGCATATTTTTCTGTCAGTGTATCTGTGTGTGCATAAAAATGTGTTTGCGCCTGTGTGCACATGTTGTTTACAGAAAGCATAATACCTTTGTAATTAGTTTTTATGTACTTTTGTTAGAATGAAAGAGGGAAAAGAAAGGAATGAAAGATAGATTCATACTCATAGAAAGAAAGAAACAGAATTTGGTGTGTGATGTGCAGCATTCCACATTCATTTTCGTTTTTGATATTTGTAATGATATTTTTCGTATTGTATACAGTTTTTATGAAAATATATACAATATCTTCTTCTTCTTCTGCGTTCCTCAAAATGGGGCCTCAGATGTCCAGGTTTGTCAAACTTATGAAGCGGGCAGTGGATATACAATATAAATATAGATCTTCTTTCCTTCAACCACAGGACATGATGTGGGAGGTATAAAAGATGAGAGAGAAAAAAGGAAAAGTAACGGAGAGCGAGAAAAATGGAGAGAAAGAGAGAAAGGAGAGAGAGAGAGACTTTACCACAGATGATGTTTGTGGTTGCTTGCCATTGTTTTTTGATAATTCATTTTATTGGACTTTGTTATGCACTGCAGTTTTGCTCAATGTATTAACCCACTGAATAATGCTGTTATTGGTTTGTACACCTCTAGCGAAAAGAATCCTGTAAAATGTTTTCCACAATATAATTACATGACCTTATAAATTGTAAAATTTTAATCGTGGCTATTTAAGTTGTGCCTCCTTAGTGTTTATTTTTTTTTAAAAATTCCTCTTTATAATTTTTGGTGTCTAAATTTAATTTTCTGCCTGCTGTGACTGCTTGGCCATTCTATATTTTCCATTGGTATGTTGTGTGTGTATTTTACTAAGTACTTGTGCGTGTATTTAAATATTATTAGATAAATTATTACTTTGCTGTCAAAATAGAACCATCTGACTTTTTTTTTTCTGCAGTTTTTGATGCGTTAGCAATACAAGACTTTATGTAGTTAACAGAGCGTGTGCTCTGTTCCTGTTTCTGATTTGTTTCTAATATTTTGTGTGTAAGCATATACATAGAAAAGAGTGGAGTGAATTAACTCTTTCCCTGCCAGGCATGTTTCCACGTTTGTGCCAGACATTTCTCTGGCACCGGAAAGAAAGTTCAGTACCTTAGGCATTTAAGCTACTGTTCTTTCAATAATAGTTGTTAAATAGACATATTTCATATCAAATTAAAGGTAAAAGAGTGAAGAATAAGAAAAAAAACCACAAAAATGTTAATTTGATTATGTTATTGAAATATGTGTTTTGAAAGCATGTTGATCTTTTTGAAATGATAAAATAAAATAAAAATATTTCTACATACCACAGTGATAAAAAAAAATCTGGAGGAATAATTCCAATCACTGAATCAGCTTCACACACCAGAAAGAAAATTTATTTAGGATCAAAATACACTTTACAGTTTGAAATTATATTGATTATTAGCAGAAATTTGACACACTGTCGATTGTGCCCATCACAATGCTTAGTAAAATGCACAAAAAACACTTTAAAAACAAATCAATTTGAAGAAACCACGCGCGTGTCGATCGAGAACGAAAGTAGAAAGAGTTATCTCTCTTTGGTTAAAATAAAACTTGGATTGGACTGCGCAAAAAACCGGATCGAAACGGAATACTGAAATCGACGATATATCGTCGATTGGCACAAACGTGGCGGCTCAGATCGACGATATATCGTCGATTGGCAGGGAAAGAGTTAAGATATCCCCCCGTGGCGGTGCCGGGGTTTTCAGTATAAATAATATCCCCACTTTCTGGAAATTTAGTGCTTTAAATTCCCACTGTCGCTGTCTTTCTCCTTTTTTCTTTCTCATTCCTACTCTGTTCTATCAATCTACTATACTATCTTCTTTTTTGCTAGACCAGTCACCTACCTTTTTTCTTGAAAACTCTTCCGGGACAATACTCTTCATTTGTGTACGAGGTCTGTTGGATCAGCTTGGGAATATTGGACGCTTTCTGTCAAATGGTCACTGGGGCTTCCTATGATGTTATTTTTTGGCAATGTAGGCATTTTATATGTATGTGTTTTGTTGATACTGTATAATGATGTTTGTATTCTATTTTGGTTTTGTAAATGGAGGTTCGATAAATTAGAGTATAGCCTCAGTGTCCCCTGCGTGGGATGTCTTTATTGTAAAGTGAGCGGCTGGTAGATTGCCTTCAGTGTTACCACTATGGTTGTTTTGGGAGATCTTTTATGCGGATCAGGGGTGAGTCCTCTTTCACTTCTCTGGTCCTGATTTGGCTCGGAAGAGTCCGCTGGACATAAAGCAATAACTATGTAATGTAATGTAATGTAATGTAATGTAATGAATTAAGATACAGCATATTAACTTGTTGACACCTGGCAGGAATATTTATTTCTGTCAAGAACTTTAATTACAGATTCATTAGCTGTAAGCAATATGGTAAGAAGGCAGTGTCTGTGTTAAATGCATGTAGAACTCTGAGCTAAAAGGTCAGAATAAGAGTCAAATCAACATCACCACAATCGGATTGAGCTAACAGGATTATCTCCCATCCAATTGTTGGGCAACTTAACTGCAGTTATGTTCCTTTACTTTTGATTACATCGCACAGCTACATCAGGGGCCATATGCACCAAAAAGGGAATAACTTTATGTTAGACTATCGGCTAGACCGATATAGCTATTCCAGAATATTTTTCAGCACACATTGGTATGCATGACGCATTCCAGCGGAATAGGTATTACAGAATAGCTATTCCTATGTGCTATTACAAGGAAATTGCTGCTACTGCTCATGCGCCATATCCCACAAAGCACCATGCTACTAGCATAAAAGCAAAGAGCTGTGCGAACGAATGAATGAATGTCCCTTTCCCGATTTTTTTAAACCTAATTTTAATGTGGTCCTTTAAGGAAGTGGCCTCATAAATTTTGTCCGTTAGGTCTATAATATCGTTCCTCCTGAATCTGAATTTGTCGTACAGTTCCACATCAAACTTTTCAAAAGGCTGAAATCAATCCCAAAAAATGTGATTTCTGGATGATTGTTGTCTGTGATTTTGCCGAAACACAATAACATCGGCCATTTTGTTTCAGTGAAGGAAATAGGAATAAGAGATTTATCCTGACTGAAAGGTTGGCATTTTGCATACAAAATAGTGGTCTGCAATTCTGGAATAGTTTCAAATTCCGGAATAACTACTCTATTCCTTTTTCATGCATATGGCCCCAGGTTCGAACCTTGACAGGATTATCTTTCCCGTCCAAATGTTTCTTATTGAACGGAGATGGTAAAAAGTGTGTATTGTCTGTTTTTCCACTTGGATGCAATAATTAAGTTTTGTTACATTGCATATCGATCAGTGAAGAGCGAACAGTTAAAATACTGGAATAAACCCTTGTCCAGCATTCCCATTCGGATGCAATAACTAGTTTGTTCGCATGATCTGTTGCTTGGACCTAAAGCAACAATCAATCAACAAGCATGATCTGTTGACTCCACAAATAGTAATACTCAAAATACTGATGATGATGAACACTTGTAAAATTAGTGCTGTTGCTGCCCATGCCATTGCCGCATGCTCAGTGCGCTTGGGATGTAGTGTTTTTCAGAAGTGGAGTATAACTGGTTTTGCAGACAAATAATTTATGAATGACACTTTGGCTGTATATTTATTTATTTTGTTGCGAGCGGAGACACATTTATAAATGTATCTTATGCTGCATATCTTCGTTTTTTGGGGGGGAAGGGAGGAGGGGGAATGGGGGAGGTAGGTAATGGTGGTGGTAAATATTTCATTCTTCAATTACTTTGTCATGAATCAGAGTTGACAGTTAAATGTTGGCACTTGCAAAGCTCTTACTAATTCTGAGGTTTGTGCTCAGATTCAAAAGTAACTAAAGTAAAGCAATTTAAAATTGTAATAATTAAAAATAAGTGAGTGACCCCAGTAAAAAAAAAGAAAGTGTTGTATTTGTTGTAACCGATGAAACATAGAATAAAACACACTTTGCAACAAGTTCAGATGTTGTTGGCTGACCTTTATTGAAATGGTTGATGCTACATAACAAGCTAATACGTACACATTACAGTAACAAGCCAGACAACTTGTAATAAATCACACACACAAAACTCACAGCAACATGTAAGTAAATGTTTTTAGTTAACTTTGTCATATATATATAAATAAACATATAAACATACACAACACAGTGTTTTACATAACACCATATAGTACAAACGATGTTACAATGTAGAAGTTTGAAATAAAGACATTGTAATAAGTAATATGAAACAAATGTTACACATGAAAAAATAAAACGAGCTTAAAAAAAAAACTGATAAAATTAAAGCATTCATTTGAAACTAATATTGCATTTCCAAAAAACTAATCTCAAAATGTACATAAATTGTAAAAAGACCTATTGCACTTCAATATAATGTTGAAACTATAAGATTGCACATCAATGAAAACGAATTGTATAAAATTAAACTGATCTACATTAAACAGACGGCTGACTTCACTAGAAATTAAGACATGGTGTACCAAAACATTTATTATTATGCCATACAAGAACACAAAATAATTTTTATTTATAACCAAATGCACTCAAATGTATATACTCTTAAAAGGAAATAAGCCTGAGGCGAGTTTAACAGACCTCTGTCACTGGGTTTGGAAACAACAAATTTTTATTTACAGATTGCTACATTCTGATTCTTTTCTCTGGACGGTTGAATTGGGGGCTTGTAGACAAATGTACAGTACGTTGTGTAATTAAAAAAAAATGACAATCACAACACCATAATGATCACAACGATGACGATGAAGAATCATAAATGGTGCTTATAAATAAAGGTAACTAATCTCCAGTAAAAGATATGTTGAGACATGTTTCTGAACTACACATAGTACGTTAGGATCCTCATATACGGTCAGCTCCCAACTGCGGACACCGAAGCTTTCCAGACGTCATGATAAATTGATGACGAATGATGATGATGCGAGATGAATCTCAAATAGTCCAACATTGATTTGATTACAAAATGTGACAAAATGTCTGGTGTTTACAAAGTAGTTTAACATTTATTTCCTATAAATGAAGAAAAATGACACCCCGTTCGTTAATGCCGACATCCCCCCCCCCCTACCCCTCCCTCCACTTGTTGATTTGGTCACATGTTTTCAACTGAAAATGAACTGTCACTTGCTGAAACACAATCACCTACACATGCAGAAAATGACTGATGGCTGGCTAGATTCCCCAAAATATTAGAAACATGGACAGTTACGATATAGTAATGTACAGTAATACTGAAACTACGAAGGAAACGGAACTGTATGTCCGCAACTGGGACCCCCTTCACCTACAGCGGGTACAACAAAAATAAAATTAAATAATAATGATACAAGACGAAGATGAACCTAACTGGTTCTTAAATCACAAGAAAGTATATAAATAAACGTAAATTGCACAGTACTGATAGAAATATAACCAACCAAAAAAACACACACATACACACAAACAACAACTGCTTTAAAGTGGGTATGAGGTCCAGAGAAAAATGGCGCAAAGACGTATACAATGTCAAATTCAAACTAAGATATTACTATTTGCTTAGATATTAAATTCCCCGCCCTTGCCCCGTCCACTCCCTCCTCCCACCCCCCTTCCCAATATTTGCGAAAATTGTATCTAAACACCGTGTCTGGCAATTCAAAAGATCGTCTATAAGCACTGGGTATCTTAGACTATATAATTTATAAAGGCGCGGAAAAGATAAGAGTTGTATGTGCGTGACTTAAAGCAGTGTGATCTACAACGAAGAATACAAAGCATGGAGATGAGGTGCTACAGAGGACTTCTGGGCATTTCCTATACCCAGCACATCACCAACGACGAAGTCCGACAAACTATCACACAAGCCATTGGACAACCCGATGACCTGCTCACAGTGGTGAAGAAACGGAAACTCCGACGGTATGGTTACGTCACCAGATCATCAGGCCTTGCAAAGATCATCATGCAAGGCACAGTGCAAAGAGGTAAAAGAAGAGGGAGACAGAAAAAGAGGTGGGAGGACAACATTAGTGAATGGACTGGTTTGACACTGTGCGAAGCCATCAGGGTTGCTGAGGACAGAGAAAGATGGAGTAAGCTGGTTAGACGATCATCTGTGGTGCCCCTACGACCTCCTAGTTACGGGATAGGATAGGATAGGACTCAAAGCAGTTACAGTATTAACGGCTTTGCTGGGCTGTTTCTAAGCGACTAAGTTTTTCTTTCTGGCCTGTTGTATCGTTTGAAGCGCAACGACTGCATTTTTAGTACTCAACTCGAGGGGTAAGGTTAAAAAGGGTCGGAATTTCTTTTCTAAGCTGCCTACACGCTTATGTGAAAGCTTTCACCTCAATAATGCACGTTCTATCACCTCTTCTATGATCATGTAAAAGTTTGGATAAAAAAACAAACACATCCGACTCACTTTAAATTAAAATATAAACATAACTACAATAACTGTTATAAAGTATAATCATTTGTAGTCCGAAAATAAAACAATTGATGGAGGCAATATAACTTGAAAGGGAATCGAATTTAAAACAATTAGCTTGTACTAAGACGTATTACAGATCGAGTATTGCGGAACACTATTTAATATTTTATTGTTAACAGAAGCCACAATTATGTATTATAATAAGTACACGTACAGTTAAAGCTTTAGGAACAGATCTATTACAACGACTGATTCAGGCTACAATTTTCATGCACCTTTAGCTCAACTATGTACACTATTACATCAACGAGTTCAACATTAGAGTGTACACATGGTACTCTAATTATCAGTTACGTACAAAGTAACTGTACACAGAAAAATGACTAAACATTTCTTTACAAGCACGGAAACCAGGGGCAGCAGAGTGGTTGGACATTCGCCTTGTGTGTGGCAGATTTGTGTCATTGCACCGGCACATCAAAGGGCCAAGGTATCACGGATGGTTGTTTATTTTTCCGTGACAATGAGTGTTACTTGGGACAGTGCATTGTTGTCACGTTAATTGCTCAAACCGACCGCTAAGTTATTAATAATAGTTAGTTAAATCATTGTTTTTAGGGTTCAGCGGACTGCTCCTTGTTTATAGGGTCCAGCGGATTGCAAAGAGCCGAATCAGGACCATATGAATAACAGGCACCCCTTCTTTGTTATGTAAACAAAACACAAAACTATGCCTACTATACACACTTATGCAGCGATGCTATTTTTAGGAAACGCTTGATGTTATGAAGGCATTTGACACAGTCTCACATTGACGACTTGTGGGCAAGCTTGCAGCTCATAGCACTCGAGATAAGGTGTTGCGTTGGATCCAGGCTTTCCTGTCAGATCGTGAGTAGAGTGTATCATGAACGGCACCAGATCTTCAGCAGCTAAAGTTACAAGCGGCATTACCCAATGCAGCGCTTTGTGGCCAAGTACTCTGTTTTGACTGGCCAGACAAGGTTCGCTCCAGTATAGCTGCATGACCTGTCTTTATACCACATGTTTGGGTGATGAATGTGCGTTCGTTGTGTATGTTAGAATGTCTGTAACTCGTAAGCTTGTATGTTTGTTACAGATCGCCGCGCTTTAGGTTTGATTTAGGAATAAGGCGTGTATAGCATCATTTATACTACTAGTACTACTACTGCTACTACTACTACTACTACTAAGCTTAATTCTTCTTCTTCTTTTAATTATTATTATTATTATTATTATTATTATTATTATTATTATTATTATTATTATTATTATTATTATTATTGCAAAACTATTTGCTGACGACACTAAGCTATACACTAGAATTGACCCGAAAGAAGCCACGGCAGGGCTGCTAGAGGATCTCACCCACCTGCAGAGCTGGTCTGATGATTGGCTGCCATATTTACACCAAGAGAAATGTAACGAACCCAATTAGCTGGGCAATAAAAAGTCAGATGCAACATATGGCATAAAAGGACAAGATGCTGGACTGAATATCAAATCGATATCACTTTGTCAAAAAGCGAGGGATCTCGGACTGTATATTGAAAATAACTTGATTTCAAAGATCAAGCCGTGCGAGCTTGGCTGCCAAGTAACGGGCCCGGATGTTGCACCACCGAGTACTTTTCCTGGCTCCACGCAACTATCGAAACAGAATCGCGGTGAGCGTCTCCAAACTAAAATCTGTGGTCGGCTGCCCCATCACAAAAGCCCCGGTTGCGACGCTACTCTCATAAGTCTCCTCTCTGAAAATCCTTATCGGGAAGAGAGGGGACTATAAACTGATACACACACACGCTACTCTCATACATGTTATGTTTGCTTCGGTTGCGCGGCCACTTCCGAATTCTATGGCAACAATATTTCAACTAAACATGACTGAAAGTGCGGCGGCATTATTATTACATATTCCTGATCGGGTTTTAGGAATGTCTGATTGCAGATGGATTATTCGGGAGTGACAGATGCAAATGGTTTCTTTCACTCTGAAGTTGAGGTTGAGACTTCCTACAACGAGGCAGAAGCAGCAGAGGATGATGCATCGCCTGCGCCAATGGCTACCAGCACCCAGCCAAAGGCAAGACGTTCCTGTGCACACAGTATGGCTGGAAACCAACATTTTCAGACCAACAAATCTGCATACATCTTCTGCATAGAATTCGGAAGTGACAGCGTTACCGAAGCAAAAATGTATGAGAGTGGCGTTGCAACCGGGTTTTTTGAGACAGGGCAGCTGACCCCGGATTTTAGTTTGGTTACAACTATTTGCAATCTAAGCAAAGTTTGGTAAACATGAAAACAGAAACGAGAAGCCCAAACTTTCCTTAGTAGGGCAAATACTATATGACGACTCAAATTAATCAGTGAATAGGAAAATTTTTGAAATTTTTGAGGTGACACACCGCGATTCTATTTCGATAGGTGCGTGGAGGCGGGAAAGGTAATCAGTGGCGCAACATCAGGGCCCGTTGCGTGGCAGCCAAGCTCGCACACTGCCTGAAGATCCACGGTTGACTAGTCGTGATTCTGCAGTTTAACGTTTGATCATTATATTTCCCAATCACAGAACGACTTATCCATACGTTTTTAAAATGGGTGCAATACCTCATACATATCTCTAGAAAGATCTGTACCACCCCGCAAGGGTCTAGAACACGCACGTACATTAAGCTTAATAGCCACAGGCAAGTATACAAACACAATGTACAAAGACTATTTCCACAGGCAATTATATAAACACAATGCACAAATATTATTACCACAGAATATCAATCAAATTATTTTGTAACAAGAATGTTAAAATTCGTTGTATTGATTCAGGGGGTAAACACAACATACAAATCGTGAAGACACGAACAAAACAAGTTTTTTTCAAGTACTTCTTGCAACAACAGTAACAGCGATTCATGTCAACATTATTATATGCTTAAAATATACACCCCAACTTCATCCCCATCCTCTTTCCTATTCCTCAAAACTCCTCAGGGAGTGTTCCGATATGAGCGGACAAATGTGTCAACGGCTTGATATGTTCTCGTAAAATAATATGCGTGCTACAGATTTTTCTTCTATTTGAGCCATTCGGCTATGATATGTGTGTATATTCAACTTTTAAATATTGTACAGTAATAGACAGCTTAGTGTTCACTTGGTGCAAAAGAATCTTCGTTTACCGCGTTAAGTTTGACCCATAGCGACAATAGCAACATGTCCACATCATTTCTATCGCACTGGGGGCAAGAGTGAATGTTTTTTTAGTACAGGTGCATGACGCATTCTTGACCTAAATCTGGAAAGATGCAATAATCAACAAGCGGCCTATTATAAAAAATTTTCAACACTGAACATTTGGCAACTCTAATTCTTTTAGCTTAGACCTACCCACACATTGTGAGTACACGTCAGCATCAGCATCAATAATTAAAAGACAGGTTGTCTGGAGTCCTCCGTCTCTGAGATCATCTCCACCGCATCATCAATCCCAAGTTCACTACCACCCTCCCCAATCTCCGTCTTCAACAACGACCCGTTCCTCTCCAACGCCACATCCGGCTCCTCCGTCCCCTTTCCGTTTCCCATGTAGCTCACTTCCCCTTCTTCCCCTTGCTTCACCCACGAGCCTCCCCCACCCCGACCACCGCTACCATCCGCACTCTGGCTCTCGTGAAGTTCGTCTCCTTTGATGGCGACGTTGCTGAAGGTGCGCGCTGTGGGCGAGGCCCGTGCTGCATGCATGGTAGGCCGTGTCTGGGGCTCAATAGCCGCATTGGTCAGGGGTCCTCTTCCCAGCACCAGGTTCTCTGCATCGTAGTCCACCACCTTGTTCCTGACGGAGAAGGCGGTGTACAAGTCGTGAGCCTCGTTGACCAGTGGCACCACGACGACGAAGATGAGCGCGATGAAGGCCCATGCTTTGGACAAGTCGACCTGCACAATCACTTCCAACGTCGTCATACCTGTGCTGTGTTCATCTAAAGGCTACAGTCGTACTAATACAAGTGTGATAATATTGCCATACAATTTATAATGATACGGTAAAACTCGGGTTCAACATCATCAACAATGATTAAACAAGCAATGATGGGTATCAGATGCACAAACAACCAAAAGAAACACAGGAACTCCATTTCCCTTTCCCCACCCACCCACCCAACCTCTTCAGTCTGCGTGCTTGTTTTTCCCTCTCTCTCTCTATCTCTCTCACTCACACACACACAAACACACACAGATACATACTTAAAACCGTTGTCTCAAAAACAAATAATCTCCCTCTCTCTTTCTCTCACTCTAAAGCCGACGAATACAAACCTACTGCACGGAATTATTTGAATGAAATTCCCGCATTTTAAGTTAGCCTGCTAAAATGTAATTGCTGCTTCTGTTGGTTACAGGTTATTATGTTCTTACACAAAGCTCTCAAAACAGTTGAGCTTATAGCAGCTGCCCAGTGAAAAAAAAAACACCACAAGATTGCAAGCCATTTAAACCATTTAATTGTATTTCAAGACACTTTCACACATCAGCCGGAAAATAAACATTTTCAAAATGGATAATTTTGTTAGCGCTGTTACCCCCGTTGTGGTGCCGGGGGTTTCAGTATAAATAGTATCCCCACTTTCTGGAAATTTAGTGCTTTAAATTCCCACTGTTGCTGTCTTTCTCATTTGCTCTTTCTCATTCCTGCTCTGTTCTATCAATCTGCTATACTATCTTCTTCTTCGCTAGGCCAGTCATCTACCTTTTTTCTTGAAAACTCTTCCGGGACAAGACTCCTTATTTGTGTATGAGGTCTGTTGGATCAGCTTGGGAATATTGGACGCTTTCTGCCAGGTGGTCACTAGGGCTTCCTATGATGCTATTATTTAGCAATGTAGGCATTGTATATGTATGTGTATTGTTGATAATTTATAATGATGTTTGTATTCTATTTTGTTTTTGTAAACGGGGGTTCGATAAATTACAGTACAGCCTCAACGTCCCCTGCGTGGGATGTCTTTATTGTAAAGTGACTGGCTGGTGGAGAGCTTTCAGTTTTACCACTAGGGTTGTTTCAGCAGATCTTTTATGCGGATCGGGGGTTGTCCGGTCCTGATTTGGCTCGGAAGAGTCCGCTGGACCTAAAGCAATAATCATGTAATGTAATGTAATGTTAGCGGTGTTGTGACTGGGCTTTCTCCTAACGAAGTACAAGGAAAACATGCAATGGAGGCCATTATCTGATCTATTTACAAAACAAAACAAAAATTATTCAAATTGGCCCAGCCAACTTTCAGATATGCTTACAGCGCAAAACGTGTTTTGAAAACGATGAAGCACAATGACCTTAACCTTTGAGAAAGTACAAATAACAATGATCTCGCATGCTTAGCAGTAAAGTATCCACAATATGGATGATGATCTTGTAGGGGTTTCCGGAAAGCGATCTTGTATGCAGTTGTTGATGTTTGCTGACTAAAGTTGGAACACTTTATACCACTGCTTTGTTGCTGAGTGAACAGGCTGCGTGGGTAAACGAATTCGAGTAACACATATCAAGATTCAAGCATCGGGGCTAAATCAACTGCTGATAAATAACGTGTAAAATTTTGGGGATGAAGCCGCGATCTACGCCATAGCCAAGGGTTCTACTGCGACAACAAGCGAGTCAGCGTTACGAGAGGCAGTTATCGAGAGTAGCAGCCAACGAGTTGCGTTGGGAGGGACCAACATACTGGGACTACATCTCCGAAATTTCGGGTTGACTGCAAGGGCCTGTAGTCTCCGAAGAGTTGCTTGGTGAGCGAACAACAGACTGGAACTACGTGGCTGCCGCAAGACTACGTCGAGAGACAGTCTTGGAGCTATATCGCCAGTATTACAGAGAGCGACTAGCGGACGTCGCGTCTACTTCAGCACAGAAGCGTACACATCAATACCAGCGTGATGCAGCGTCGCATACGACAAGGACAGCGGGGCCTGCGTCAACGAAGGCGACTAGTGACAATCATCAGCGCTACTGCAGAAAGCGTGCTGTTCTAGAACAGTCTAGAAACGTGCAGCACAGTCAATAACTTTCCAGAAAAGTATAAAGATGGCTGACTTCTGGCAGAAAGGACTTGAACTGAATCTGAAAGGCAAGCTGCTGACGGAGTAAGTGATGGAAGTAGCTCCCCACTCCATCATGGCAGGTCACCTGGGCATCAAAAAGACGTCGGACAGAATCCAGGGAGTGTTCTACTGGCCAGGACGTCATGCGGACGTCATCCGCTTCTGTCGATCATGTGACATTTACCAGAAAACCATACCTCGAGGAAGGGTCCCTATAGTGACCATGCAGAGGATGCCCCTGATCGACCGACCTTTCAAGGGTGGCCTTGGACTTAATCGGCGAAATAAAACCTCCGATCACCGATGGGTACTGACCTTAACGGACTATGCGACTCGATACCAAGAATCAGTGCTTCTGAAGAAGATTGACACTAAAACTGGGGCAGAGTCGCTGGTGGACATGTTCAGCCGACTTGGAGTACTCAAAGAAATCCTGACAGATCTCGGGACACAGTTCTTCTCCGACTGCATAAAGGAATCAACATAATGCTAAGCATCCGGCATTTGACTACGACGCCCTATCATCCAATTTGCAATGGGCTCGTCGAGAAGTTTAATGTTACACTAAAGTCCATCCTAAAGAAACTGTGCAGCAAGCAGCCCACACAGTGGCATCACTACATCAACGCCTTACAGCTCGCCTACAGAGAAGTACCGTAGTAATCCAACGGCTTTTCTCCGTTCGAGCTATTTGTACGGAAGATGCACATCCTGAAGCTTTTCTCCGTTGGAGCTTTTTGTACGGAAGATGCACATCCTGAAGCTTTTTTCCGTTCGAGCATTTTGTACGAAAAATGCACATCCTGAAAGAACTGTGGACGAAAGATATAGACACCCCAGAGATGAAAAATAGTTACCAGTACGTGTTTGAGCTACGGGAAGCTGGAGCAGACTCTCGAGACAGCCAGAGAAAACCTGAAGAAGTCCCAGGACTGTGGAAAGTACTACTATGATCGCAGAGCTGTAAACAGAAAGGAAGTTCAAACCTGGCAACAAAGTGCTGGTGCTGCTACCTACCGATCACAATAAGTTGCTGATGCAGTGGAAAGGCCCATACGAAGTGGAGACCGTGGTAAGAATCAACGACTACAAGGTGAATGTCGGCCAGCATTCCAAGATATACCACACCAATCTCCTTAAACTGTACGTGGAAAAGCCACGCATCAACAACAGCTGAGATTGATGACAGCTTTGACAGCGAAGAACTGTTTGAACTTTCACAGCAAAGAAGACATCGATGATGTTAAGCGAGGACCAAGTCAAAGATGGAGACGGTCAAAAGATGGAGCTCAATGATCTTATTGGCGAGTTTCCCCCAAATGTTAGTGATATCCCAAGCTCCATGACTTTGGTCGAACATGAAGTCCACCTTACTTCAGACATTCCTGTTCGATCCAAACCCTTCCCGATCCCTTTCAAGGCCCGAGAATCCTTGAAGAAAGACATCGATGAGATGCTGAAGATAGACATCATCAGGGAGTCTAGTTCCCCCCACTTATTTTACAAGGGTAAAAGAGTAAGCACTGGGTGCGCTTATTTACATCTTGCCCTTGGGGCTTGTAACAATAACTATTAACTACAACAAATTAATGTTATAACATTAACATAATGGAACAATAACAAATAAACAAGGTAATATTTAATTAAATTCATTTTCAAAAATATTATCGTTGTTTTTACCCATTAACAACAATTAACGTTCAGTTAACTTTTTTATGTGTTTTAGGAGATGCGTTCTAAATGATGTAAATGTAGATTCTAGAGTGCGGAGGTCTTGAGGAAGGCTATTCCACAAAGTGGAACCAGAATAAGCAAGACTAATTTTGAATAGATCAATTCTTAGAATGGGAACATTTAATTTTGTAGAAGATCTGGCAGTTTTGTTGAAAAAAAGAGAAAAAAGATAGGAAGGTGCATTACCAGACAGGATCTTGTGCATGAAAACCCCTTAAATAAATTTTAGTATGTCGGCAAAAGGTAAAATGTTAATCCCTTTATAGTCATCCGGAGAGATTTTTTGTTTAAGAATAACTTGTTTAATTTCACGTTTCTGAATTCTAAGTAAAGGTTTCATTGCATTGCCACTAGCAGAATGACAAATAGTAGAGGAATAATCAATTAATGGTTAAATATGACCGGAATAAAACTGTTTACGAGAGGATAAATTTAAAAGATATTTAATCCTTGATAATTGATAAGTCCTTAGAAATAGTTCTGCTAACATTTAAAATATGTTTCATCCAGAACAAATTATTGTCTAAAATTACACCAACCAAGAAGTTTATGACAAGAGAGAGAGAGAGAGAGAGAGAGATAGAGAGAGAGAGAGAGAGAGAGAGAGAGAGAGAGAGAGAGAGAGAGAGAGAGAGAGAGAGAGAAATGAACTGAATTGATCTGAATTTAATTGAATTAAATTAAATTAAAGTAAACAGAACTGGATCGTTTATTAGGGTAAAGGTCGTAGACTTAAACGCCTAGCCTTAAAACCTGTCCTATAATAAGAGATTATGTATTTATATTAAATATGTTTATATTCAATATACATTATTATAATATTAAATAGAAGAGAGACAGAGAGAGTGAGTGAGAGAGAGAGAGAGAGAGAGAGAGAAAAGGAGGAGAGGGAAGGGGAGGAGGTTGAGGAGAAGGATTGAGACAGAGGAGGAAAAAGCAGTGAACTGACCCAAGAGGTAAACTGTCCTAGGGTCATGGTCTTTAGAGCGACCATGCCAGCAGGCCACACCACGACGAGCGTTAAGGATAATATGACGGAGGCGATATTGGCGATCAAGCGAGCTGTGCGGAACGTCTTGGTCACTTCCTCCAGCGAGGGCCGATTGTCCAGGTGATGCGCTCCCGTCAGCTGCAGCTCCCTGGGGGAGGAGGCAAACAGAAAGCATTATTCAGTCATAATGTCCGTAAGCTGTAGATCTCTGGTGGAGCAAGAAGCATTGAGTCATCATCTTTAGAGACACGTTAAGAGACAGAAAGAGAGAAAGATTGCAGTAATTATAGAAAATGCAGGCGAGCCTCAACAATCTGGACTGAGCGTTTGCTGGGTCTGTTGGGTTTTCACCCACCCTTCAGGCGAGAGAATAAACCAGCTGTCTAGTCTGTGCATGCATACACTGCATCGCACGAATATTTAAATTGCCAAATATCTAAATACACCAGCAAGCACTACGTCATTTCCCCCTGCGCCGTCCAGGATGGTTGAGTTGTCTGGCGCCTTAATAGGTGCGCATCAAACAGCACGCTGGCACCTTAGGTGTCTTGAGTTCAAGCCTGTTTCGGTCAGTCCTTCAGCTTGACCTCGTAAAAGCGCTATAGAGTCTATTAAGAACAATTCAATTTAAAAATGAAATTATTTTAAATATTAATAAATAAATACAAGAATCATCATAATCTTTATCAACAACATCATCATGAAAAATAAAAAAAAATATATTATTATTATTATTATTATTATTATTATTATTATTATTATTATTATTATTATTATTATTATTATTATTATTATTAATTTATTTATTTATTTATTACTTTGCGTAGACTTCGGTCCAAGGACTAAGAGGACTGTCGATGTCGCGCGTGTTCTCCCAGATTTCCGTTTCCTGTTCTTTGACGTAATGGCGATTGGTGATGAATGACGTCGCAATGGTGATTATGCCACCACCGATGATGGCCACAAGATTGCCGCACAGCATGGACATCTCTTGGCCTGAACAGACAGCACTTGTTTTAATAAAATGACAATGATACTAGCGTCAGGCCCACTGCACGGTACAATAAAACTGTTACACTCGGTTTTTTTTTTTTTATCAGTAGTTGATTCAGCCCCGATGCTTAAATCCTGATAAGTGTTACTCGGATTCGTTTACCAACGCAGCCTGTTCACTCAGCAACAAGGCAGGAGTCGTCGTATGAAGTCTTCCAACTTTTTTCAGCGTACATCAACAACTGCATACAATCGCTCAATCGCTTTTTCCACTTTCTCAACCTCAAATGAAACAGTGCGGTACATATATAGTCTCTCTATACTCGAGAGAAAGTTCGAATGTTCCGGCCTGACGCAATTACAACCAATTAAAATAAACTTCGTCATCACTGTCTTACGTCATATAACTCATCATCAACTCGTAGCTTCGCTAAATTGATCCACACGCTTCGATCGATGGTAAACAAGCAACCCTAGAAAATTTTCCAATAATATCGACCAACGAAAATTATCAACATTATACAAAGCTTCTTCTAACTACAACGCAAAATCAAATCAAAGGTGAATACACTCTATTATTGCATGCTTTGCAAAACAAAACGATCGGATCTATCGTGCGCGTCTCACACGTACTATCGTGCGCGTCGCAAACGTAGCAAAAACATAATCTTTATAAAACAGTCAGCCACCGCGCTGATTGATGTAACACGACCTCAACTTACAAATCATAACGCATATGCATATACGTTCCGTCCTTTTAATTGTATCTCTATCCCTATCAGATGATAGCATAAACCGAGGTCTAGTATGTGCACGCAATCATTCAACTGAATGGACTTTAAAAGATCCTTACGCTCATATCCTAGACTTAGTGTCAGATACAAAGATACACACAGCTAGCATTTCGTCCTATTATTTGCGGTGCTTTCGCTGGAGAGGTAACCCGTATTTTACCCGAATGGGTGGACGTTTTGTGTAAAACACTGAAATCCACATCCATCTCATTCCTCATCGCCTATCCAATCCTATCCCGTAACGCGCGAGGTCGTAGGGGCACCACAGATGATTGTTTAACCAGCGTACTCCATCTTTCTCTGTCCTCAGCAACTCTGATGGCTTCGCTCAGTGTCAAACCAGTCCATTATCGAATGTGGTCCTCCCACCTCTTTTTCGGTCTCCCTCTACTTCTAGCCCTGTGGGTTCGGGCACTGATTAGAATAGACCCAACGTTTCCCGACGTGTCATAAGAGGCGACTAACAGGGGTGATGTGAGCACGGCATCACTGGGCGAAAGTCTTCTACACAGAAATCACCGGCCAGGACGGAGAAACCTCATGTTACTACAGGTTCAACGACCACGTGCTCGGGGCCAAGGCGAGCCACACTGTATTCGTGGATATCGGCTGTGGCCAACAGCCTGGAAAGGATTGAGCCCTGCCAGGTCTTTCTAGCCCAAGACACACTGCATGATGAATAAAACCATTTACTCCATACCGGATCGGTCGTCGCCCGGTTCACCAAGGACCGCGCCTTCCGTTGGCCACCAGGACGGAGGTGATAAGTGTACTACTGATGGACAACTTAGCAGGATCCGCACCAGAAATAACATCGTCATAGGAACCTGGAATGTCAGGATCCTAAGTGCGGAGGGAAAATTAGAAGAACTGGACCACGAGATGGACCACTATCGATGGAACGTTTTAGGTATCGGCGAACTGCGCTGGAAAGGCATAGGTGAAACAACGACCGACAAAGGCCACAAGCTTTATTTCAGCGGTAGAGATGACGGGCACGAAACACAGCGTTGGATTCGTGGTTCACAAGAACATTCTAACCACTGTACTGGGTTGCCGCCCAGTCTCCAGTAGACTCATTACCATCCGTCTGAGAGCAGCCCCTTTCAACATCACCATCATCCAGGCCTATGCCCCAACATCAGACTATGACGACAGCGAAGTGGAGGATTTCTATGAAAATCTACAGGCTGTCCTTGACCAAGTGCCGAAGAAGGACATAGTCATAGTGGAAGGCGACTGGAATGCAAAGGTTGGCCAAGATGCGCACCACAACTGGGGAGACACATGTGGACCCCACTGCAACAACGAGACAAATGACAGGGGTCTGATACTCTTGGAGTTTGCCAGATACAACAATCTGATATTGGCAAACACGCTTGGTCTCCACAAAAAATCCAGATGGACATGGCACAGTCCCGGCGGGGAGCATCACAACCAGATCGACTACATCATGGTCAAGAAACGCTTCAGATCAAGCATCAACATTGGCAGGACATGCACTTTTCCAGGAGCCGACATTGGAAGTGACCACGATCTCGTGATGATGTCTTTCCGGCTCCACTTGAAGAGCGTAAACACAGCAAAGCGCACTAGACTGAAGTTCGACCTGGACAAACTGCAAGACCCGGAGGTGGCAGAAATATTTCAGGCCACAATTGGAGGGAAATTTGCACCACTGCTCATTTAGGGAGCTGGTGAAGTAGATGTCAACACCATGACCACCACGTTCAACTCAGCTGTGACAGATGCCGCCACGTTGATCCTTGTAAGCAACCGGCCAAAGAAGAAGCTGTGGATCACACCTGAACTTTTGGACCTGTGTGATAAATGAAGTGAGATGAAAAAGGAAAAGAACACCTCACAGGGAGCTGATGCCCACCGAAAAATCAACAATGACATCCGAAAAGGCATGCGTACAGCAAAGGAGAACTGGATAGAAGATCAATGCCAGGAAATAGAGAACAATCTGTACGAGAACAACAGCAAAAAGGCCTACCAGGCTGTGAAACGGCTGACAAGTGTTAAACAGCCCAAGGTCTCCACGATCCAAAGCAAGTCTGGCATATGCCTTACAGAAGAACAAGATGTTTTAGACAGATGGACAGAGTACTGCTCTGACCTTTACAACCACACACCAAACGGAGACCCATCAGTTCTAGCATGTCCTGAGAACAGAAAAGAAGAAGAAATCCTCTCAATTCTTTGAGAAGAAGTTGAGGCAGCAGTGCAATCGCTGAAGAAGGGGAAGTCAGCGGGAATGGACAACATACCCGCGGAACTGCTTCAAGCAGGAGGAGAAGCGATGACCGATGCACTCACCATTATCTGTAACAAGATCTGGCAGAGTGGGGAGTGGCCTACAACATGGACCCAGTCGCTTGTCATCACTCTTCCCAAAAAAGGTAACCTTCAGGAATATGAAAATTACCGCACCATCATCCTCATCAGCCATCCCAGCAATGACCTCCTGAAATATAATACTCAACAGGTTGAAACACCAAGCTGAACAAATCATAGCTGAAGAGCAAGCAGAATTCAGGGCATGGCGAAGTACCACTGAACAGAATTTCAACCTCAGAATAATCTGTAAGAAATACCTACAGCACCAACAGCATCTATATCATGTGTTTGTAGACTTCAAAAAGGCGTTTGACCGAATCTGGCATGCAGCTCTGTGGGCAATCATGAGAGTGTACAACATCAGCTCTAAAATTATTGAAGTCATCAAAAGCCTGTATGACAAGGCTACTAGTGCAGTCCTCCACAACAGCGCCATCGGAAACTGGTTCAGAACAACAATCGGTGTGCGTCAGGGATGCCTACTCTCTCCAACACTCTTCAACATCTTTCTAGAGCGCATCATGTCAGATGCCCTTGCAGATCACCAAGGCACAGTCAGCATAGGGGGAAGAGCAATCTCCAACCTTCGTTTTGCGGATGACATTGATGGATTGGCTGGAGAGGAACAAGAACTTGAAAAGGGGTGGGAGGACAACATTCGAGAATGGACTGGTTTGACACTGAGCGAAACAATCAGAGTTGCTGAGAACAGGAAGAGATGGAGTACGCTGGTTACCCGATCATCTGTGGTGCCCATACGACCTCCGAGTTACGGGATAGGATAGAATAGAGATCTACTTCTACCTCCTTGCACTGTGGCTTGCAGGATAGTCTTTGCAAGGCCTGATGATTTTAACATCATCGGCAGCAATCAAATTTTATTATTTTCATAAAGTCCTTCTTTCTGGCCTAAAGAAGAGGAAGAAGAAGAAGGAGAAGAAGAAAAAGAAAAAGAAGAAGCGGAAGGAGAATGAGAAAGACATAGAGAAGAAGAAGCAGGAGAAGAAGGTGAAAGATAGGAGGAGGAGTAAAAGGAAGAAGAGAAAGAGAAGAAAAGAATACGAATTACCTGTGTTTTCCAGAAAATTGGACAATCCTCCATCATAGGTGGAGGCGACGATGAGCCAGGTAATGATTGCGAGAATGGTGCCGCTGACGCTGCCTGCAATCATGGCAATGCCGGTCAGGCGACCCCAGAACATGCTGAGCGTGATAGGCACCACCGCTGACCCCACCAGGATCCCCATGAACATATACACGTAACCCAGGCGGAGCTGTAACACAGACATAACCAACAATACTATGCAACATAAACCATGATGGCACGCCAATTCAAACGCATTTGCAGACGGAATTTTCAAAAGAATTATTTTTCTTGGCGATGCTGTGACTAGGCTTTATCGTAATGAAGCATAGTAAAAGACTGGAATGATGGGCCACTATCAAATAATATTTTTCCTAATCAGTATTACATAACAGGCCTATAGGTATATACGGGGGGAAAAATTGTATGAAACAAAAACAGATAATCATTCTTTTAAAGTTGAATACATTCTGTATACATTGTACAATTCTATGGTCAAGAAATAAGAAAAACCCCAAAAAGCAGTACATCTTTGGTGGATGTTTGTTTGTCTTTATTTTTGTTGCTTACCTTCCAAAATAACCAGCATCGCTAATAATAGCAAACAATCCCCTACAATGTTTTAAAGAATTTCTTCCCTCCTCTCTTCGCAGCTCTCCAAACATAGCTAATTTCAAATCCAACTTGAAAACTCACCTCTTCCTTAAATGTTTCCGATCCTGCCTCCCATGATGGGATGATCTCCCATGGATCCCATGATGGGATGATCATCGTCGTCATTCCTCCATTTGTTTTGTTTTGTTTTTTGTTTTGATTCAGACCACCGAAACCACCCACCCCATCACCCATCCTTAGCTCTCCCTCCCTCCCTCGTCTCTTATTCGTTAGCAAGTGTCTGATTTTATTTTGTATGAAGCCGGATGTTTAGAATGAATGCGTGAGTACTGCGCCTTGAACTGATATTGTTTATTGGGAAAAAGCGCTCTGTAAATATCCTTATTATTATTATTATTATTATTATTATTATTATTATTATTATTATTATTATTATTATTATTATTATGATTATTATTATTATTATTATTATTAAATATTTTTTATTATTATTTACCATTTCTACAAAGGAACAAAGTTTAAAAAATACAATCCTTGTATGTGGCCAGAAAGTAAGAAGGGCTGTTCACTAGAAGCAACATAGTATTATTCTTGGGCGACCAACGACATTATAATAAATATTAAATCACATGAGCGCCGCAAAGAAGAAGTGAAATTGCCAGTCTTGCAAGTCTCTGCGATATAGAATGTTAAATTGCATTAAGTGGACAGGGGATTGAACTGGATTGGGAGTGGACGAGATGACACAGGTGATTGTCACTGGAATACTTTACTCTGAATAAGAGGACAGGAGGACCACCAATGCCAGTGAAGGTAATAAGTTTTTTTTTCATCTGTTTCTTTGAAATTTGTTTTGTAAGATCACACACACACACAAACACACACCCACACACACTGCACACACACCAGCACAGCAGACATCATATCTGTCATTTCACAAACGCACTCTTTCGCGCGTATGAACATTTTTACCAAATTATTTGGTTCCCCACTTGATCTTTGCCCCTGATAGTTTCGCATACCTGCATCATGTAGAGAACGACGGTGAGCGGCAGAATACAGATTGTAGTCCAAACCATGCACCAGTTCCGCAGTCGTCCCAGGTACTCCATGTACTCACGGAAATGGCCGTGAGTCTGGCACTTGTACTCACGTTTAATGTTCCGCTTGTCTAGGTCCACGTTCCTACACACAGGGCATCATTAGATATCATCATAATCAATCATCAGTCCTCCTCCTCAGAAGTTATCTAGTAAGTACTTAGTATTCCCAAAGACTGATAAGTTTTAATCATCATCAACATCATCATCATCATTATGTTGGCAGGGGAGGCACGGTGGCCTAATGGTAGAGCTTTGGCTTGCGGATCTGAAGGTCCCGGGTTCGAGCCCAGGCCGGGGCATTGTGTTGTGTCCTTGGGAAAGACACTTTACTCCCGTTTCCTACTCCTTCGGATGAGAGTATAAACCGAGGTCTACTGTGTGACGCATACATTCCATCATAACGGACTTTAAAGATCCTAACGCTCATGTCCTAGACGGGTGAGTGCCGGTGACAAGAACACACCCAGCATGCACCTAGGTCCTTCTCCCCCATCCCTGGCTGCCCAGGATTGTGCTCAGTTGTCCGGGCGTCAGACCATGCGCCCAAAGGCTGCGGGAGGGCGTCTCGGGCGGCTTGAGTTAGATCCTGTATCGGCCAGCGCCTTGAGCAGCTCGTGAGCTGGAAAAGCGCTATATAAGAACTATAAAATAAAATAAATAAATAAAATGTTGTTTCTTGGTGATGATGATGATGATATGATTGAAACATCATCGTCATCGTCACGAATATAGAAAAAGGAACTATAACAGGCATTGTTCTTAAATGGCTTAAATCATAAACTAGCGAGTTACTTCCACGTGCTGCCTAGGGCGCCCAGTCAGATCCTCAGACGACTGAGCATAATCCAAGGCCACCGGGGAAGAGGGAGAAGGGAAAACTATACACTGAAACAACCATCACACTAATAAGTAAGACGGCCAGCTCACAGCCAATGTTTATGTCCGGGCCACCGGGAATCGAACCCGCAACCTTTGTAACACGAGCTCGCCGCTCTACCAACTGACTAATCCCGCTATTCAACAGGCAGCCGATTATCACGGCCATAGTTCAGAGCTGAATCGTGTACTGTAGTATGATTTTATTTTAATTAAATCAATTTATTGGGATTCAGTGAAATCCAAACCCAAATGGAGAAAGAGTCATTGAATAAGCTGTGTTACCTGTTAACTTGTGTGCCAAAATAATCGAGCTGAAAATGCAAAACAGAGTATATAATTTACTTTTAAATCAAAATCCTCGCTACAGATTAACATGTTGTGAATATACGTTCATATGAAGTTATAACTAACGAATATAATTGAACTATTCAATTATTTTAAATAAATACATACATTTTTTTCTCATCTACATCATCACTCAACTCATACACCAATCCCAAACTTAATCCCCATTCACCAAAAATCCAAAACTTACAACTAAAACATACATCCTAACCATAATAAAAAAACCCACAACCTTTATCGCCTGAAATCACCTCTGCAGCAAACCTTTCTTCCTACAACTAACTAAACCATTCAAACCACACTTCTTGATAATATTAATGAATCGTTTGTATTTGATTTTTAACGTAGACAAACAAATTTAAATGGGATTAGATGAAATCCGCAAAACATGTGTAACTTGAATACGTAAGTTACATGACGTCTGAAAGAATATCGAAAGAATGAAATTGCTATTTTTATTTTCGTTTCCAGTTTTATTTCACTCTATTGCTGATAAATTTCTGGTACTGATTAAAACAGACTGGTTTGATGGTTTTTTGATCAGTTTTCAAAAACACCGACTGAAATATGACGTTATTTATGTTTTTTGTTTGTTACAACACGACCAAATATATACGTAAATATAGTTTTTTATATTTTCAAAACAAATAAAATTTGCTAAAAAAATACCCTTTTCTGAAAAACAAGGTTTTTTTCACTCACATTTGTTTTTACATTAAAATTTACACCGACCTAAAAATATATATTTCTACATATATTTTAATTTTTATTTACAAACACCAACTTTTATATATACGTATTTACTATTTGTTTTTTTTTACAAAACACGACCTTGCTGAATAATATACGTCCAGTAATTTTTTTTTATTTTTCAGTTACAAAACAGCTTTGAAATATTTTTGATTTTCACGTTCAGTTACAAAAAACCTTGCTGAATTTCTCACAGCATTTGTTTTTCACGTTTACAAAACACAAATAAAAATATACGTCCAGATTTGATTTTTTTATTGTTAATGTAAAAATAATTTTAATAGTTTTCGTACTCCACATACACAAGATTGACAAATACACACACGCACATTTATTGCATCTTCACATCAAAATAAAGTCAATTTTCATCTCATGCACACATCTTTTTAATTACTGTTCTGTCACAAATTTATACCAATGATGCGCGAGATCTAGTTCATTTTTCCCATTCAAATATTTTTTTTGTTGTACAAAAAAGTTTTTTGTAATTTCCCACACACACAACACTCCCCGCTGAGATTTCCATTGTTTCGCAATTCACTAACACTTTATTATATTTCTAATAACTTTTTTGTGTATTTTACAGTCTTATGAAATTTTTGAATAATCTCTTTGAGATAAAATATTTGATAAAGTTACTTTTATAAAGAAAGAAACGATTGTTGTTCAGTGGTGTGTGTATTTTATATCTTAAAAAATTACTTTTGTCATGGTTTTCTGCGCTCTCTGTAGAAACACACTCACTCTTATTTATTTTTTTTTTTATGAATGTTCTCTTTAAAAAACTACTTTTACGTGCTAAAATGTTTCTAAAAATGTTTTCCCTCTCACTTTTTCCTAATTCTGGTAATTGGTAATGTTATTGATTTTTCTATGTATTTCAACAATTTTGGATACATATTGTTTCTTGGGTGTTTTCTTGAAAGAGTTTACGTAGGTATACTACAATGAAAGATGAATTGGCAAAAGATCGCTGTTGCATAATTATATAAAGGACATTTGTGAGTTTCGGGAATTTTTAAACTGCATTTTGCGACGAAAAGCAACAGATTTTTTTCTTTGTGATATGTTATAGAGAAAAATTGTTCTTGTTTTTTTCTCTGCGCGTTTCTGGCTTATTTTTTTTTTTTGTCATTTTACATGTATGGGTTTTGTATTTTTCGCATGTGTGGATGATGATTTTTTTTGGGGGATGATTGTTTTTGACCGGAATTCGGAATAGTTTTTGCATAGTGGAGCAGATATGATGATTTCTTAGACAAAAGTGCTTGGAGAGGATTGTGAGAAAATTATAGGTTACAAATAGAAAGATTAAAGAGTGATACTGTTTAATTCCAGAAAAATCTTTTGAACACACCCACAACAAACATTGTCTTGTCTGTTCCACCTATTAATATATTTAACACTTTTCCCATCAACCAACACATATAATTCTCAAATCTATATTGTCACAGAAATCTAATCAATACAAACAAAAACTAAATACTGTGTTATGCTATTGTGTTGTCTTGATATAATCACTGGCGCAATGGCAGATGCCGCAGTGGTCATGCTGGAGCACACGCAGTGTGGTCCCCCACCTTCACCACTGCACATCACTCTAGGAATGCAGTGTGTGGATTGATCCCTCGTGACTCTATGATAATGGCGCGCACAATGTTACATGACTGTGCCAAAAATGTAATTTTGATGATGATGATGATGGTTACCTGATGTAAGGCGGAAGATGAGGTCTGATCGATGAACTGAGAAATGGCTATAGGGATGAAAATGAAAGGGGTGTTGAGGTTTGTGGGGTGATGTGTGCTGTTGGTATAGATACACATTAGTATAAAATAGTGAATCGTCCGTGGTTTGTTGTTCGTAGTCGTCTATGGAGAGGCTGTTCTGGTCGTAGTGTGACTGACTTTCATGAAGAGAAGAAGAAGGAAAGAAAAAAGAAGGTGGAAAAAATAAAAAACAAATAAAGAAAAAGAGAAAGAAGAAAAAATGGAGAGGAGGAGAACAGGAGAGGAGAAAGGAGAGGAACAGGGGAGAAGAAGAGAAGAGATAAGGAGGAATGGAGAATGGGATTGGCAGAAAGGAACAAGTGGAAAAGAAAAACTAAGGAGAACAGTAAGGAGGGAGGAAAGAAGAGTGGATGAAAGGAGAGAAGGAGTGAGGAAGAAGAGGAAGGAGGAGAAGGAGAGGGAGAAGAAGAGAAGGATGAAGAGAGAAGAATGATGGGAGTGGCAGGGTAAAGAGGAAAAAAAGGAAGATGAGGAGAGGCAAGGAATGGAGAAGAGGGGAAAAAAAAAAGTAAGAAGAGGTTTCATGGAAAGAAGTGGGGAGAAGAAGGGCACGAAAAGGAAGGAAGAAGAGGATAGAATGGGGAAAAAGGGGAAAAACAGGAAGAGGGGAGAACAGAAGGGAGGAGAAAGGATGGGAAGAAAAAAAGAAAGGAGAAAAAAGGAAAAGCGAAAGGAAAAGGACAAGGAAAACTGAAGAAAAAAAACAAAAAGGAATGTAATTAAAAAGAAAAAAGAAGGGAAAAATAGAGAAGAGGAGAGGAGGAGAAGGGATGAAGTGGAGAGGAGGAAGAATAAAGAACAGGAGAAAAACTGAAAAAAAGAAATAAATGTGAGGAGGAGAAGAATAAGGAAAAGGAAAAAAAGATGGATGCTGCAGTTACCTTTGATGATAGCGTATTTAAAAAACATTGATCTGGATAAATCTCATGACACAATGTTCGCGGATTTTTTCAGTGGTTAACTGCTTTCTGATACCACCCATGAAAGTAATAACATTCATAAAGATCAGAGTGGTTACCTCTGGTCTTAATTATTGGGCTTACGAAAAGGAAGAAGAAGAAGAAGAAGCAGAAGGACGAGAAGGACGAAAGGGTGGAGGATGAGACAGAGGAAGGAAGAAGGGGGTGGTGTTGGGGGTGGGGATGTGTGTGAGGGGACATAAACAAATAGGCCTCTTTCCGCGTGAATTAGAAATTGTTCGCACTTTGTATCTAGACCTCAGACCCACTTTAAAATCCAGAACATCAGAAACCGGAATAAAAAGTAAACGGGGAGGTTACTCACCAGAATCGACTTCATTTTCGGAAAGGAGTGGCTCCCCTTGCTGGGCGGAGAGGGCAGTGTAGGCCAGCCCCATGGTGGTTGCCATGGAGAACGGGATAGCGAACCATGCCAAACCCCCGAACAGGAATCCCAGAACCCCTTGACGGGGTTTGGCTGCGACGCTGCTCTGCCAGTACGACTGATCCACGAAGACAGTGCCGAAATTGCCTGCAAAAGACCGACAGGTTTACCTCAGTAATGTTTCAGCAAGCAACCTAGCAATTCTAATGCTGAACAGGAAAGACTACAAGCCTTACCGACGATGTTGATGATGCCGAACTTGAGGCCAGCGTCAGAGATGATGGTGAGGAAGCTGTAGTCATAGTTACCCTCTGGTCCTTTGGCACATGATAGAAGGTCGTAGACTTTTTCTATACTGCCTGCAACAAACAGGGCAAAGTGTTTTTTGTTCTCTTTAGTAAAGCGAGTGGATCATGCAAAACGTAATATCAGTTTGAGGAACCAGGTGGCGCAAGAGAGCACGTCGTACACTCCGCGCTGACTAAAACAAACGGGAAAGTTTTTGTTCGATCAACAGAGGAGTGGATTTACAGGCTACAAAGCGGGAAATCCATAGTGATCCACAACCAGACCTGGCGCTGCACAGCCTCCAACAAAGGCAGGGAAACAAATGGATGGTTATAACTGTTCTTTTGACCCAACACTGACTTCATTTGAAAACAAACCGCACAAAGTTTGATTGAATAGAAATTGAAGTTTTAACGTCTAAACAATCCATTGGCGATACGGCATATGTAATTAGCCCTCCCAGAAAAGAGGGGTTAGGGGCATAAATCAACACTGAACCACCAGAGCAATGATATCGCTAAGATGGACAATGTAAAATGACCATTTTTTTAAAAAAAAAAATCTTGCCCACCAGCGGACAAAGTTTTTAAGCGACGTTATAGGAAGTAGTGGATTTGTGAAGGCATACAAGACTGCAAGTCACAGACTCTGCAGCTGAAAACAATGAAGGAAAATAAACAAGACTTTACAACAATTTCTGTCTCCGCATTGATCGTCTATTACATATCAGTGTGTAAACAAAACAGCACCTAAATATCTTCAAGAAGTGATTAACATTTATGCTCCTTCTCGCACTCTCCGCTCATCGTCACGGTTTGTAGTGCCTGGTAAAAGAGAGGCCTCTGAAAAGAAGCGATTTGGGGGCCAGGTCACTCAGAAATGCTGCACCTACTCTCTGGAATAAGATACCAGAGGATATTAAATGGGCAACAGTGTCCACTCTTTTCGCCGGAAGCTCCAGACCTACCTCTTTTCACCACAGTAACTGGTACACTTTTCCTTGCGCCCCGAGCATGTCTCTGCGAAATGGAGTTGTGCGCCACACAAGTGGACATTGGATTGGAAAGCACTTAAAAAAAAATTCACTCCCAAAAGAGCTCAAGGGTCTGGCACAACAGGTTGGAAGTCGTGCGTAGTTCATGACGAACACTGACTACACGTCTTGGCAACACAGAACTGCACCTTTGCTTCATTAGGGAATGTTGCATGCACAGAGTGAAAAGGATGACGGGGAAGAGAGAGAAAGAGAGAGAGAGAGATCGAAGTTTGGAGTTAAACCGGAATGGGATACAGGTTTTAGGCATAGCCTAATCTTATAACCTGTCCTTTAACTTTATGAACATTACAAAGAATACTATAATGTTAATTATTCAAACACGTTAAACTAGAAGGGCAAAGCCCATATGACTCACATGCTCCTTATGGGACTTTCAATATTTAACATGACAATGAGTGCCCATGAAAAACAAAATGAAACGGTGGCATTAAAATGCAAAGTAATACCGACTCTCAACTTTCTATGCTCTTAACCTTGAGATGGCATTGACCTCTGGCTCCAAATACACTCATGTACTATCAAATAAACTACTGCAAAAGTTGTATTATGCCCCAAAAACGGTGGCCTTAGGATGACCTTGACTTTAAGTGACCTTAACATTGAGATCACCTTGATCCTCACGGAATCTCTCATGCATGTCTGATCAAACAACCCACGGTCGCTGCATACTATGGGTTAAATAAACAGCCATTCCACTGTTCGATTGCCTACTTTTTGTATGTTTTTGCAAAGCCTAAAATGACCTTCAAGGTCAACGCAAAAAAAAGAAAATATATGAAAGATCAATCTATCATCTCTACATACAAGAAGTTTGAACTTATATATATATATATATATATATATATATATATATATATATATATATATATATATATATATATATGTATGTATATATATATATATATATATATATATATATATATATATATATATATATATATATATATATATATATATATATATATATATATATATATCATAGTTTAGGTCAGGGTCACTTCAAAGTATCTAAACAAACCAATTTTGGACAGCTCCAGTGACCTTGACCTTGGAGTGAGGTTGACCAAATTTGCATAGTATGTGTACCTTCTTGATATTTATCATGCATCAACGAATTACACGTTCAATATTAATAACCTATTTTTTAAAAGTTAAATTTTGTGAAAAATTGTCATTTTTTGACAAGCATTTGATGACCCTGACGTTAAAGTGGTCATTCATTCACTGATCATTTTTTAGGTCTCATGAATTTAAACCATCTTTCCACGTTTCGTTGTGATAGTTGAAAGAGACTCTGAGTACTTCAGGCACTTTAAAGTTTTTGCACAGACGCCGGACGGAATACGTCAAAGATTTCAGTGTAAAAGCAAGTCGTAAATGAAAGTTAACTCCTACCCTTCCCCCTCACACACATACTCGCACAAAGAGAGAGAGAGAAGATCAGAGAGAGGGGGAGAGAGAAAGAGCGAGAGAGATAGAGAGAAGAAAAAGAAGAAGAAAAAGAATAATAATAATAATAATAATAATAATAATAATAATAATAATAATAATAATAATAATAATAATAAGAAGAAGAAGAAGAAGAAGAAGAAGAAGAAGAAGAAGTTGTCGTTGTTGTTGCTAAGAAGAAGAAGAAGAAGAAGAAGTTGTTGTTGTTGTTGTTGAATCAGATTAACATAAGTTGTACTGGTAGAAGAAAAATAAGTAAACGAAAAAAGGGTGAGCACCCCCCCCCCCAAAAAAAAAAAAAAAAAAAAAAGAATTGCATAAGGAGGAACTGTTAGTCTGCATTTGTGTTATCATCGTGTAAATCCTAAATTTAACAGTAGTGTTTTCGAAATGTACCTCCTGAAAGAGCAAACTCTAAACAAAATCAAGATGGCAAGCCAATCAAATGCCTTTCCAGACATTCAAACAAATAGCCGAAACATTAGCATTTTCAAAAGTGACAATTAGTTTGTTGGCGGTGTTGCGACTGACCTTTATCATACGGAAACAAAAGGAAAGTAGAATGATTGCTTACGATGTGAAGCAAGCTGATTAGCAAACCAAAAGTATCAACATCGAATCAGCCAATTTTTAGAAGCAGCGCTTAACGTGTTTACAAAATGGTGGAGCACAATAACCAATGGCTGGAAGATGGATACACATAAAAGTACACAATAAAAATACCCGGTGCATTCATGTTAGTCCGAACAGAACGTGGTCATAACAATACCGTATTGCATCCACTTTAGCGGTAGATCGTGGTGGACTGTTTGGCACGAGGCTTTTGGCTGAAGACAAACAATAGCAGAGCTCATTTAGTACACAGCAAGGCTTGGTGAAACACACACAACAGCAATGGACTCCCGTTTTACAGTTACACTCTGCTGCCTGCTACACTTGATTCGAGGTACGTTCAGTGACTACCGCAGTGCAAACACAATCATTATTCAGTCAGATTCAGATATTTTATTTACAAGGATGGAGATTTTAGGCTATTAGCACAATCTTACACTCTGTCCCGGTCTTGCATCATCCATCTCTCACATATACACTAATATAAATATCACGGTATACACATTTGGGGAGGGGGTCGAGTGGGGTGCCGTGACAGTCATTTATCCACATTATCACCAGGGCATTGATCATTAAAAATGTTAAATAATGATAATGCCTAACAAATTGCTAACATTAAAAACATCCACATTAGTCGAAGTACTTTGTAAGTCTAAAAAGCAACTGTTCAAGAATTCAGTAAAGAAGTTCATTATCATGAGGCGTCGTAAGACTTTTAAATGGTAGTTTTAGTTCTGGATGGTATTATTATCTTTAGTCTTGATTATAATGTTCGTCATTAATAATGTTCGTCATTTGTAAGGCGCCTTAGGATCAAGGCGATACAGGATCTAACTCAAACCGCCCGAGACGCCCACCCGCAGCCTATGGGCGCATGGTCTGACGCCCGGACAACTGAGCACAATCCTGGGCAGCCAGGGATTGGGGAGAAGGACCAAGTGCATACTAGTTGTGTTCTTGTTACCGGCACTCACCCGTCTAGGACATGAGCGTCAGGATCTTTAAAGTTACTTATGATGGAATGTATGCGACACACAGACTAGACCTCGGTTTATACTCTCATCCGAAGGAGTAGGAAAACAGGAGTAAAGTGTCTTTCCCAGGGACACAACACACTGGCCCGGCCAGGGCTCGAACCAGGGACCTTCAGATCCACAAGCCGAAGCACTACCATTTGCCCACAGTCCCTCCCTGATTAGGGTAACAATAATGTACGTAAGTCTTTCTTAAATGAATTAAGAGATGTGTATAATGTCTGAATTTTGGGAAGAGAGTTCCATGCATCTGAACCCCATTATGGTACAAAGAGCTTAGATGCAGGGTGAGAACACAAATCGCCGAAGGAAAATATGTTTGTTAAGAACACACGCCTTGCTAGCCGGAGGACTGTCCAACAGAGTGGTAACTACCCTCGCGATGTTGTCACAACAAGATGGCTTACCAACAGACATAAACTGAGTTTATATGATGAAGCCTGCACAGATGAAAACAATGTGTATGTGTGAAACAACAAAAAGATTAGACCAAAATAAAGTTAAGACATGTTGTTGTTGTTGTTGTTGTTATTGTTGTTGTTATTTTTTTAATAAAATAAATGACTTGGTAGTTAATGGCGAAATAATAACCTATGCGGGCCTGTGCCAGAAAGCAGTGATGGCATCACTCGATTTGCCTACGTTTGGTTTTATGTTGGAGGCATCTATAAAGTCTAAGTACATTCCAAGTTTGAGCAAAATCCCCCCAGCAGTTGGGGAGAAAATGCCATTAGAAAAATAATCAATGATGACCTCACCATGAGGTCGCCCAATATTGGTAGACATCTTATACAAAGTTTCATTTCTCATGCAGAATCACACATAGTCGGGGGACGGGGTGTCGGAAAGGTGAAGAACAGGCCTACCCTTTTGGGATGGGGGACGAGAGTTTGGTGGGGGACAAATGCAGTACCTGGCGGACATCGCAGTTGGTCTCCCAAGGGAACCTATGGGTGACACCAATATTGGGTACACTTCCCGGTTGGAATCAGAACGGGGAGTTACACCGTTTGTGCGTCCTATTGTTTGTTTGAATTTTCGGCCACGCAAATGCGACTTGTCCCTGATTGCGTCACACTGTATGGGCAGTGGTCACTAAACTAACTGCACTAAAGAAGAAGGACTCAGGCTTCTTCAGTGGAAATTATTAAATGATATTTATCTCACATACATTTTGCTGAGTAAAAGTGGCGTAAAGAACTGAGCGCAATGCTCATTTTGCAATGATAGAGATTATTTAAACACTTTTTGTTTTTAGATGGTTATCGTATGAAGTTGTTTTTTTATTTTCGGGTAATTATGGTGCATACACAGTGCATAGCTTCAAATATTTAGGAGCCATTGTATCAGACAATGGGTCCCGACAGGAAGTCCTCTCCAGGATCGCACAAACAACTGCTGCCCTGGCAAGGTTGAAGCCAATTTGGAAAGACAGGACCATCAGTCTACATTCCAAGGTAAGGCTGCTGCGCTCCCTTGTCATATGCCATCTTCCTATATGCTTGCAAAACATGGACCCTCACAGCAGATCTTCAACGAAGAATACAAAGCGCGGAGATGAGGTGCTACAGGAGACCTCTGGGCATTTCTTATACCCAGCACACCACCAACGACGAAGTCCGACAGACCATCACACAAGCCATTGAACAACATGATGACCTGCTCACAATGGTGAAAAAACGGAAACTCCGATGGTATGGCCACGTCACCAGATCATCAGGTCTTGCAAAGACCATCCTGCAAGGCACAGTGCAAGGAGGTAGAAGAAGAGGGAGACCAAAAAAGTGGTGGGAGGACAACATTCGAGAATGGACTGGTTTGACACTGAGCGAAACAATCAGGGTTGCTGAGGACAGGGAAAGATGGAGTACGCTGGTTAAACGATCATCTGCGGTGCCCATACGACCTCCGAGTTACGGGATAGGATAGGATAGGATAGGAATTATGGTGATTGCTATGACTGATGTTGTGCTGTAGGTTATTTTTGTTTTTTTACTTTTGTAACATTAATGTGTGTGATGGGCATATGTTCATAATATAGTAAAAAAAACAAACTTTTTATAATATCATTTAATACTGTAAGATAAATGTTTACATGTGATGCTCTTTTGTGTTACATAATGTCAATGTTATAATGTAAATATAAATGCGTTCGAGGGGATTGACGAGTGCGTTTTATATAGGCAACAGAGTATTTATGTGTGCATAATGCATTGTTACATTTTATGCCATATGTAACTAAAGTTTGAATGACTATAATATATGTGAGCGATGTTTAAAGCCTGTCATAATTCCTTGCAAGAGGTAATACAGATTTGTTGAATTGAATTGAAGTAGGTCTACATGCACTCCAAGAATCATCAAAATCGGTTCAGCCGTTTTTGAGAGCAAATTGTGTTCATAAAAGATTGGATCCAGGCGACTTTAACCTTGTGAAGCAGACTAAATACGATGGCACCGGAAGCTGGCCACTAAACAAAGTAATGTTCCATTGACGTTTAGTCAAAATTCCGTAGTGGTTCTTTTTGAAATATGGCGTGAAACGGACTGACCGATTGACAGACATTCGACTGCTCTGATTGCCGACTGTTTGGAAGTATGTGGACATCCAAAGACTGGTGTTCATCTCTAACGATGTTGGTGTTGGTGTTGGTCACAGGCATCAGCGGCGCCGAATTTTCCGCCGCAAGTCCCAACCACGGTAAAATAATCTCCGCCTCAGTGGGCGACAGTGTGAAGCTAAACTGGGTTTATAGACTGAAAAAGGGCGAGAAGGTCAGCGCAGTAAGTTGGGTGTTCGGCGAGCAAGATCCACAACTAATAGCCACGTCTATCGATGGCAAGTTTTTCCCGAATCCTTCCTACATTAGTAGAGTGCAGGCTTTGGGCAACGCGGGAATTTCGTTGAAGGGTGCAGCTGTAGGAGATTCCGGCACCTACTTTGTGGATATATTCGGCGAAGGAAGTGTTGCCGGCTCCAACTTTGCGCTACGTCGCGAAGTCAAACTGAGAGTCACAAACGGAGGTACACATTTTCATTGATCGATTTCTGGATTACTGTAATGTCATTGTTTTCTGTGAACTTTACACTTGTGTCTCCTTTTGACCGTTATTGGTTTATGAGGTGACAATGGTTCATCGTTGAGCAACTCGTTCGAAATAAAAAATATCTTTTTTGTGTCTTTCCACTAGCAAGGCAAGTGAAGCGACCTGTCGCTTCTTTTTCAGATCGTGTATGCTTATATCGCGCTTTTCCATCTTAAGAGATGCTCAAGGCGCTGGCCAATCAGAATCTAGCTTAAGCTGCCCGATGCGCCCACTTGCAGCCATTGGGGCATTGTCTGACGTCCAGAAGACTGAGCACAATCCTGGGCGACGGAGTTTGGGTGAGAAGGGACCTGGTGCTTGCAGTGTATTTGTGTAGCCGTTACGCACCTGGCTAGAACATGAGCGCCGGGATCTTCGTTCCTATGATGGAACGCGTGCCTGCACATAATATACCTCGGTTTATACTCTCATCCGAAGGAGTAGGGGCGCAGTGCCTCAGGGTCGGTATTTTAAAATTTATTTTCGGACTTATCTGGAAATACTTTGAAACAATCGGGGGGGGGGGAGGGGGGGGGATTGAAGGGGGGGGGGGGTGGAAGTGGGAGAGAGAGAATCGGAACGCGCCAAATGTCGGATCCGTCTTGGTATCACTATCAGGTAGGACGACAATTCGATGCGGATGATTCACAACCGTTGAACATTTTTGCGTCAGAGCCAAAGGCAGTGAAGGACGCTATTAGTAATCTTGGGTTGTGCTGTGCAGACTTTAAATCATGGATGACAAGAAATCGTCTGAAGTTAAATGATGACAAGACGGAGACTAGGCAAGGTGAAAGGCTATACTCTAATTTATCGAAACCCCGTTTACAAAAAATAAATTAAAAATAGAATACAAACATGATAAAATATCAACAGAACACATACATATAAAATGCCTACATTGCCAAATAATAACATCATAGGAAGCCCCAGTGACCATTTGGCAGAAAGCGTTCAATATTCCCAAGGTGATCCAACAGACCTCACACACAAATGAGGATTTTTGTCCCGGAAGAGTTTTCAAGAAAAAAGATAGGTGACTGGTCTAGCGAAGAAGAAGATAGTATAGTAGAATGATAGAACAGAGTAGGAATGAGAAAGAACAAACAGCGACAGTGGGAATTTAAAGTACTAAATTTCCAAAAGTGGGGATACTATTTATACTGAAACCTCCGGCGACCCCACGGGGAGCCTATTTGTGTGAACTGATTCCTTTATATGAACCACCTCTTTGCCTCCGTTCATGCTCCCAGTCCCTGCCCTGCGGAAACGAGCAAGGAAAGGTCTGGTACGAGAGCCTTCAAAAACGCAGAACCAGTGCTCTGGAACTCGTTGTCTGAGACGCTGACGACAACAGAGACTGTTGGAGTGTTAGGAGAGAGTGAAGACCTGTTTATTCCCATCAGAGTGGCTTTTTTCTATGGATTTTGCAAAGCACCATTGTCGCTCTCACTATCTTCCCTACCCCACAATCCCCTCCCCCCTGAAGGTTTCTTTCCTATCGTTTGATTTGTGTGTGTGTGTGTGTGTGTGTGTGTGTGTGTGTGTGTGTGTGCATTCTCCTTATGCGCACCGAGAATTCGTTTTTGGATGGATATATGCGCAGTACAAGTAGACATCATCATCATTATCTGTCTGTTCGTCCGTCGGTCCGTTGGAAACCATATGTCAAGAACCATGTAAAGGATTTTGACCAAACTTCATAGAAACATTACTTAAGTTTGTGGCCTGCCAACCGTACCATCATATATGTGCTCTATCGCAAAGGTCGATGTCATCATATATGTGCTCTGCCGCAAAGGTCGATGTCATCATATATGTGCTCTATCGCAAAGGTCGATGTCATCATATAATTATGTGCTCTATCGCAAAGGTCGATGTCATCATATATGTGCTCTATCGCATAGGTCGATGTCATCATCTATGTGCTCTACCGCAAAGGTCGATGTCATCATATATGTGCTCTATCACAAAGGTCGATGTCATCATATATGTGCTCTACCGCAAAGGTCGATGTCATCATATATGTGCTCTACCGCAAAGGTCGATGTCATCATATATGTGCTCTGCCGCAAAGGTCGATGTCATCATATATGTGCATTTGAATGGATTGCCATCTTGTTTCCTTTATCGGCACTCTTGGTAGTCAACGAGCTTTAAACCCCTCACTATACAGGACGCAATGTTATCGCATGACATTTAAATGTTTTAAATTTCCTGTCGCTGAGTACACCAAATTATCTCAGTTATGTTATTTTTATTTATTGAGTTATTTTTAGTTCTCAAGCTTTAAGCTCAGCTCTTGTTAAGCCCCAATTTATAAAAAAAGCAATCCTAGACCCCCTGTTTCACGAATTTGTCTTTCATGTTTAAGGTCTTGGAGCTGGTCGTTGTTGACCAGCTGCTGGTTCACCTCGAGTACCATAGTCTCTTGGATGGAACATAACAAACTGAAGATGAATGAAGAACAAACAAACAACACTTCAATCATTCAGATATGATCACAAAACAGTCTGTGCAAGGTTCAAAATCCCGATTCTCGGATAGTGTCGAACTCTCAGGTTCCATTTCTGAAAATGTCAGGAATCTAGGAGTGTTCCTTGACTCTGCCTTGTCGTTTGAACCTCACATCAACCAGCTTTGCAAAGTTCTGTACTTTCAACTGCGCAAACCCGCCAGTGTATTTCCACAGATTCCGCGAAAAAAAAACAAACTAGCCGTGACATTCATTCTCTCCCGTCTGGATTACGAAAATGCGGTTTTGGCCGATTTCCCGGATGACATCAATAAACTACAGCGTGTCCACAATTCTGCTGTTAGTTACGTACTTCGGAGGTCAACGCGCGATTCTGCCAAAGACCTATTGAGTATTCTTCATTGGCTGCCTGTGAGGGCAGGAACAGAATACAAAGTGACAACTCTTTCTTTACAGTGCCTTTACAATGACGCTGCGCCATCATAATTATTCGAAATTGGAGCGAAGATCGCAGCGCTGTCGTGACGCGCGCATCCCTTTTGATCATGCCTCGCTTTGCTCTTACGACCTTTTGCAAAAGAGAAGGAGAGATGGATATTTACGATCATTCCCTCATTCCACGGGGGATAGCAACTAAAGGGTTTTAGCCAAGATGCTATCAATACACTCTACTCCATATCTTCAGGCGGGGTCACCTTTATCACTCGTTTTACACAAAACCTTTTGCCTCCCTTGTCACACCGGCCAGCAGTCAATGTCTAAACATAACCCTGTTCAAAACTACCAACACGGCCACCCTAGATTGTAGAACTGTGTTTGGCAATGAATTCTCTTTCACAAAGTTAGGTTCTTTCCCATCTCTGTTGGATACTTTGTTTGGCCTGAACATATTCTCCTTAGAAATTTCATTCAGGCGTCTTCTCATGCTTTGGAAAATCACTGACGAGCTGAGGACACAGCGAAATGACCATTTGTATCTATGGCACACATCCACCAATGGCCGTCTGTATCTATGGCACACATCCACCAATGGCCATCTGTATCTATGGCACACATCCACAAATGGCCATCTGTATCTATGGCACACATCCACCAATGGCCATCTGTATCTATGGCACACATCCACAAATGGCCATCTGTATCTATGGCACACATCCACCAATGACCATCTGTATCTATGGCACACATCCACCAATGACCATCTGTATCTATGGCACACATCCACCAATGGCCGTCTGTATCTATGGCACACATCCACCAATGGCCATCTGTATCTATGGCACACATCCACAAATGGCCATCTGTATCTATGGCACACATCCACCAATGGCCATCTGTATCTATGGCACACATCCACAAATGCCAACCCTTGGCCACAGAGAAGGAGGAGATAAATCTTTCCTGTCAGTCCTCATTCCACGGAGCACAGCAACGGATAAGGATTATATCCAAGAAGCTATCGATAAAGTCCAGCCCACCTCTTCATCACTTTTGTTCTACACAAACTGTTTGACTCCCTTTTCTTTGGTGCTTGGACCCTCGTAGAACTCCTTCCTCTCCACCTTCGGCAGACCACATGGTTTGACACTTTAAACAAGAATCTTAAGGCACATATTTAAAAAGAAAAAAAAAAGCTTGAGAAGTTATGGAACCGCGCGCGTATCTCACAGATCACATAGTAATAATAATAATAATAATAATAATAATAATAATAATAATAATAATAATAATAATAATAAGAAGAAGAAGAAGAAGAAGAAGAAGAAGAAGAAGAAGAAGAAGAAGAAAAAGTAGCCTAGTAGTGCTCAACCCTAACGAGTGGAGAGTTCCCCCCCCCCTCTCTCTCTCTCTCTCTCTCTCTCTCTCTCTCTCACATAAACACACAAACATACACATACACACCCATAAACAGGCTAGCGCGCACACACTAAATATTATGTTTTAAAGATATCCGTCTATTAGTTTTAGAGAAATGTGCGCAAAATAAATAACTAAATGAAAATACAACTATTACGTCACCACAATGACGTCACTGGTGATGTAAACATTTTGGTTTTATGTTGGAGGTATAGGTAAAGTCTAAGTATAATCAAACGTGAACCAAATCCCTTCAGTAGTTTGGGAGAAAACAGGAGTAGAAAAAAAACACCAACTTATAACGTCACCATAATAACTCACACGATTCGTCACTCACTATACCATAGTTTTGCTTAAGGTTCAAGGCATCGGTACACTTTAATTACAAGTTTAAAAAAATTATTCCAAAAATGTCTTCATTATAAAAAGTACGTTGCGATGATTAGGTCACTCGATTTGCATAAGTTTGGTTTTATTTTGGAGGCACAGTTGATGTCTTGAATCAAATCCCTACAGTAGTTTGGAATAAAATAGGATTACAAATATACAAATGTAAGGCAGAAAGAAAGAACGAAAAAACTACAACAAATTATGACCGTCACCACAATGACGTCACCCGCTATTTATACTTTTTTGTCATATGGTAGAGTTTACTATTGCGTAACTAAATAAATACCAAGTTTCAAAGATATCCGTCCATTAGTTTTAGAGAAAAGGGCGCAAATGTGACCTTCGTACGCCGGACAGACGGACAAAGCCAAAAACAATAGCTCCCGAACTGAGCTTAAAGTCCGGGAACTAATAATAGAGTAGACCGACCGGTCAGTGGGCCAAATGTTGTCGATCGGTTGGTGTTAATCATGAAGTTTTATAAGTTCATAACAGTGGTGTTCTTATGTTGCAGCCCAAGCCATTTAAATAGCGACAACGGGTGACGATCTCCTACGAGTAATCTCGAGCTCGCCAATTTTCGCTACCTTATGTTGTTTATATAGTGTAACATCTCACAACCTTAACTAATCTTTTAATAAAGCAGCCTACAACATTACAGAAAAATGATTGCTGAACACAGTGGTGTCGTTTTGAGTGTGTGTGGGTGTGTGTTATGTCTTATGTGTGTCTTATGTTGCAGCCCAAGCCATTTAAATAGCGACAACGGGTGACGATCTCCTACGAGTAATCTCGAGCTCGCCAATTTTCGCTACCTTATGTTGTTTATATAGTGTAACGCCTCACAACCTTAACTAATCTTTTAATAAAGCAGCATACAACATTACAGAAAAATGATTGCTGAACACAGTGGTGTCGTTTTGAGTGTGTGTGTGTGTGTGTGTGTGGGTGTGTGTGTGCGTGGGTGTGTGTGTGGGTGTGTGTGTGCGTGGGTGTGTGTGTGTGTGTGTGTGTACCCACAAAAGCGCACAAATGGGTAGCAGACCTTGTCTTTCTTAGTAACAAATGGGTTCATTTGCTTGGAACCCACTTTTTTCCAGGACCCCACTTTTTTCTAAGTGCGCGGGAGTGCTCTTTTAGTGCAAGGGAGTGCAGTTGTAGTGCATGAGAGTGTTTTAAGTACAGAGGAGTGCACTATCCGGGACGGAGAAAATACAGTCCATTTTCGGAGAAAGTTTGAAGAAAATTCGACCTATTTCGTCGCCTATAGGAGACGAACTAGGTCAACTTTTTAGACGGAAAGAGCCAATTTTGACTTAGATTCTTACATTTCTAGAAGAAGTTTGCGTTCTTTTCGTCAAAAATCACTTTCCGATTCCTACATTCTTAAATAAACCCATTTATGATGAATTGCATATATGTGTGTGTGTGTGTGTGAGAGTGTGTGTGTGTGATAAACGTGGTTTCTAGGATAACTATAGAAAAACACGCAAAATGTCGACACGAAGGTGTTTTTTACACGCAACGACATAGCCTGGTATCTATGAAAATCACACACGACCTCATTTACAGGTCAGCAGATGGCAGATACCCTTCCCATCCCCTCCACTTCCTCTGAATGAAATGCTGACTTTCACACGTCACACACCTGCTCAATTAAAGTCATTCTTTTAAATTGACGTCTGTTCACACTCCGTGATATTAAACACATACTTCAAACTAAAGTAAAAATAAAAGCGAATTAAGTAAATAAAAAACAATTCAATAAAATATACTAAAATATGTGCATGCCTGCATCTATGGAAATGTGGCCCTGTGTGCAGAAGACGCACACTTCATACTTCACTTTGCTTTTGGGGCACTAACCGGTCAACAAAACAATACAATGATAGTTGTAGAAAAGAATTACTAAGAGAACTGATTAATACCTAACCCCTAGGTGAACAAAAGTAGCTTACAGTTTTTCTCTGGTAACTGATGCATAACCCAGTATTGACCAAATAAATATGGTGGAATCATCAATGTGAGTGTTATGAGGGCACTTGTGAAATCCACAGTTACCCAGTGCAATCTATGCACAGGCGGGATGCAGGTGTTAAATTTAATACGTCGGCAGGTGATGGCCGCAATTGTATAGGATTGTCAGTGATCCAAGAGCAACACAGCATGCTACAGTAGTCACTGCAGAAAAAACAAGTGTTGTAGTTTTGATCTTGATACCGCTGTTTAGGTATTGCCACGACAATCATTTGTACAAAGCCAAGCTGTTTAGGTATGGCCAAGACAATCATTTGTAGAATGCCAAGCTGTTTAGGTATGGCCAAGATAATCATTTGTACAATGCCAAGCTGTTTAGGTATGACCAAGACAATCTTTCTACAATGCCAAGCTGTTTCGGTATGGCCACGACAATCATTTGTACAATGCCAAGTTGTTTAGGTATGGCCAAGGCAATCATTTGTACAATGCCAAGCTTTCATATTGAAAATCAATTTCTCAATGTTTTCTCTGACAAACCAGTCAGTTCGTGAGATTCGTAATTTCTATGAGGCGCCATTTGTAAACTAAAGGATTATTTTCATTATATCTATTAAACATACATTGTATCTGAATAAAAGACACTGCATAATGTTAAAATGAATTGTGTATAAATGAAATACATTTTATAGCAATACCACACTTTTTATAGCTATAAAGTAACATAGAATACCTGTTTTGATATACACGAAAATTCTCAGGCAGTCATCACATCGTGTGTAAATATTATACAAAAAAAACTATTATTTCTGAAAACACTTTATTTTATTTATAAACAAATTCATTTTATAATAACAACAATCTACAGTACGCTGAACCCTATAAACTAAGCCTCGCATTGCTATGCATGTGAGTCAAGAAAGCCTTTGGACATCCCCGAATCTCTCAATTAAGGCAGGCCATGAATAGAAACAGAAGAAGGAACATAAACAAATGAATTGTATCGTTTTTAAGGTGCCAATTTTTCTGCTCATCACTGGGCCAGTTGCAGATTATGCTGACAGCCTTAAGCAAGTTTATGTGATCAACTATCGCCCATTGAGAATGATATAGACATAAAAAGATATGTGTGTGTACGCACGTGTGTGTGTGTGTGTGTGTGTGTGTGTGTGTCTCACACAAGTCATGTCTTTGCTACTATTCATAAATAATAAATATCCGTTAATCATTCTTTCTTCTCTGGCTTTTCCACATATATAAAATCCATTAACATTCCACAGCAAAGGAGGCACCCACCCAGACCTAACAAACTCATCATCATTAAAAAAAAATTATACTCTCAAAAACACCCCAGCACCATTACGTCAGCTTCACGTCACCATGACATCAGCATGACGTCCCCCAAAAAACTTACTTATGAAAGGCTACTCAGACCATCATGCAAGCCTTTGGACAACACGATGATATGCTCACAGTGGTTAAGAAACGGAAACTCTGATGGTATGGCCACGTCACCTGAGCATCAGGCCTAGTAAAGACCATCATGCAAGGCACGGTGCAAGGAGGCAGAAGTAGAGGGAGACAGAAAACTAGGTGTGAGGACAACATGCGAGCAGCAAAGCCATGAGGGTTGTTGCTGAGGACAGAGAAATATTGAGTACGCTGGTTAAACGATCATTTGTGTTGCCCCAACGACTTTCTAGTTACTGGATAGGATAGGACATTACCTATTTTAGTCAGTGCAGTGTGGGATACTGATTACGTAGAAAGTATTCAAATTAAATGCAGATTTTACATAATTATCATTATACTGAGGCCAATCCCTCAACACAGTGCATAGCTTCAAATATTTTGGAGCCATTGTATCAGACAATGGGTCCCGACAGGAAATCCTCTCCAGGATCGCACAAACAACTGCTGCCCTGGCGAGGTTGAAGCCAATTTGGAAAGACATGACCATCAGTCTACATTCCAAGGTAAGACTGCTGCGCTCCCTTGTCATCTCCATCTTCCTATACGCTTGCGAAACATGGACCCTCCCTCACAGCAGATATACAAAGAAAAATACAAAGCATGGAGATGAGGTGTTACAGAAGACTTCTGGGCATTTCCTATACCCACCAACGAAAAAACGGAAACTCCGATGGTATGGCCACGTCACCAGATCATCAGGTCTTGCAAAGACTATCCTGCAAGGCACAGTGCAAGGAGGTGGAAGAAGAGGGAGACCTAAAAAGAGGTGGGAGGACAACATTCGAGAATGGACTGGTTTGACACTGAGCGAAACCATTAGGGTTGCTGAGGACAGGGAAAGATAGAGTACGCTGGTTAAACGATCATCTGTGGTGCCCCTACGATCTCCGAGTTATGAGATAGGATAGGATAGGATAGGATAGGATAGGATCATTATACTTTCTATTTAAAAAAAATAAAACATACAACACCAACAATTCTGTTAGTCTAGCCTGATTATGTTATGCCTAGCCTGATAAAAGGCTTGGTAGAGCGTACACCCATTCAGCCCTTGCGATTCAGTTTCTGTTGGGTAGTTGCATTATAGGTTACACCGCCGAAAGCATTCGTGAGGGTTGTACACAGTGCCATCAAGCTATTACAGTGCAGTAACTGTGGACTACCTCTCATGTCAAAACTGATGATGCTGTCGTTTAGTTTAGTGGTTTGTGGTGAAGAGATTTTACTAGCTGACTTGAAGAATGATGCTGTTGTCGACTGTGGATGATGTACCCTCGGTCCGTATGGACGCAGCCATGTTGTTTGGCATAGGTTACACCGCCGGCTGCATTCCAGAGACACAGTGCCATCAAGCTATTACATTGCAGTGGGTGTGGGGAAATACCGAAAGAGGCTAAGAGGCTAAGAGGACCGAAAGAGGCTAAGAGGAAAAGACGCTAAGAGGACAATACACTTACAGTACGCTAGAAATAGTCTGTTTATGAGTTTTAAATACAATATTTATGATAGATGATAGTTATAAATGCTGATTTTAGAAACGGAGAAAACATTTTCAATGCCGTTTGAGTAAAAAGTCTCATCCGGGTCTGCTACATCCGTCCGCCATAGCCTTCTTCTTCTTCATTGTTGCGATTTGGCGCTCAAGCTCATTCCAGTTTTGAAACCGATCAGCTACCACATTTTCCCGACTTAGTTTCAATTCTAATTTCTATCTCAATTTCAATTCTACCTCAACATGGAGATGTACAAGTGTGCATTTTGCCGCGACACTGTGGGTGAAGACTGAGACTGCATCCAATGTGACACACGTGTGCAAGTTTTGGATCCACCGGTACGTTTGTCAATTTGAATTTTTTTTTACCAAAGGTGAAGCTAACCGACTTCTGTATGCTATTGACTGATAGTTAAACAGGTGAAGCTACACAACTTTTGCATGAAATAGCCTAAAGAACAAACCATGATCAGCAATTTTTGATCATTTTTAGCTCAAATCAGTAAAGGTAAGAGGCTAAGAGGATAAGAGTAAGACGCTAAGAGGACAATACACTTAGTTAAAGTACACTAGAAATAGTCTGTTTAATGTTTGTGAAGCTATACAACTTTTGCATGAAATAGCCTAAAGAACAAACCATGATCAGCAATTTTTGATCATTTTAGCTCAAACCAGTAAAGGTAAGACTAAGAGGCTAAGACAGTAACTGAGTAAGAGGATAAGACTAAGACTAAGAGTAAGGCGCTAAGAGGACAATACACTTAAACTAGAAATAGTCTGTTTAATGTTTGTGAAGCTATACAACTTTTGCATGAAATAGCATAAAGAACAAACCATGATCAGCAATTTTTGATCATTTTAGCTCAAACCAGTAAAGGTAAGACTAAGAGGATTTATAAGACAGTAAGAGGATAAGACTAAGATTAAGGAGCTAAGAGGACAATACACTTAAAGTACGCTAGAAATAGTCTGTTTAATGTTTGTGAAGCTATACAACTTTTGCATGAAATAGCCTAAAGAACAAACCATGATCAGCAATTTTTGATCATTTTAGCTCAAACCAGTAAAGGTAAGACTAAGAGGCTCAGACAGTAAGAGGATAAGACTAAGAGTAAGGCGCTAAGAGGACAATACACTTAAAGTACGCTAGAAATAGTCTGTTTAATGGATGTGAAGCTATACAACTTTTGCATGAAATAGCCTAAAGAACAAACCATGATCAGCAATTTTTGATCATTTTAGCTCAAACCAGTAAAGGTAAGAGGATAAGAGTAAGACGCTAAGAGGACAATACACTTAAAGTACGCTAGAAATAGTCTGTTTAATGTTTGACATTGACTGGTTAAAAGGCACTGAAGCTAAACAAACTTTTGCATTAAGTTTTTGACATTTATGGTGGGTATAATATCCAGATATAGTCCCCTCAACCTTTCCAATACAGATCTTCTTTCAGTCGGATGAGGATTTTGAGACCATGCAGCTCTTATTATTCATAATAATTATGTTTTGTTCGATTAGGAAGATGTTCTATTTATGTCTCATTTCTAATTATTATCAATAATAAGAACTACATCTAGTACACTCATGGTCTCAAAACCCTCATCTGACGGAAAGAAGGTATCTGTATTGGAAAGGTTGAGGGGACTATATCTGGATATTGCCAACTGGTGAAGCTAAACAACGTTTGCATGTAATTGCCTAAAGAACAAACTATGATTATATATATTTCATCATTTTAGTTTGGATAAATAACTTAAACGTGAAGCTAAACAACTTTTGCATTGAGTGTTTGACATTAACTGGTTAAACAGATGAAGCTAAACAACTTTTGCATGAAATTTTCTAAAGAACAAACCACGCTTAGCAATGTTTGATCATTTTAGCTTTAACCAGTGAAGCTAAATAACTTTTGCCTAAGTTTTTGACATTTACTGGTTAAACTGGTGAAGCTAAACAACGTTTGCATGAAAATTTGAAATTGCCTAAAGAACAAACTATGATTATAGTTTATACATTTTTGATTATTTTATTTTGGGTAAATAGCTGAAAACCAGTGAAACTAAACAACTTTTGCATGAAATTGCCTAAAGAAAAAACTATGAGTATGATTATACATTTTTGATCATTGTTTTAATATTTTTTATATTTTTTTTATATTTTTTTTATAAACAGCTGAAACCAATGAAGCTAAAGAACTTTTGCATTGAGTGTTTGGCATTCTCTGTTTAAACAGGTGAAGCTAAACAACTTGTGCATGAAATTTTCTAAACAACAAACTACGCTTAGCAATGTTTGATAATTTTAGCTTTAACCTAAACAAGCTAAACAACTTTTGTGTTGAGTGTTTGACATTCACTGATTAAACAGGTGAAGTTTTAAAAAAAACTTTTGTGTGAAATTGCCTAAAGAACAAATTATGAGTATAAATGTTTGATTATGTTATTTTTGATAAACAGCTGAAAGTTAACCAGAGAAGCTAAACAACTTTTGCATTGCGCGTTTGACATTAACTGGTTGAACAGGTGAAGCTAAACAACCTTTGCATGAAATTGTCTAATGAAAGAACATTGATTTGCAATTTTTGATTATTTTTATTTTTGATACACAGCTGAAACAGGCAAAGCTAAACAACTTTGCATTGGGTGATTTAAAGTTTTTGATTATTGATTTATTCCTTCATTTAATTTTTTATGAACAGGTGAAGCTTTACGACTTTTGGTTTATATACATGTATTGTTTAATATTATCAGCATAAATTTTGTATGTTTTTTTTTTATGCCATGGCAGGACCTGCCTTGACATGCCCAAAGACCTGCACCGTGGATGGGACGACGAGATGCTGATGTTCTTGTTTACCAGTTGTGTCCATAAGCAGGGACAGTATGATTCCAATGGGGCCCGGAGACGGTAAGTGCTTGTCAATAAATGAATAATAAATATTTTAAGTTTTTAAATACATTTTTTTGGGGGAGGGCAAAAAAAAAGTTTTTTTTACGGTATCCCAACCGACCCTATGTTTTCCCCCTAACCATGAACGTTTTTGGGGTCGTCTAAAAATTAAAAAAATAAAATAACATTTGATGAAACATTATGAGTTAAAAAAAGGTTTAAATTTTAATAGGGAAAAAAAAACAAAAATAATCTCACTACCGCCCCATTTTTTTTACCCTATGGTACCATAAACAGACTTTTTTTTTTTGCCTTATATGTATACGAACCAGTAATTTCATTACTGTTTCCTTGTGTTTTTATGGCAAAACACTGTCAGTGACGTAAGATATCTCGCTAGTAATTTTTCTCTTTTCACACATGCAGAAGGCCCCTTTTCTACTATGTATAGATATATACATAAAATAACTTCGCTGTTTGTGCCCCTTTGTAAACAATTTGCATGCTCACCTTTTGTCACTTCGTCACATGTTAAAACTATAAAATTGCAGGTTGGCTGATGCTATAGACACAAAGAATGAGATCACCATCTCTGCTGCCATCCGCTCGGAAGTCATGTTGATGAAGACGCACAAGGTCGCCCTCCCTGAGCCCCCTACATTTGGTGAGTATACAGTTCGTGGGCATGTCGATGATATGTCCGTGAAGATCCTGGAGGAGCTTCACACACACACACCCCCCCCCCCCCCCCCCCCCCCCGGTTCTGCATTCCAGGACCCCATTGTCTGTTCTTGGCGATGGCAATTGTTTTGTTTTTATCGCGCTGTTAGCCTTGCTCTGTTTGGCCACTTTGTGGTGGATAACCAAATGAACTTAGAACGACAGCGCAAGAACCAACGCTGTCAGCATGTCGATGATTGTGGGGCGTGGATTGGGGGTCATTCGCCAGTGACATATTATTTGCGTCGGGATGATGGTAGTCTTAGAATCATTTTCAAGTATAAAGCTGCCTTTTGTGACCGTAAGCAACCAGACAGGAAAAACGTCTATGTTCCAATGGAACCGCAGCCGTCTAACGATAGGGTGACAGTTGCTCGTCGTAACTACAGCCATCACATAGGTAGCAAAGACTATGTGCGTCGCATCACATCGTTAGTGGTAGGTGGGGTCGCTCAGATAGTTAGTTTGTATGGGTATGTTGGGAGCTGTCCTGGTGCTCAACGCCATGGAAATGCCAAGATTAAGTCTGATCCATATGTTCGAACAGATAATGAAGTACTTGAGGAGATAGGCGCAGAGTGTCAGAAGCATTTCCCACGTGAAGTGTACCACAGGTTTAAGTCAGCGGCAGAGGGGGACTTTGCACGCATGCCTAAAGACTTAGCTCAGGTGCAGGACAAAAAGAAGAAAGATGCTAAGAAACTAAAACAGACATGTGGTAGTGCCCCAGTGGCTGCATCAAACATTGCAGACCATGTTGAAAGTCTGCAAAAGCGTGTGCATGATGATTCATTTGTGCAGCAAATAACTCATTCCAATGGGAAGAAACCGATGATCATTTTGTACACAAGCGATCAGATCAGAGATATTAACAGGTTCTGTTGTTCAGATGCAGCCTTTTAGCGCACTTACATCTGTGTAGATAAAACGTACAACATAGGGCGTTTGCATGTGACAGTGACGACATTTAAACATCTGGGCCTTAGGAATGATGAAATCTGGTTCGCATCCGTTATTTTTCGGGCCGTTTTTCATTCACGGAAATTCGGACACAAAAACATTTAAACATTTCTTTTCGGCTATGAAGTCAGAGTTAGAGGAGAAAGGAGGATTGGTGACCCAGCCAACTTTTGGCTCTGATGCTGAAGCTGCGCTGAGGAAAGCAATCTCAGAAGTTTTTCCGGACAGCCACAGGGTGTCTTGCAACCGACACTTGCGTGAGAACGCACTACATTATTTAAAAGACAGGGTAGGGTGCACAGGCCGAGACAGGGATCAGATCCTCGCGACCATCTTTGGTTCAGATGGTGTGACTCGTGCACCTTCTGTTGATGTGTATGAGCCCAGAGTCCAAGCTGCTGAACAAATCATCCAGAATGTAGCACCAACATTCCTAGGCTACTTTCAGTCTACAATGAGGCCTTTGTTAGATGAAAATTTTGCTACGTTTCGGAATAGGCCAGAGGTCCGTCCTGGATGGACCAACAACAACAGTGAGAGCAGTAACAATGTAATCAAGATGGCTGTCAACTAGCGGGTACAGAATTTGGTGAATCTAGTAGACAAGCTTAGAGAGATGGTGAGGGGCCAGTATGAGGATGTTCCGAGGGCCTTTGTTGGGTTGGGAGAGTACAGGCTTGTTTCTACTGCTAGCAAATTTCTTCTGAAGCCAGTGGTATGGGACAAGAAAACTTTGGATCAGAAGCTGAAACACCTCCACAACTTTGGGAATTTCACAATTCCCAGAGTCACACATTCTTCGTGTACCAGCTCTGATGGCTCCCTTATTGTCCTCACAGGGGCTTCAGATGTGAAAATGCCATGCCAAAGAAAGCGGAAAGTCGATGCTAGAACAACGTCTCTTTCCTTGAAACGTGGATGGGTACACAAGCACACTGACAATTCATTCCCAACTGTTCTATCAGATATTCAGGAAGACAAAGATTAGATTGAGTGTAGTTTACTGGTTAAAAGGTGAAGCTAAACAACTTTTGCATTAAATTGCATGATTATAAATTGTAGGTCATTTTATTTGTGATAAACAGCTGAAACCAGTGAAGCTAAACAACTTTTGCATAGAGTGTTTGACATTAACTGGTTAAACAGGTAAAGCTAAACAACTTTTGCAGGAAATTGAGTTTCAGTAGAGGCACTAAATAGAATCAGATTGAGTTTAGTTTGCTTCATTCTGATTCTCTAGAGTGACCCGGTGCGAGTTTTGGCCCGGCCTTGATGAGTTTCAGTTGAGGCATTAAACAGAATTAGATTGAGTGTAGTTTGCTTTATTCTGATTCTCTATAGTGACCCGGTGCGAGTTTTGGCCCGGCCTTGATGAGTTTCAGTTGAGGCATTAAACAGAATTAGATTGAGTGTAGTTTGCTTCATTCTGATTCTCTATAGTGACCCGGTGCGAGTTTACGCCCGGCCTTGATGAGTTTCAATAGAGGCACTAAACAGAATTGGATTGAGTGTAGTTTGCTTAATTCTGACTCTCTAGTCACCGGGTCAGTTTGAACAAGGTCAACATAATGTGAATTCCTTGTATAGGAGCCGGGATAGCCCAGGGCCGGGGACAAACTTATGTGAATGCTTCTGGTCGGTTCCCTTGTACCGACAGTGCCTTGGAATTGTATAATGGCAAGAGATGTGCGCTATTACTATATGAAACGATGCATTATTATTATTAAATTAAAGCTCGTTGAGTACCATGATAGTGGGTATACCGTCTGGTCCATAGGCCTTATTTGGGTTTAATTCTTTTCATTTTTTGCCCACTACTAGATTTTACAGAACAGCCTTGACTTCTTAGCGCTTTTATTATAGTAGATAGTCCCTCAGGGTTCTCCTTAGTAAATACATTAGAAAAGAGATCATTAAGTGTATTTGCCTTATCTGTCTGTTAATTTATTTCACAATCTTTGTTTATCAGTGTACTAACACTGTTCCCTGTCTGTAATTTACCCTGAATAAATTTCCAAAAACATTTAGTGTTGCATTCACAATTTAATGCAATCTTTCTTTTCTTTCCCCCATATTTCCTTTTAACTTGATGTGGTCCTGATTCGGCTCTTTGCAGTCCTCTAGACCCTATACACAATAAATAACAAACAAACAAATTTTAGCTTGTTTATTAATTTTATTACATGAATTTCTAATTTATTTGTTTGGTAATCCAGTCCCTCCTTTGTTACTAAGTATCTTTTATATAACTTATGGTTCTTTTTTTAATAACTCTTATTGTTTTCCCATTCATCCATAATGGTTTTAAGTTTTGTTTTGGTTGCTTTTTAAATTTGAAATATTTCTTGCCATATTATTAAGTAATTTTGTTTTAATTTGTTCTCAACATTCTTCTACACTATGCTCATTTAAACCTGTCCAATTCATATTTTTAAATTTCATCACTCATAAAACCAAGGTTGGGAGGAGGGAGGGGGATTTAAAGAACCTATGATTCTGATTACTAAGTATCTTTTATATAACTTATGGTTCTTTTTTTTAATAACTCTTATTGTTTTCCCATTCATCCATAATGGTTTTAAGTTTTGTTTTGGTTGCTTTTTAAATTTGAAATATTTCTTGCCATATTATTAAGTAATTTTGTTTTAATTTGTTCTCAACATTCTTCTACACTATGCTCATTTAAACCTGTCCAATTCATATTTTTAAATTTCATCACTCATAAAACCAAGGTTGGGAGGAGGGAGGGGGATTTAAAGAACCTATGATTCTGATTCTATGATGAGTATGAAGAAGACCTGAGGTGACCTAAGGGGAAAAAAAAAAGGTGGGCTTGGTCTGCATGCAACTGAGGTTAAAAAAAAAAACATTTGAGTGTAGTGTTTCTTTTGAGTCTCTAGAGTGACCCGGTGTGAGTTTTGGGCTTATAGGGTTGTTTGCTTATTGTTGCAGGTAACAGCAGACCTTCAGTTTGTGTGGAGCTATCCTTTGCGGTTGGAGTTGCAGTTCCTGGTTATTAGCAGTGGATTGATTGCCAAGGAGAGGGAAGCCCGGAGTGGGCATGGAAAGAAATTTGATGGATTCTACATACTGTACTTCAATGATAAATATAATATAATAAATGTAGTATAGTTGAGAGTCAGTTGTGTAAGAAAAAATAAAACAAAATGTTCTGCTATGCATTTGATTCTTTAAAATAAAATTAAAAAAAAACTTTTCCTTGGAATTGATGGGTTCTATATTCTGTACATCGCTGTAACAAAAATTTGTATATTCTGATTACTGTACATAGTTTTGAACAAAAAACAATATTCTACATTTAGATATATTTATTTTCTGTGATGAGTACATACAGTGGATAGTATGTGCTCTTTATTATCTGTGGGTTTTATGGTGTTATTTTATGACTAAGATGCATTTTGTTTGGGTTCTAGTTTTAGGAACCATGGCAGGGTACAGGGTTATCATTTTTTTTGTGCGATAATATTACCAGTTTTGTTCTTGTGGTATCGTGTATGCTTTATGTCCATGGAATAAGAATAATATTCCAAATGGCATGTTATTTCATCATATTATTTTCTGTGATGAATAGGATAGGGCTACATGTGTATTCTGTTTTTTTTTTCTTCTAGTTTTGGGAACCAGGGGAGGGAATGGAAGTAGAGTTTTCTTGGTGATAATATTCTCTTAACAGTTTAGTTCTTGCAAAAAATAATTGTGCTTTATGTCTTTGGAATAGTAATAATATTACTGAGAACATCAAACACTAAAATAATATGGCATGTCGTTTTCTTATTTGATTCGTTATTATCTGTGATGCATAGGATAGGGTGAGGTAGGTAAGGTAGTCCCATAGCCTTGTGGCCGTAGGGGAGCGTGATGTTGGAGATCACACTTATCTTGGGCCAGCGTAATGAGGGTGATGCCCAACTCTCTCCCTCGCTGCTTTACCTTCCCCACCCTCAAGAGAGTAGGTACTCAATCACAGTTGAGTCAACTGGGGGCGTTGTTGTTTGTCGCTTCACACCTTAGCGGTCACCCATCCAAGTGCTAACCGCACCGGACGGTGCTTCACTTTCGACACAGTAGCGAGTGCTCCAACCACTGCACTATCCGACACCCCAGGATAGGGTGAAGGTGGACAGTATGTGCTATTTATCTTCTGGGTTTTATTTTATTTCGAGGAACGAAGGTGTGTTTTGTTTGGTTTCTAGTTTGGGAAACCAAAGGGGAAAGTGTGGGGATAGTCCAATTCTTTTTATGTTTAATTTAGAGAGTCAGTTTTTATCTGCTTTAAATTTGTGCTTTCGACTGCAGTTTGCACATTGTATACTGATGTTCGAATAAAAGTTCCTTGTTCTGATATTTAACTGAAAACAGAAACGTACTTTTTGTTTTGTGTGCATGTTCATTTCTTGGACTAGAATTGTTTTACAAATGCTCTGTTCACATCAAACACTATAATCAGCATAACTAAATAAAATCACTGAGTGCATCAAACACTGAAATTAGTACACAGGACAAAATTACTCAACATAATCATTACGAGCATGTAAATAAAACTATTGTTGTAACAGATGCCCACACTTTTATGTACAGTACTATCTAAGAACTGTAACAATGTATTGTAAACGGAATGCTCACTAGTACATGTAGTAGTAAGCCTTTAATTGACATTCAAATTATCATGATAACATTACATTACATGATTATTGCTTTAGGTCTAGCGGACTCTCTTGAGCCAAAGAGCCAAATCAGGACCAGAAAATCGTTGTCCACAACTCAATTGAAAGAGGGCTCATTCCCCATCCGTTTAAGAGATCTGCTGAAACAACCCGAATGGTAACACTGAAGGCACTCCACCAACCGGTCGCTTTACAATAAAGGCTTCCCATGCAGGGCACGCTGAGGCTATACTCTAATTTATCATTAACAGAATAGAAACATAACATTAAAACGAAACACATAAAACGCCTACATTGCTAAATAATAATATCACAGAAAGCCCTAGTGACCATTTGACACAAAGCGTCCAATATCCCCAAGCTGACCCCATACACAAACAAGGAGTTTTGGAAGAGTTTTTCGAGAAAAAAGGTAGGTGACTGGTCTAGCGAAGAAGATAGTTGATTGATATAACAGAGTATGAATGTGAAAGAAAGGAGGAATGAGAAAGACAGTAACAGTGGGAATTGAAAGCACTACATTTCCAGAAAGTGGGGATACTATTTATACAGAAACCCCTGCAGCCCCACGGGGGCCAGTAGGGTCTGCCTATGCTTACAGCACACACACTCACACCCGCACTCACACACCCACATTTGTGTATCATGATCACTGTGAAATTAGATTTTTATATAGATTCCATTGGTCAACAGATTTACCATAATTCATTATTACACTGGCAATATATAGTTTTCAAGGTCTTTTTTTTTTTTAGCGTTCTTACAAAAGAATCTGGGGATGGCATTTCTTTTCTCATTTTGCAACTATAAATGTAGCATCTGGCCAGTGCAGTAACAACATTAAATTAAATGGTACTTCTGTTATAATATTAACTCAGTAATATATGAATAAAATGAATATATTATCAGAGTACTATAAAATCTATATGAATAAAATGTTCTATGGTCCTGAAAGTGGGTAAACCAAAAAGGATTATCAGATGATTAATAGGCCTATCTAAATAAAATGTTCTTTTTAATTAAACCTGGTTTAGAAAAAAAACACATCAACTACAACCCATTTGCCTACAACATCTAAATATAACATATTTAGCTTCAAATTTATCTTGGGCCACACAATGACAGCAATGAAAACTGCTTAGCTTCAACTGTTTACCCTAAAACATCTAAATGTAACATGTTTAGCTTCAAGTTTACCTAGGGCCACACAATGATAGCAACGAAAACTGTTTACTTTCAACTGTTTAGCCTAAAAACATTGAAATAAAACGGTTTGCTTCAACTTTGTGATATGTGTTATTTAGCCTTCTAGGGCCACACAATGAAAGCAATGAAAACTGTTTAGCTTCAACTGTTTAGCCTAAAACATCTAACAATAACATGTTTAGCTTCACCTGTTTAACCAACAGTTAATCACTTAATGTCAAACACTCAATGCAAAAGTTGTTTAACTTCACTGGTTTCAGCTGTTTATCAAAAATAAAATGATGAAACATTTATAATCATAGTTTGTTCTTTAGGCAATTTCATGCAAAAGTTGTTTAGCTTCAGCTGTTTAACCAGTGAATGTCAAACAATCAACGCAAAAGTTGTTTAGCTTCACTGGTTTCAACTAAAATGATAAAAAAATTCATGATTTGTTCTTTAGGCAATTTCATGCAAAAGTTGTTTAGCTTCACCTGTTTAACCAGTTAATGTCAAACACTCAACGCAAAAGTTGTTTAGCTTCACTGGTTTCACCTAAAATGATCAAAAATTTCATGATTTGTTCTTTAATAGGCAATTCCATGCAAAAGTTGTTTAGCTTCACCTGTTAACCAGTTAATGTCAAACACTCAAGGCCAAGGCAAACGTTGTTTAGCTTCACTGGTTTAAAAAAAAACCAACTAATCATGGTTTGTTCTTTAGGCAGTTTCTCTGTATTACTCTATACACTGTATATATACTAAAGTATATAGTGTATGCAGTGAGTACAAAACGAAAGAAGAGACTAGAGACTTCAGAACCTGTGGCTTCACCCGGAAAATACCGAAAGAGGCTAATGATAACTGTTTAGCTTCAACTGTTTAGCCTAAAACATTCAAATAAAACGTGGTTAGCTTCATCTTTATGTGTTTGGCTTCAACCTTATGACTGCGATAAAAAATTACGACTGTGAAAATACCACACAACAAATGTCTCGATGTGAAAACACCACGAGGCGGGACACGTGGGTCGAGACCGGTTGTAGATAGAGTTGTTATAATTTACAAAGATTTATTTATTTTTACTGCAGTTTCAGACAATTTAACCTTTTTAACAATTTTTGTCGTAAAATTGGGGTAAAATTGACATTTCTCTTCTGCGATCGAGGTGTATTAGCCTCTTTCGTTCCTCTTAGTCTCTTTCGGTCCTCTTAGCCTCTTTCTACTCAAACCGCATTGAAAATGTTTTATCCGTTTCTAAAATCAGCATTTATAACTATCATCTATCATAAATATTGTATTTAAAACTCATAAACAGACTATTTCTAGACATTTCTCTTCTGAGATCGAGGTGTATTAGCCTCTTTCGGTCCTCTTAGTCTCCTCTTTCGTTACTCTTAGTCTCTTTCGGTCCTCTTAGCCTCTTTCTACTCAAACCGCAGTGAAAATGTTTTCTCCCTTTCTAAAATCAGCATTTATAACTATCATCTATCCTAAATATTGTATTTAAGGGTGTTATTAGCCTCTTTCGGTCCTCTTAGTCTCCTCTTTCGTTCCTCTTAGTCTCTTTCGGTCCTCTTAGCCTCTTTCTACTCAAACCGCATTGAAAATGTTTTCTCTGTTTCTAAAATCAGCATTTATAACTATCATCTATTATAAATATTGTATTTAAAACTCATAAACAGACTATTTCTAGCGTACTGTAAGTGTATTGTCCTCTTAGCGTCTTATCCTCTTAGCCTCTTTCGGTCCTCTTAGCCTCTTAGCCTCTTTCGGTATTTCCCCACACCGCATTGCAGTAACTCTAGTCTACCTCTTGTGGCAAAACTGCTGATAAAAACATAATTCCCTTCCATTTCCTACTATGATTGATTGATTGTTGCTTTAAGTCCAGCGGAATTTCCTAATAAGAAGCAGACGATAAAGGTCTAATATATAATGGAAAGACTTGTCCACAGCCAGTCAAAACTAATCAGAAAGTTAAAGTTTTCAGGTCATCCGTTTTGACATTAAGCCTATCGACAGGTTTCGTAGACTAGCAGAGAGTGAGTTCCAGGCAGATGGCACAGCAACACGGAAAGTCAAAAAAGTATATGCATAACTCTTACAAATACAATCATGTACTGATCCCACAGATCACGATGTATGAGATAACTGACAAGTGAGAATACTGGATGGAAGGAGAAGAGAAAAGCGTTAAGGTTCGTGATAGGGTAGGGGGGCGGAGGGGGGGGGGAAGGGGGGGGGGAGGGGGGCGCAGACGCGATAGATCATAGATCACGTTCTTTCTTTAAAGTGCCATGGTATCGAGAATGTTTGCTATTTTGTGTGACAATACATTTACTTGGGAATGGCGTCGTTGTCGTGGTCATAGTAAAAGATTACATAATGGGCAATCGTTGCTCAAACCGACCTCTAAGCATTGAATTTTATTCCTTAATATGTTACCAAACTGGGCCTTCTGTGTATACTTCGGCTGCTGTGCAATGTTTAGAGTCCACCTTGTAGCTATCAATAGACAAATATACGAGTGACTTTGTGGTCTTATATTAAAACCGAGCTTTGGAAAGTTCCTAGGGTAGGGCACAACTCACTGTGAATTTGAAAAAAAAATAGTGAAGCTGAAATGTGTGGTCTTTGTTTTGACATTTTAACCTGATTAGAGCAGTTCAGATTCTGACGTGGTTATTCGTTTTGATATTTTAACCTGATTAAAGCAGTTCAGATTCTGACGTGGTTATTTGTTTTGACATTTTAACCTGATTATAGCAGTTCAGATTCTGACGTGGTTATTCGTTTTGACATTTTAACCTGATTAGAGCAGTTCAGATTCTGACGTGGTTATTTGTTTTGACATTTTAACCTGATTAGAGCAGTTCAGATTTTGACGTGGTTAGTTGTTTTGACATTTTAACCTGATTAGAGCAGTTCAGATTCTGACGTGGTTATTCGTTTTGACATTTTAACCTTATTAGAGCAGATCAGATTCCGACGTGGTTATTCGTTTTGACATTTTAACCTAATTAGAGCAGTTTAGATTCTGACCTGGTTAGTTGTTTTGACATTTTAACCTGATTAGAGCAGTTCAGATTCTGACGTGGTTATTCGTTTTGACATTTTAACCTGATTAGAGCAGTTCAGATTCTGACGTGGCTAGTTGTTTTGACATTTTAACCTGATTAGAGCAGTTCAGATTCTGACGTGGTTAGTTGTTTTGACATTTTAACCTGATTAAAGCAGTTCAGATTCTGACGTGGTTATTTGTTTTGACATTTTAACCTGATTAGAGCAGTTCAGATTCTGACGTGGCTAATTGTTTTGACATTTTAACCTGATTAGAGCAGATCAGTTTCTGGCGAGGTTATTTGTTTTGACATTTTAACCTAATTAGAGCAGTTCAGATTCTGACCTGGTTAGTTGTTTTGACATTTTCACCTGATTAGAGCAGTTCAGATTCTGACGTGGTTATTCGTTTTGACATTTTAACCTGATTAGAGCAGTTCAGATTCTGACGTGGCTAGTTGTTTTGACATTTTAACCTGATTAAAGCAGTTCAGATTCTGACGTGGTTAGTTGTTTTGACATTTTAACCTGATTAGAGCAGTTCAGATTCTGACGTGGTTAGTTTTCTCTCACGCAACATGTGGATCACAGGCAGTTCAACAGAACAATTCAAAACAATAGTCGTTAAAAAGCGATGATGTACAAGACCATCATCACCGGGCCAGTTGCAGGTTACGATGTTAACTGATCAATAATCCTATCCTATCCTATCCTATCCCGTAACTCAGAGGTCGTAGGGGCACCACAGATGATCGTTTGACCAGCGTACTCCATCTTTCTCTGTCGATCAATAATAATAATAATAATAATAATAATAATAATAAGAAGAAGAAGAAGAAGAAGAAGAAGAAGAAGAAGAAAAAGAAGAAGAAGAAGAAGAAGTAGAAAAAGAAGATTTATTACGGCGCTTTTCCTAGTTAAAAAAAAAAGTTCATAGCACTCCCTCAAGCATTCACACGTACACCCTCAATAAGTATTAGTACAATACATATACAGAGGGAATAGGGGCAGTAGAAATTAAAGCGGGATGGAAGAGCGGGCAGTAATAAACAAAGTGACTCCCAACACCCATAAACGCACAAACGCCCGCACACACGCACACACACCTATGGGTGAGGCCATGTGGAAAAAGCAGTTTAAATGGTGAGGGGAGGGGAGGTGGAGAGAAGAGGTGGAGGGAGGATAATTTATGCCTAGTGTCAATTATCATGACTTCTGTTTGATTTGAGTTCCGTTTGTCGTCATCCAATTGTGGATATCTGAGAAACAGTCAAATAAGGTTTTCATAATGGAGGCTAGATTTTGAGGAGTGTCACTGCTGCTTGTTGCTATGCAGAATGTAATCGGCGTAGAAGTTATAGTCAACACTATATTTCTGAATGATCTAAGACAGTGCTGATGTTTACAGAGTAAAAAAATAAAGGGTCCTTGAACTGAGCTTTGGGTAACGCCACAGTAAGCCTGATGGAGCAGAAATGTTTTTGAAATAGACAGTTTGAAAACGATCATTGAAATAGGAGCGGAACCAGCTGAGAGCAACTTATTTGATGCCTATATTGCTTTCAAGCCAATGAATGAATGGTCTATTATATTGAAAGCAACAGAAAGGTAAAGAAGAGAGAGAGAGAGAGAGAGAGAGAGAGAGAGAGAGAGAGAGAGAGAGAGAGAGAGTTTTCCAGATTTGGTGGCAAAAAGGAGGTTAATGTTCGTGATATGTAGAAGGGCAATTTCAGTACAGTAGATAGAAGAGTAGGCAGACTGGAAAGGGCAGAACTATTTTTAGAGGACAAATGGTGATTGAGCTGCTTCAGTACAATTTTTTTTCTAAGAGTTTAAGAGTTTGGACAGAAAGAGAGGTTGGAGAGAGAACGGTAATGTTAACACACTCATCTGTCCTCCTCTGTAATTCCATTTCTTCTGAGGAGGAGAATATTGTCTTCAATCTGCAAACTCAAACTGAATTTTGTCTTCACTCTGCAAACTCAAACTGAATATTGTCTTCACTCTGCAAACTCAAACTGAATATTGTCTTCACTCTGCAAACTCAATCCGAATATTGTCTTCACTCTGCAAACTCAAACTGAATAAACTAACCTGCAGAAACAAAACCGCGATCATAACCATGCGGTGTTGGATCTACGTTATATTGCGGGGCGATCGAGATTGTTTTGCACACGGCTTGAGATAGAAAAAAAAGCAATGCTTACTTTGAACACAGTACTGACTGATGAAATTGCACACAATGACCACGGACTTGAGGTCCGCAATTGTACTCTGCTCCCTGCTGCTTTTGATTCAAGGTAATTTCGTAAATTCCGTTTAAACGTAACTGTCAAAAAAAAAAAAAACAGTGTTGGCTAAACATTGAGAAGATTTATTATTGGTAATAGAAAAGTAAATGGGCGATGCTTAAGTGTCACACATGTTTCTATAATAACACACCCAGTAACATAAACACTAAAAATGAAAATGGCCTTCTTGTAAAAGATTTTGTTTTTAAGATAATATATAAAGCAGATGCCATTTAAAACATCAACAAAAACAATAAAAACAACATTAACAACAACCATCTTGTCTTGGACATGGGACCAATGACAGTTCCTCCTTGACAAACGCTCCCCAATAATTTCTCCTTGACAATAGCCCCTTAAAAATTCCACCTTGGGACATTTGCTCCTTGACTGCTCCTCAGCTTATTGCTCCTTGGAAAGTTGTTCCTTGACTTTTTTCTCCTTGAACATTTGTTCTTTTGTTATAATTGTTAAAAGTGACTAAGGAATATAGATGACTGAATGTGAGAGCGTTAATACCACTGTTGAGAAATAACAAATAATTATTTTTAATTCTTTGAATTTGCCAATGAGGAAGATTCCATTTATTTATTTAATTTATTTGGTCAATCTTATATAGCTCTTTCCAGCTCAAGAGCTGCTCAAGGCGCTGGTCAATACAGGATCTTACTCAAGCCGGCCGATGCGTCCACCTGCATAGTCTGACGCCCAGACGACTTAGCATAATCCTGGGCAACCGGGGATGGGAAGAAGGCACTTGCATGTAGGGTGCGATGGGTGTATTTGTGTAACCGACACTCACTCGTCTAGGACATGAGCGTCAGGATCTATAAAGTCCGTGCCATGGAATGCGTCCGTGCACAGATTAGACCTCGGTTTATACTCTCATCCGTAGTATATTTGACATTAAAACGAATGAAATCTCTCTCTCTCTCTCTCTCTCTCTCTCTCTCTCTCTCTCTCTCTCTCTCTCTCACACACACACACAGATAAAATGTATGAGTATGTCGAGAAGAGAGTATAAATGAAAGTCAGAAAATATAATTTAAAAACAAATAAAATACTATCTTTCTGCCTCTGCAATAGAAGTCGTTTACAGATTGTAGCAATAGGCAATGCTCTTCAGTACATTTACGGTGCCCCGACCCTGTTGACCTCGAACAATTGTTTTGATCCTGTCATCACGTTTAACATTTTCTTTGTTTTGGGTGGTGGAGGCTGACTTCTTAGCTACAACATGCCAAAACCAAGTGAACAGTTTTTGTTTTACATAGTTAATTTTATTTTAGTCAGCTACAATTACACGGGTGAAAACATCGAGGAGCAAAAGTACTGTCCAAGGAGCAATTAGGCAAGTAGCAAATGTCCGAGCAGCAATTAGTAAAGGAGAAATTTGTCAAGGAATAATTGTCGCGGAGCAAATGTCGGGGAGCAATTGTCAAGTAACAAATGTCGGCACCTCCTGGACATGATTTGACCTTGACATGGAACACGTACTCATGATCAAACAAACCTACAGCAGGTCAGTTCCTATGTGAGCAGCACTTTTCAGTGCGTTTCGCATGCTGAGGGCTATTTATTGCTTGCCTGCACCCCCCCTTCCAGTGAAAGGAAGCATCGGCGAAGCTATTTATAGCTAGCCTGGCGGACCTAACTTCAAAATCTGAAAAGCTTTGGTTGAGCCGCTGCGCCCTGCGCAGCAAGGTAGATACAACTTATAATTAATCCATGCACCGAAGAATTGCCATTATACTCATAATTAAAAACTTAGGAAAGATGTCAAAATTTGTTAAATTGCTTCTAAAAAATACTTTGAAATATTTGGGAATAAAAAGAAACATCGTCCAGCCGAACAGTTGTTCTGTTGCATGCCATATCTCAAGAATAACTGAACCAATTTTGTTCAAACTTCACGAGAACTCTATCCGATCGCGTTAGTGGCCCATCATCAAAATCACATGCTACCATGTTTGATCTGCTACAAAGGCCAAGGTCACTGAGAGCAATTCTTTGCTAAACAAGATTTGCTCTTGATGATATTTTGGTACACAGGTTCTTGTGACTCATGGCCATTCATTACAAGAATAAAGTCGTCAATCAATAAAATTTCTACGAAAATTAAACATTTGCAAAATGCTTGCTATACAAATCCTGCAAATATGTGTGAATGTCTGTATCTGGAAATATATTTGAATGGCTTGCTATCTTGTTCAAACCTATTTTTGGACAATGTGTTCTCAACCTTGAAGTGACTGCATTCAACTATTGATCCTTCTTGAGCTATACTGCATTTACCTTAGGTTGTGAATAAAATATTAGGTTCCGAATAATTAGCAACTTGAAAATTTTTGCACAGATGGACGAAATGTTAAAAAACGTTTTGGGGACATGTACGAAAAAAATTAGCAAAAAATTAGAATTCTCACATATTTTAGGCGAATGTGCTATATGCAAATCAAAACTAGAGTTATATACTTAGATCAAATACATCGCAAACAGCAGTATATTCTGAGCCTCCAATTGATGTTTGCGACAGGCATCAGCGGTGCACAGTGGTCCAGAAACAGTATCCAGAGCCACATGGCTGTCTACGTCTGTGTGGGCGACAGTGTGGTACTGGACTGGCGCTATATGCTGGACCCCGGCGACCAGGTCCAAACAATAAATTGGATGCACGCCGATAACAATGGTGTATTTGCAGGAGTGGTGGCCACGTCTTACAACGACAAGCTTGTTATAAACCCTTTCTACTACATGCGTGTGGAGCCCACAAACAGAATGCCTGGGATTGTGTTAATGAATGTTGTTGTCGACGATGCCGGCACTTATTATGTGGACGTTTTCGGCTACAAGGATAAAGCCGGCTATTTCCAGCTACGTAGCTGCGTCAAACTGCACGTCATAGGTACATTGGGTTGATTGGCTGCTTGTTCAAATGTGTCCGTTATTTAGACTGCTACTCACTTTAGTCTCTCTTATAAACATGCCGTCAATAAGGTATACACTTCGTTAATCTTTCGGACCCGCTGTGGCCTACATTTGAGTCCCCGGACACAGGTGCGTATAGGGTGCTGTGGCCTACTCACTTTAGTCCCTCTTATAAACAGGCCGTCCATAAGGTATACACTTTGTTAATCTTTGAGATCCGCTGTGGCCTACTTACTTTAGTCCCTCTTATAAACAGGCCGTCCATAAGGTATACACTTTGTTAATCTTTGAGATCCGCTGTGGCCTACTTACTTTAGTCCCTCTTATAAACAGGCCGTCCATAAGGTATACACTTTGTTAATCTTTGAGATCCGCTGTGGCCTACTTACTTTAGTCCCTCTTATAAACATGCTGGTCCATAAGGTATACACTTTGTTAATCTTTCAGATCCGCTGTGGCCTACTTACTTTAGTCCCTCTTATAAACATGCTCGTCCATAAGGTATACACTTTGTTAATCTTTCAGATCCGCTGTGGCCTACTTACTTTAGTCCCTCTTATAAACATGCTCGTCCATAAGGTATACACTTTGTTAATCTTTCAGATCCGCTGTGGCCTACTTACTTTACTCCCTCTTATAAACCAGCTCGTCCATAAGGTATACAATTTGTTAATCTTTTAGATCCGCTGTGGCCTACTTACTTCAGTCCCTCTTATAAACATGCTCTTCCATAAGGTATACAATTTGTTAATCTTTTAGATCCGCTGTGGCCTACTTACTTCAGTCCCTCTTATAAACATGCTCTTCCATAAGGTATACACTTCGTTAATCTTTCGGACCCGCTGTGGCCTACTTACTTCAGTCCCTCTTATAAACATGCTCTTCCATAAGGTATACACTTCGTTAATCTTTCGGACCCGCTGTGGCCTACATTTGAGTCCCCGGACACAGGTGCGTATAGGGTGCTGTGGCCTACTTACTTTAGTCCCTCTTATAAACAGGCCGTCCATAAGGTATACACTTTGTTAATCTTTGAGATCCGCTGTGGCCTACTTACTTTAGTCCCTCTTATAAACATGCTGGACCATAAGGTATTGTCACAAGCAGACCCGTTTACCCCGCACTATTTGAGCTTTTGCTTGTTTAGCAGTAGTAAAACTTAGAAGGTTACTGTAGTCTATAGCAGACGATTTAAGTATAACTGATGTGTACACACACACTGCGAGCTGTTTAGTGACATCATCGCGGCTTACGATCGAGTTTTGAACTTTATAGCCGCTTGTCTCAGCCAATCAGGACACAGGTAGAGGGTTAGAACCAGTTCTGGCTGATTCAGTCCAAGCCAAGTATAGGTCAGTTGTGTGGAAAGCTCTGAGCAGTACACAGTTACATTAGAGCAGAGAAATATCTCCACTGATAGAACAGGGAAGCAGTGCTTGTTGAATTTTTGAATTCAATCAAGTAGCCACGGGCCTGACATTGTCGAACAGGTAAATGAACATACTTCTGTTTTATCGTGATGTATTTATATTATTGTTGAAATTATGTTTGTGGAATTTGCTATGCATAGATTTGAATTGTTAATCCGACTTTGCTTACCACGTGGAGAAGCCGAACAAGTGTCAAGAACGACCGGTTTTGACGCCATGTTGTATACCTGACGGAACCACTGTTGTTTAACCTATATGTATGCATGCAGACCAGTGGCTGTACCAGTGAATGTTTATACTATTATTAATTCTTTAATTATGAGTATAGTTAGCCACGATTTATATTTATGTATGTATAGGAAATTAGAGTGGAGATTCCAGTGGACCACCGACTTAGCAGAATGTTCGTCGCTTATGTATAGAGATGTAGAGCTATCACTGAGGGCTATTTTGGCTGTCAGTGAGACGCTCTGCACAGACCTATTATTCAGGGTTGTGCAGAGTTTCGTCTCATATGTTACAGACGAGCAGGCAGGATATCGTGAGCTCAACTCAACAGAAGAGCAGAAACTAATCTAATATTCGAGTTGGCTGTCGAGGCATCTACAGCATCGTGCGCAGATAGCCTCAAACGTCGTACCAAAAGTCAAAGACTACACGACGACCCAGCATATACCAGAAGCTACCACAACGCAGTGCTTCAAACACACCACACTTCAGTTAATCAGTTAAGTGCCCAGGAAACAGTGCACTAAAACTGTAGCAAAAGGACCACAGTAGTCCACTCTTCATGAACGGTAGTAGCCAGTGCCCTAGGAAGAAAATATAGCTGCCTAGACTATCAGCGAGCGAACCATTCGCATTGACAATTGAACTTTTAAGTTAGATTCGTGCTTCGAAGATCGTGTATAGAGTAGAAGAAATAAATTTGTGATTTTGACTGTTATCAAGTGGCTGGACTACATATGATTCATAGCCGTGTGAAAGCTAGTGCGACAGTAATTTTTTACCATTTTTCTATCTATCTCTGTACCCCAGCCTTAACACAGACCGAGCTAAACAAATAAATGTATTAAAGTAATTCACCGGGTGACTCACTAGCGGTTCCCATAGAATAGACGTGAGGGTTACAGCATTCCATTGTGCAGAGCCCAGCAACAATAAAACCCCTCGTTACAGGTATACACTTTGTTAATCTTTCAGATCCGCTGTGGCCTACTTACTTTAGTCCCTCTTATAAACAGGCCGTCCATAAGGTATACACTTTGTTAATCTTTCAGATCCGCTGTGGCCTACTTACTTTAGTCCCTCTTATAAACATGCTGGTCCATAAGGTATACACTTTGTTAATCTTTCAGATCCGCTGTGGCCTACTTACTTCAGTCCCTCTTATAAACATGCTGGTCCATAAGGTATACAATTTGTTAATCTTTCAGATCCGCTGTGGCCTACTTACTTTTGTCCCTCTTATAAACATGCTCGTAAATAAGGTATACAATTTGTTAATCTTTCAGATCCGCTGTTGCCTACTTACCGACAGGTCATCGTCACGATGACGTCAGAAGCAGTTTTGCTGGATCCTGCCAACAATCAATTTTCCATGAAATTAACATGTGGGACCTTTCCGTTTTCGGGAAATTCGCCCTTTATCGTGCAATGGGTTGTAAGTAATTTTTCACAAGTTATTTATCCTTTATGTCGTCGGGCAGGGATATTTTTTGTCTTGACCTCCGAGACCAAATACACTCATGTACTATTAAAAAAAAATAATCTAAAGCAAGGGTTGTATTATCAATTTATGCCAAAAATACTTTGACCTTGGGAAGACCTTGACTTTCAGTGACCTTGAAATTGGGATCAACTTAACCTTCACGTAACTTTTCATGCATATCTGATCAAATAACCCAATGTTGTTGCATACTATAGGTTAAATAAACAGCCATTCCACTGTCCTATCCTGTCCTATTCTATCATATCCTATTTTATGTCGTAACTCAGAAGTCGTATGGGCACAGATGATCGTTTAACCAGCGTACTCCATCGTTCTCTGTCCTCAGCAACCCTGATGGCTTCACTCAGTGTCAAACCAGTCCATTCTCGAATGTTGTCCTCCCACCCATTTTTCGGTCTCCCTCTTCTTCTATATCCTTGAAATGTGCCTTGCAGGATGGTCTTTGCAAGGCCTGATGACCTGGTGACGTGGCCATACCATCGAAGGTTCCGTTTCTTCACCGCTGTGAGCAGGTCATCGTGTTGTCCAATGGCTTGTGTGATGGTCTCTCGGACTTTGTCGTTGGTCATGTGCTGGGTATAGGAAATGCCCAGAAGTCTTCTGTAACACCTCATCTACATGCTTTGTATTCTTCGTTGTAGATCTGCTGTGAGGGTCCATGTTTCGCAATCGTATAGGAAGATGGAGATGACAAAGGAGCGCAGCAGTCTTACCTTGGAATGTAGGCTGATGGTCCTGTCTTTCCAAATGGGCTTCAACCTTGCAAGGGCAGCAGTTTGTGCGATCCTGGAGAGGACTTCCTGTCTGGACCCATTGTCTGATACAATGGCTCCTAAATATTTGAAGCTATGCACTGTGTTGAGGGATTGGCCTTGGACTTTGATGTCCGTGTTGATGCCATTGGTGTTATTGTTCATCATTTTGGTCTTTTCTGCACTTATTTCCATTCCATAAGCTCTGGAGGTGGTGTCAAGCCTCTGTACCAGCTGTTCACGTTCTTGTTCCTCTCCTGCCAATCCATCAATGTCATCCGCAAAACGAAGGTTAGAGATTACTCTACCCCCTATGCTGACTGTCCCTTCATTATCTGCAAGGGCAGGTTATTTCCTACAGGAAGATGTTGAAGAGAGTTGAAGAGAGCAGGCATCCTTGACGCACACCGACTGTTGTTCTGAACCAGTTTCCGATGGGCTGTTATGGAGGACTGCACTGGTAGCCTTGTCATAAAGGCTTTTGATGACTTCAATAATTTTAGGTCTGTGTGTTTTTTGCAAGACCTTAAATGAACTTCAAGATCAACGCAAAAACGGAACATATATAAAAGATCAATCTATTATCTCTAAATACAAAAAGTTCGGACTTTATATCTTTCATAGTTTAGAGTCAAGGTCACTTCAAAATACCTATACTAACCGACTTTGGATAGCTCCAGTGATCTTGACCTTGGAGTGAGGCTGACCAAATTTGCATATTATGTGTGTCTCCTTGATATCTATCATGCATCAAAAAAACTATAAGTTCTTATTAATAAATTAATTTAAAAAAGTAAAATTTTGTTTTTTTACTATCATATGATGACTTTGTGATCTTAAACTTAAAGTGAAGTCATTCATTCACTAATAATGAGATTTCATTGGTATATACTATATTATTAAGTTTGGTTGTGATAGTTGAAATAGGTTCGGAGATACTGATCCATTTGCAAGTTTTGCGCAGACGGCGGACGACGGACGGAAGGACATTTTTTTGTTAAATGTCAATTTAGGACTATTTAGGGCTCATCTCGCACACATTTTCAAACATCGGGGAAAGTTTTTTTTTTGTTTTGTTTTTTTTTGGTCGGGGGGGGGGGGGGGGGGGGCGGGGTGGGGGAGGGGGGGGAAGAGGGGGGAGTACATCGACTCGTACTGATTTGCATGTGAGTCAAAAATCACTTGAAATCAGAAAGAAGTTTCATTTTACGATTGAATGAAAATACAAATTGTTAGGGAGAACGTTTCCCATGGAAATCATTATTATTAGAAGGACAGGAACTTTGACACACCATCTGATCATTTCTTATCCTTCACTGACTGTGAAGATTAAATGAGACGGTATATCTCGCTTTGTACAGACGCCCTTTGGTCAGATCTTGCCCAGTTCTGGATTTCAAGAGGACCAGTTCTACCTGTTGCTCCAACCAGAGGCCGTCGAGGACGGTATTTACATCTGCAGGGTTGTACTGAACTCAGCTGCCTACGCTTGTCTACACAGCAAAGGATCAGTAGGTCAGGCCTCGTTGTACCTCAGCAAGACGGATGTGAGATTCACCATCCTTGAGAGCAAGTATCAGAAACTGCAGCAGCAACTTTTAATTACCAGTACTGCCCTAACAAAGCAACAACTAGCAATAGCCAAGATTTATTTTTACCTGCCTACACTACAAAAGACGGATGATGACAACCTGCCTACAATGCAACAGACGGATAATGACAATCTGCCTACAATGCAACCGACGGATGATGACAACATGCCTACACTGCAACAGACGGATGATGACAACCTGCCTACAATGCAACATACAAACCCGCCTACAATACAACAGACGGATGATGACAATCTGCCTACAATGCAACCGACAGATGATGACAACATGCCTACACTGCAACAGACGGATGATGACAACCTGCCTACAATGCAACAGGTGAATGATGTCAGCCTACCTACATTGCAACAGACGGATGATGTAATTCTGCCTACAATGCAAAAGACGGATGATGTAATTCTGCCTACAATGCAACAGACGGATGATGTCAGCCTACCTACAATGCAACAGACGGATGATGTAATTCTGCCTACAATGCAACAGGCGGATGATGGCCTCCTGCCTACAATACAATTTACGATGACTGTACCCCACCTCTCTGTACTGCTACAGACGGTAAGTAAACTTGAAGCGGGCTATGGCGAACTGGAAACTCGGCTAAGGCTGGATGACGCGAGGCTGTCTACACTGGAACGGACAGTGGAGAGGCTTCAAGTGGACTCTGCTATTACGTCTACGTCGCAACTGGTGAATGATACCAACACCAACCACTCTACTGTACAGATGGTCCAGGCCCAACAGTCTACACTACAGATGTTGGAAACTAAAATGTCTGCGCTGGAACAGAAGATCCAAGACCTTCAAAAGGACACAACGACTAAAGAGCACGGGCACGAAACAGTAACAATAGGTAAGTGATTATCACAAGGTCCACCTATTCCACTTAATTTAAAAGGGTAGCTATAAAACTTATAAAACAGACTGAATCAAAATCCGAAGTCTGAAAGCTAGGTACATATATTAGCTATTAGCCAATAATTCTGTGGCTATCCGTTTGCAGTAAGTTGGTCGCTAGTTCACTTTTCTATTCAAAAACGGTATTTTTGCGTTCCCTCAAAAATGACGTGGCCGATTTAGATTATTTTACTATGCTGATGATACTTTAACTACTTCTCAGCCTTTGGATTCGCTCGTTTCTAAAAGTTGCAATTCGCGGAGGTCCATCAATTTCTAAATTTCTAAAAATGTTTGTCTCTGTATTTCATAATTTGACAAAGTTCGTCTTGCAGATATTTTAAGAGTGGCTAGTCGTACCATGTTTCTTCAGGATAACTCGAGACAAGAAAGTCCACTTATGAAAATTATTGTTTTCAGCTAACGTGCGTGAGTTAAAGTCCATTTGACTGTATTGTTCTTTTGTAATTCCTATGTTTAAGTGCAGGTTTTAAGTTTTATAGTTTGTAAAGTACATGCGCTGTGACGCTTATATTTATATTACTGTCCAAGCAGGACCGCAAGTCGCAGTTCAAGCCACTATGCTCAAGGATCAGCCAAGGGATAAATCTCCTTTCCACTTCGACAACGTCATGTACAACATCGGTGACACGTACAACCACAAATCAGGTTATATGACTGTTCCGTGTAATGGCCTCTATTTTGTAACCCTCACCACTGGCGCTGCCAGTGCAAGCTCTGAAGCTAAGTATGCGATAATGTTGGATGCGCTTCAGATGGCGGAAGGTTATTCTTATCGGAAAAATCACCTCGCTCTTGTGACCACTCATGCTGTAATGCCAGTTAAAAAGGGACAACGGATATGGGTTAGGAAGGTCTTTGGCAATCTTACCACAGATTCTTATACCACCTTCAGCGCCTTTTTGTTGTCTCCAAACCCCTGATCCCCTCGCTCGAATCGTGCGCGTAAATCCTTGTTTGTCCTTTTCTGAGACAACAATACCACCACCCATTATTCCTACGCTGCGCCACGTAGCATCAATTTGACATGCTTTGTTAGAACTATGCTGCTGGGAAAGACGGTATGGTTTTGTTGTATTTCCAGACTTACCTGAAAATACTTTCAAACAGTCAGGATTAAGATCAAGCCAAATTCAGTCTGTTCGTCGGTTCCACGCCATATTTCAAAAACCATTACATGGATTTTGTTTAAACTTTACAGGAACAATACCAGGGTTAGTGATCACCCTTTAGCGATCCGTGTCAATTGTAATTTCTATAAGGTCAGGGTCATTATGCTGCACCATTTTCTAAACCCATTGTGCGCTGTACATATAAACTTAGGCTGAGCCAACTTGGATAACTCTGTGCTTGCAGATAGATCAGATAGTGGCATATCAGTCCACGTCTACCGTTTGCTTCGTTGGGATAAAACGAAGTCATAACACCGTCAACAACATTAACACTTCTTAAAATGCTTCGATTTTAGCTATGTGTGTGAGTGTCTGGAAATACATTTGAATGGCTTGCCATGTTTTTGGTTAATGTACTAATGCAAATGATCAATTTGAGATGAATAAAGTTCTTGTGTGTGCTTTATTATATTGTCCCTTTTTGGGTTTGAGGCGCGCCCAACGACACCTATAATAAGGACTAGAACCGCGATTTTCCCGTCAAATTAGCGGAGGCAATAGAGAAAGCGAGAGTCAAAGAGAGAGAGCGCGCGCTTGCGGTATGATGCGAAATTGGAGAACTAAAATTAGACAAGTGCTCGCTCAGCCATCCCATAATAGTTGTTGTGATGTGGCGGAAGAATAATCTTTAAACTAATATGAAACAATTTTTAATTGTTTTAATACTTTCTCATTACATTCTGATACTTAATGCTTTTATTTATTTGACAACTGCTGCTTTTCTTTGCGTTTCTAACGTATTTATGCTGTTGTAGATAGTACAAAGTTGGCACTATTTTCTTTGCGCATTGGGTTACTAACAGGAAACGTTGTTTGCCTGAAGCGCTAGTTTTGGAATAGCAATGGCGATCTTTTGTTTTCTTGTTTGATGATGGTTTAAGTGCTATTTGTTCTTCATTAAAATGGTGAAAAAGTGTAGTATTGTGAATTGCAGAGGCAATTATGATGAGAAGAATAAGGTTCGTGTGTTTCGACTGCCAAAAGATGAGACGGAAATGCAAAAATGGTTAGGTGTACTGCCTCCACGTGAAAATTTCATCCCTACACGTGAGAATTGCTTCATTTGTGAAAGGCATTGGAGTAATCCGCCTATGATTAAAATTCCGGGTGGTTCCACTCGCCCAGCGATTCCACCTAGTGTTTTTGACGTGCCCAAGTCATGCCTGCCTACACCTAAGCCCTCACCTCGCCCAGTGAAAGATGAAGATCGTCAAGCCAAGCTTTTTTTTTCAAGGGACAAGATCATTTCTTTTGAAAGTTTCGATCCTAGTGAAGACCTACTAGTGAAGTATAAGAATGTTTTGATTTCACGTTCACATGATCGATTTGTGTGTCTTTTGATGTCGGATGATTATAGTGAATGTAGTGTTTCAGTTGTGATGGAAAATAAACAGACTTTGTGTTCTCCCCCGACCCTAAGTGCGTTCAAAGAGGGCGTCAGAGTTCCTCTAGGCTCAATTTTGAATCCAAATAATGGCCTTAACTCCAAGTCGCAGTTCTTTGATGCTCTTCATTTTGCTGTCAACTATGAGATTCCCCTGGAAGAAGTAGTTAAAAAAGTGACAGTTAATTTGAAAGCTGCAGTAGACTGTTCTACTTCTGTGGACCACAAGGTAAAGAAGTTAGACTTCTTAACACACCAGTTGGAGTTGCTAGCACACAAACAGTTCACAACTAGGGACATTTGCTTTGCAATTGAATGCTTTCCTCGTTGTAGCTATGAACAGTTGAGAGAACACCTAGTGCTACCAAGTAAGCGCAAACTTCAAAATGTCGTTTCTTCAGTTGACAAGGATGCAGTTTTGTGTAACACATTTAAAGTTTTGCTGCCTCAACAAAAGAATGTTTTCTTGTTAATCGATGAGGTCAAGATACGACCTACCATTGCGTTTGCTGGCGGGGTTCTCAGCGGCATGGCCAAGAACAACGAAGAGTGCCGTGCAACATCCATGCTGTGCATAATGATGAAATCTTTGCGCAAAGGTCCCAGTGTGATGTTGTCAGCGATCCCTGTGCACAAGCTGACAGCAGAGTTCCAGTTCAAGGCAGTGATGGAAGCAGCTGAGGCTGTAGAGAGACATGGGGGTTGCGTGTTAGGCTCCATCACTGACAATCATAAGGTCAATCAACAGTTCTGCAAGTTTTTTGACAGACCAGACGAGAACAGAGCCACAGCCAGACATCCACTTGATAGTGAGCGACCTTGGTTTCTCCTCTTTGACACCGTACACCTCTTAAAATGCATTCGAAACAACTGGATCACTGAGAAAACACAGGAAATTCGTCTCAATGGCCAGTCAGTGGCTTCTTTTTCTGAAGTCAAAAACCTTTACGAAGAGGAAAAAGACAGCATCCTCAAGACCACCCCTTTGACCAATGCCTCTGTCAACCCATCAAAACTTCAGTTGCAGAATGTCAAACATGTTCTCAAAGTTTTTAATGAAAAAGTAGTTGGAGCGCTGAAGATGAAAGGCTGCATTGAAACTGCATCAGTGATAGAGACTGTCGTGAACTGGTGGAACACAGTCAATGTCGCAAAAAAAGGATTGGATAAGCGCTTGAGGGACCCCCATCGTGCCGTACAAGAATCTAGTTCGTCCAGTCTTGACACTTACATCAACATCTTCCAGAAAGCTGACTCAGGGCATGGCCCTTCGCGCATCAAATGCCTCACTCACGACACCAAGAAAGCCTTAGTGCAAACTATGCAGGGACTGAAAGCAGCGTGCAGCTACCTGCTTTCAACAGCAAACTTTGATTATGTTGTTCTCCGAGAACTTCAAAATGACCGTTTGGAAGGGGAATTTGCTGTTTACAGACACTCGACTGGGTCAAATGTCTTCATGACAGCCGGGGATGTTTTAACAGCATGCAAGAACAGGCTCGCTCGGTATGCTGCATCCTTTCTCCAGTTCATTGAGCTCCAGCCTGAGCCCCAAACACACGTCTGCTTGGGGGATGTCATCACTGAGGATGCAGATGCTATCGAGAATTGCATTTCAGGTGTGACCCTCAGTGTGAATGAGGAGAGCAGTTGTGCTTATGTAGTTGGTTGGTTGGAGACCAAGTGCGGCTTGACATTTGACGAAGAAGAACCAGTTGTGACAAGTGAGGTGAAAGACTTTATTGAGACTGTCTCCCGTGGATCCCTCAAAATTCCTAATGACTGTACATTTCAACTGGTTCGACTTGGACTGTGTTTTGTCAATCAGGCGCGACATCGTGCATGCTGCCGCAAGCGACTCTCTAACATTCTCTCCATCATGGCCAGTTACAACAACATCGATTTGGACTCCCCCAGGATGTACAGCTCTTTGTCCAATGTGCTTCTTAACGGATTGCAAAATCTGGAAAAAGACCACCAAAAGAACGCGGTGTTGCTCCAGACGTCGGTAAAGAGGGCACGGTTGGCGAATTGAGAGTCACCAATTGGTATGTCTCTGAAAAATAATTCTGAATCTTAATCAGTGTGTGGAAGGGATGTGTGAGGGTAATGTTCTTTGTGCACAGCATGTAAATGTTTCTAATGTATCATCTCTCACTCTCTCCCTCTCTCTTGATCTCTCTCTCTCTCTCTCTCTCTCTCTCTCTCTCTCTCTCTCTCTCTCTCTCTCTCTCTCTCTCTCTCTCTCTCTCTCTCTCTCCCACTTTCATCCTTTATCTCCCTCTCTCCCCTTCTCTCTCTCCTTTTGTGCCATTATGTTGGAATTGTCAGTGTGACTAGTTTCTTTAGTGTCATTATGCCTAGAGCTGGCTGTCTATTGGCTTGTTTGTCGGCCGGCTCTTTTCATCTTTGTATAACCTCTTTCCATCTTTGTATAAAATATACTAAATAGGTTTGTATCACTTGTTTAGTTTTAAAAAAGTAACATTTACATAAGAAAATAGACTTCTTTACTCAATTGTTTAAATATTTTAGGCAAGACTGAGAGTCTCTTTTGTATAATTTTGACTGATTAACATAATGTCAGGTAGACACAATTAACCTATGTATTACAGTATTAGTAATAGCATCACTTTATAGAAAAGAGCAGAATTTATCACAAAATATTTTATACCATTACATTTTAGTCCTTACATATTTACACTATGTGTCTAGCAACTGTAATTTGATTGCTCCTTCAGCTTTTAATTGTTTTTGGCAAGTGAGACTCTGGCCCCCGCTAGCGGGGTCAGGAAACAGAGTCTGCTAGTCCTGTAAGTAGGTGTCGTTGGGCGCGCCTTAAAGAGGTTCTAACCCCTCAGAAACAAGTTTTGTGGGTTGAAGTGTATAGCCAAACTATAGTCTAAACCTGTAGGCCTAATAATAATAATAATAATAATAATAATAATAATAATAATAATAATAATACAGGATGCTATACGCGCCTTTCCCCAAATCATTCAGGCTCAAAGCGCGGCGATCTATACCAACATACACGCTCACCTGTCTCATCCACCCTCACACACACCAAACACACATCCATCACTCAAACAGGTGGTGTAAAGGCAAGGAGATCGCTATTAGAAGACGGAAAGAAAATCGAATTTTTATTTTTGAAATTTTTATATTGACTGCATCCTGTACCATTATTGAAAGGAGGGAGGAAACCGGAGTGTCCGGAGAAAACCCTCGGTGACCTCAATAGTCTCGTACCTAAGTCACATACGTTCGCCCCTTGCGGGAATCGAACCCGCGACCTTCGGCATAGGGAACCGGCGACTTATCCACTGCGCCACGAGGCCTACCCCATTTCTTTACAACCGCACCCGGACCAGCCTATACCCTCAAGCAAAGTTCACGTTTCCGGAGATTGACGAGCGCGATTGACCGGAATTTCCACTCCTACGTCACACAAACCCCTAAACTCACTCTTGGTCTTGATATAAATTGATCCATTGCTTTGTGTAATAGCTGTCAGTGCATGCTAATGCAATATCTGCAGCACACAATCGACCCCTCTTGATTTTCTTCTCTACCTTACGGACGGGGAAGTCCAGTTTGTCGTTTGGCATCCCATTCAGTTTTTGACCACAGGCATTTACATTTGTGAGACAGGCGTAGCACCAAAAATTATGAACATCCGTCCACCCAACTCCGCGCGGACAGACAGACATATGGATGGAACTAACTGCTACCAGCATACCGCCTGTGTACTTTACATGCACAGCGGTGATATCACAAATAGGTCAGTGTGAGCATTAAAGGGATCCACTCTGACCATGCTCCACTTCACAGATCCTTTTAACATTCGCAGTCAATGTTTCCCCAATTGAAAAAAAAAGCAAGCTTACAACAAAATATAACTATGTAAAAAGCCTTTTTTTAATCAATAAATTCCGTACTTTTAAAGGCAAAAAAAAAATTGCAGATCCAATTTCTGAGCTCCCAAGGTATCACTTTTTTGTCTAATAACAATGCGAAGTTTTGGCTAAGCCCAACCCACTTTTCCCCTTAATGTATCAAATCACTTCGGTGAATGGACGCTAAAATGAAAATAATCAAACGTGATCTTCACCAAGCCTGCTGATACACCGACGAGCTGAGAACACAGCGAAATAGCCATCTGTATCTATGGCACAATTCCACACATTGAAACCTTCGGCAGCAGAGAAGGGGAGGTAATCTTACATATCATTCCCTCATTCCCCGGAGTACAACATCTAATAGGGATTATATGGGAGATGCTATCATAAAACTCCAGTCCCATCTTCGTAAGCGAGACAACTACTACCGCTGTGCTACACAATTGTATTTTGGTCTCCACTGACCTATTGGGTTGGTGTCGTCGCCGCTGTCCATGTAGACCTTGCCGATGAAGACAATCATCATGATGTAGATGATGGCAGTGTTGAAGTAGGAGACGTAGAAGGTGGCGCCCAGACCTCCGATAAAAGTGTAACCCCCGATGATCGCTGCCACCAAGGTTGTGGCGTACTCCACGCTGATGTACTTTACTAGCGACGACGTCACTGCCGCGCCGCCTGTGCCCACAACAACCGTCATAACAACTACCACACACTAATAACATCATCATCATTATCAGGATCATCGTCGTCCTCCTCCTCCTCCTCCTCCTCATCATCATCATCATCATCATCAGCAGCAGCAGATCAAAGAGCATCATCATTAATAGCTCCAGCAGCAGCGGCATCACGACAATTACCGCTATTTAAAATGATCATCAACGAAATGAATTGTTCTTATTTAGCACTTTACCAGATCAAAGATCATCATCATCATCATATCATCATCATCATCATCATCATCATCATCATCATCATCATCATCATCATCATCATCATCATCATCATCATCATCATCATCACCACAAAATTAACACTAATAAAATGATCATCAACGAATTGAATTGTACTTATTTAACACTTTACCAGATCAAAGATCATCATCATAACCATCATCATAGTCATCACTACAATAACATTTATTATCATTAATGAAATTAACTTTCTTAGTTAGCGCATTAGCTGCTCAAGGCACTAATAAAACAAGACCTGACTCAAGGCGTTACTTGCTACTTGACATGCGCCCCAGATAACCAGGCCCGTTGTAAACCACAGAGGGGAAATATGGCCTAGTCACAGGTAGCATTCTTACTTTAATAAACACGCCTACATTTCCATAACTCTTTCGCAGCCCTAACACCACCATCCTCACACTCCCAAAAAAAAGGAGAAAAAAAAGAAAGAAAGAAATACAACACACAAACCAAGACATGCAATCAAACCGCATGGAGAATCCTATTTAGTATTGTGGGATTTAGGGGAATATAAAAGCCCAACCACCATGATTGAATTACAGAACTTTCTCTCTCCGTTACTTTGAACATTGAACTTTAATGTCTACAACCACCATTGGAGATATTGCAGACGGAGATAACCAGCCCAGGGAAGAGGGAATAGGGACCTAAATTAACACTGAACAAACTGCGCAATCATTGTGCTATGATGGATGGCCACCTTCATCTTGCCGCTGAGCTACAGCAGTGTTGGTTAGTTATTCATTGCTTACAGGTCCAGCGGACTGCAAAGAGCCGAATCAGGACCACAAAATCAAGACCACAACTTCGCTGAAAGAGGACTCACCCCTCATCCGCATAAAAGATCTGCCGAAACAACCGTAGTGGTAACACTGAAGTCACTCTACCAGCCGGTCACTTTACAATAAAGACATCCCACTCAATTGACGCTGAGGCTATACTCTAATTTATCGAAAGCCCGTTTACAAAAACAAAATAGAATATAAACATCATTATAAAATATCAACAAAACGCATACATATAAAATGCCTACATTGCCAAATAATAACATCATAGGAAGCCCTAGTGACCACCTTGCAGAAAGCGTCCAATATTCCCAAGCTGATCCAACAGACCTCACACACAAATGAGTTTTGTCCCGGAAGAGTTTTCAAGAAAAAAGGTAGCAAAGAAGAGGATAGTATAGAAGATTGATAAAACAGAGTAGGAATGAGAAAGAACAAAGGAGAAAGACAGCGGCAGTGGGAATTTAAAGCATTAATTCACAGAAAACGGGGATACTATTTATACTGAAACCCCCCGCACCCCGACGTGTTTACACAACTCACCCACCCAGCATAAGCATGGCGGTGACGATGATGTTGGTCGCCAGAGCGAAGACACAAAACACCTTGTGAGTGTTTTTGCCGAACCTGGCACGGATCACCTGCAGGAACGTCTTGGCGCCAGGTGCCCGGATCTTCAGCTGCACCGACAACATGGCAAACAGCAAGATCTGGATGGTCGCCCCTGCGGCGTACCAGAAAGGGCCGCTAATACCGTACTGAACACACAAAAAATACAAGATCGTGATAAAGGGTGGAAGAGAAGAGAAGATAAGGAAAGAGAAGAGAAAGAACGAAAGAAAGAAAAGAAGAAAAAACATGGAAAAGGAAAGTGGAGGAAATGAGAAGAAGAAGAAAACAAAACGTTCAAACATAGATCTAGATGTAACTTCAATCATATGACCTTCGCTCAAAAGTAACAATGTCCCGCTGACCTTGACTTTCATTCAAACGTTATAATGTCCTACTGACCTTGACCCTCACAAAAAAAGTTACAATGCCGCAAATTCAGTTGTCCTTCGCTTAAAAGAACAATGCCCCACTGTCTATGATTTTTGCTCAAAAGTGACAATGCCCAACTGACCTTGGCAGCAACAGTTGAAGATTGAAGGAGGGTGGCGGCCCATGTCCACTGCGAGACGATAGTCGTTGCCGTCAGTCCTGTGTTGACCTTGCCTCCAGCGTCGAATGACGTATCCACGCCATCCTGAAAGAAAAGAAGAAGAACAAAAAACACGATCACAAACTATGACGGCCTACTAGCGCCAAAACCGAGAGTTACCATTAGCACGAGATAATTGAAATTAATATGTGTTCTGTGTAATTTACAGAGATACCGGTAATCCACAGTGTTTATTAATAATTATCAGTATTTGCCACGCCTTCCTAGCGCCAAAACCTGATAATTACAAATATCTTGATATAATTACAAATATTATAATAAAATTACAATTATCAAGGGATAATTACAATTATCATTGAAAAATTACATATATCTTCGCGTGATCATGATTAATTTTCAGTTTTGGTTCTAGCAATCCGTCTGGAAATGGGCCAAAACCGAAAATGGTAATTTTCACTTGATAACTGCAATTTTTACGTGTTAATTGTAAATATGTCCTTGATATTTGTAATGATCACATGATATTTGTAATTTTCAGGTTTTGGCGGTAGTAGGCCGTCATAATGTGAATTACACAGAACACGTAATAATTACTATTATCATTGATACATGTAAATGCACATTTTGGCGCTAGTAAGCCGCCTTAGTCAGAATTAGGCATGATCACGTAAAAGATGTAGTTATAAAATGAAAATTATAATTATTATGTGATCATTAAAATTTTCGGTTTTAGCGCATTTCCCAGCGGATTGCTAGAACCAAAACTGAAAATTAAACATGATCAGGCGAAGATATTTATAATTTGTCAATAATAATTGTAATTATCCCTTGATAATTGTAATTATTCATGATATTTGTAACTATCTCAAAATATTTGTAATTATCAGGTTTTGGCGCTTGTAGGTCGTCATAACAAAAACGATGTTATTTCAGGATGAAGCGAGCACATTACACATGTGAAGAATTTTAGTATGTACATGATCTTCAAGGGATTGTCACTTTATCAGAAAGAAGAAATTATTGGAAATTAATGGAACCAGTGCAGTCCTCTACAACAGCGCCATGGATAACTGCTTCAGAACAACAATCGGTGTGTGTCAAGGATGCCTACTCTCTCCAACACTCTTCAACATCTTCCTGGAGCGCCTCACGTCAAATGCCCTTGCAGATCACAAAGGCACAGTAAACATAGGTGGTAGAGCAATTTCCAACTTCCGTTTTGCGGATGACATTAGTGGATTGGCAGGAGAGGAACAAGAACTTGAACACCACCTCCAGAGCCTATGGAATGGAAATAAGTGCAGAGAAGACCAAAATGATGACCAAAAACACAAATGGCATCAACACGGACATCAAAGTCCAAGGTCAATCCCTCAACACAGTGCTTAGCTTAAAATATTTAGGAACCATTGTATCAGACAATGTTTCCCGACAGGAAGTACTGTACTCTCCAGGATCGCACAAACAATTGCTACCCTGAAAAGGTTGAAGACCATTTGGAAAGACATCACCAGCAGTCTACACTCCAAGGTAAGGCGGCTGCGCTCCCTTGTCATCTCCATCTTCCTATACGCTTGTGAAGCATGGACCTACAACGAAAAATACAAAGCATGGAGATGATATGCTACAAAAGATTTCTGGGCATTTCCTATACCCAGCACATCACCAACGACGAAGTCTGACAGACCATCACACAAGCCATTGGACAACACGATGACCTGCTCACAGTGGTGAAGAAAGGAAATTCCGATGGTATGGCCAATTCACCAGAGCACCAGGGCTTGCAAAGACCATCCCACAAGGCACGGTGCAAGGAGGCACAAGAAGATGGAGACAGAAAAAGAGGCGGGAGGACAACACTGTCCTCGCTGGCCAGCCATAGCTTGGTTGAATATTTTACCATATCAACCAATGGGAGACAACTATGGCTATGATTTTAAACGATCATTTGAAGTACATTATTTTGTCAATGTGTGCGATTTCTAGGTTGAATGTAATCGTTGCCGTTTAAAAATTACAAAACAAAGGAATGTGTAACATATTTTGCTTTGGTATAGCAAAAATAAACTCATGGGAACGATTCGGCGACTGCGGAGTTGAGGCGGCAGACAATGCTTGGGCAGGCTGTTAACACACTGCATTGTTTGCTTGAATACATGTTTCTGGTTTTTTTTTCCGTCTTCTTTTTGAAGTATGCGTAATTGATTACTTGACTTTTGGAATGAATGAGGATGAAAATCAGCAAAAGCTAAATCTCTGTATTTTACTGTAAATAACGACCATGAGGGCTGCTGAGGACAGAGAAAGATGGAGTATGCTGGTTAAGCGATCATCTGTGGTGCCCCTACGACCTTCGGGTTATGGGACAGGATAGGATAGGATAGGAACGACCAGAACAATATTTACATGTACCTTCACGCCGGCGCTAATTTTAGGCCGCAAGTATAATTGGCGAAACAGATCTAAAGCTCTATTCTCCATGCCAGCCTGCGCTCAGGTGAACAATGCCATGCAAGAAGTCACAAGCATTTGGTGATTGTTTTAAGTGATCAGCTTATAGAAATGGGGTAATTCAAAGGCTGCAAACATCTTGGAAGCGATGAAATTCCTTTCAGATCATCATAAGCAGCTATCTATGCATCGTCAACTACCGGCATTCCCACCTGACATTATTTTCTTTTATGGTTACATGTCTGGGCCAAAAACAAAAGAAGGACAAAGGGCCATAAATGGAGTGCTGTCCATTTCACACTGAACATGGTTCTTCGATCGACAAAAGATTGATTTCTTACAACTGCAGAGAACAAGCAGCGCTTCTTCTTTGCACTTGGTACACGGTACGTCGTTGATAACAATAACCAACAACTGAACAGTAACTGTTAGTTTTGCCAAAGCAGAGGCAGACTTGTAGATTGTCCTCACAGCAACACACTGCGCCAGAAACAAAGTCATTGCAGTGATTGGCGAAGACACTGATCTGTTGGTGTATTAAGCCCATCATGCCTGTGCAGACGCAAATGGCATCTCGTTCTTTTGTAACTAAGAGATCGGTAAAACTTCAAAGTTATGGAACATTTGTGATGGAGTTGGACCCCACTGGCCACGCTTGGGAGATATTGCTCCCATTGAAACTACTAGGTTGAATTTTTTACCATAGCAACCAATGGAACAACTATTCCTATGATTTTAAGCGAACATTCGAAGTACATTATTTTATCAATCCGTGCGATTCCTAGGTTGAATTTAATCGTTGCCGCTCTTTAAAAAAAAGCAGCAAAATCAAAGAATATGTGACAAGGTTTGCTTTGGTATAACAAAAATGAACAAATGGAAACGATTCAACCAATACGGAGTGCCTCAGCAGACGATGAAATGTGCCTTTGAATCAAAACCGTCCTTCTTGTTTAGGACAAGGGGGTTGAAACACGATGCCGTCATAAAGGTTTTGTCATTATGTTTAGAACACAAATCATTTATAATATATATATATTTTTTTTTATTTTAATTTTTAGTTTGGAATTATGTAGATTAGAAATAGGTGCACTAATGTTATGCATGATTGGTTAATTAGTTATTCGGGTCGATATAGGATTATTAATATGATTAATAAATTATTTTCATTTAGCATAATCTAAAAGTTTTGAGAAACTGATGACATTCTACTTGACTTTTAAAAAAAAGGGCCTTACATTATGCTGGGCTTAAAAAAACGAAAAAAAAAATAATAAAAAAGATTTTATCAAAAATGTGATGAAATAAGATTTGAGGATTTTATTCGTGAAATAAGATTTGACGATTACTTCATGAAATAAGATTTGAATCGAAACAATTCAATTACTATAAAAGAGGCATCATTTTTATCTTCTTTTTGGTATTAGATATATTTTATTACGAAACAAAAACCCAAACGAATTCACACGGAAAAAGAATACACAAAATTGGAATAAAATGATGACATTTACTTCATGAAATGTTGGAATTTTTTAACATTAAATTTAGACAATTTAAAAAAAATTATTTTTATGAATTTTCTTAATATAATATTTCTTTCTGTAAAAAATGTCACTAGACCAATTTATGACAGTTACAAATAAAATTTTGTTTTAAAAAGCAAAGTTGGGTGGTCGGTTTAAGATAACCAGCGTCCATTGCATGATTTATTTTAAATGTAATAATAATGCATACTCCAAGGCAAACTAAAAACATGTAACAAAAAACAAACACAAATGTAAAAAAAATACTCTCATAATTAAAAAAATATATACATACACACAAAAATTCATCGTACAATATTATTTTAGTTCGCTACATTGAAGTGCAAAGGAGTCCACGAGGGAAGGCGCTGCACTTACACTGCCCTCGATGCTTGCCCATAACAAATACAGTAACGGTAATGTAAGATACTTGTTCTATCTACGCACTTCAGCTCAGTGTCCGAGCTTCTGCTATAGGTGCTCTCTTATCCGCTTAAGGCGCCCGGATTCTTTATTGTGCAAACCTACATAATGTAATACATGAATGTATAGAATGATATTTGTTAAAAGACTTTTAAAATGTTATTCTGTTTAATTTACAGTGTCAAACAGTCTTTGAGCCACATTTAAAGTCTAGGATTGGCATTTTCAACAATGTGTTCCTAGAAACAGAGGTATAGGTACAATGATAACGTTGCGCATAAAACTAAAGGTTGATTTAGTCACAATAATAGTTTCCACTAAAGGTTCTACAAAAAGACCGTGCGACGGCGGTTGCTTGGGTGCACGTATTCATTGTATAATATTACAGCGCCACTACTTTAAAGAAGATCTTATAGGGTTAATTAAGAAGCTAAGGCCATATTAGTACGGGCTAATCTTTGCAAGTTTCCAGTTCAAAGTCGTCCTACCTAACCGTAACAGACCTCGAGGGGATAGAATCATTGATGCACTGCACAAGCGATGCTGATGAAGATGACGACGGCAGCGTTTATCCTCCTCCTTCTCCTCCTCCTCCTCCTCCTCCTCCTCCTCCTCATCATCATCATCATCATCATCATCATCATCATCATCATCATCATCATTGTCCTCATCATCACCATCATTAACGTCGTCGTAATTTATTTATTTATTTAATCGTTCTTATGTAGCGCTTTACCAGCTCAAGAGCTGCTCAAGGTACAGGATCTAACTCAAGCCGCCCGAGACGCCCACCCGCAGCCTTTGGGCGCATGGTCTGACGCCCTTACAACTGAGCAAAATCGTGGGCAGCCAGGGATGGGGGAGAAGGATCTAGGTGCATGCTGGGTGTGTTCTTGTCACCAGCACTCACCCGTCTAGGACATGAGCGTCAGGATCTTTAAAGTCCGTTACGATGGAATGTATGCGACACAGACTAGACCTCGGTTTATACTCTCATCCGAAGGAGTAGGAAACGGGAGTAAAGTGTCTTTCCCAAGGACACAACACAATGCCCCGGCCTGGGCTCGAACCCGGGACCTTCAGATCCGCAAGCCAAAGCTCTACCATTAGGCCACCGTAATCATATCTTATCTAGCGCTTTTTCAGCTCAAGAGCTGCTCAAGGCGCTGACCAAATATAAGATCTAACTCTAAGAGCCTACTTGCAGCCGTTGGGTGCATCGTCTGACAAAGACGAAGAGACAACTTAGCACAATCATGGGCGACCGGGTGGGGGAGAGGACCTAGTGTTTGTTGGGTGTATTTATGTAGCCGGCGCTCACCCGTCTAGGACATGAACGTCAGGACCTTCAAGGACATGAACGTCACGACCTTCAAGTGTCCGAGCAATATGGTTCAAAAGTGTACTGCGCTGAAAAGACGAATACATTATCTACTCTTGTCATCCTGCTCAACTATATGGGGATTAGGCTATTTCCCTTTCCTACCTTAAAAGCTGCGAAAGTCATTTAATTACTTCCCTTACAGTACACTTCATCGTAATATAATCGATAGGGCTAATCCACTTATCGTGGGAAACCCCTGAAGTCAATTCTGGCTTAATGCACGCGTACCGCGTATTCATGTAGAATCACAATCCCCCATAAAACAATATGACAGACTTAAGCATGGTTTTTTTATGAAGACCAGCGTCTATTAAGACTGCAATACGTAATAATCATCATCACCCCGTTTTTGTGTAATTATCCCTTTACTGACTGTGGCGGATGACGATAAAATGGATGTGCACGTGAGGATGTATAATTGCGTGGATGTGTGTGAGTGTGTTTTGTGTGTGTGTGTGGGTGGGTGGGTGGGTTGTATGTGTTGTGTGGGTTTGGTTGTGTGTGTGTGTGTTGTTTTTGTGTGTTGTGTGGGTGTGTTTGGTGGGTGTGTTGTGTTTGTGTGTTGGTTGTGTGTGTGTGTGTGTGTGTGTGTGTGTGTGTAGGTGTGTGTGTGTGTGTGTGTGTAAGACGCGTGGAGTTCAGCCATCTGAAGTGTGCCCTTTACAGACACTATGTATCGATATCAATGTTTACTATAAAATTATAATACCATCATCGAAAAACAAACGTATTTTGAGCAGCAGATCGTAACTGATATTAGGCGCTAAAGCAAGAGTCGAGTACATTGGATACAATACAATACAATACAATACAATACAATACAATACAATACAATACAATACAATACAATACAATACAATAGATCTTTATTACTCCAAAAGAAATTACAGGTGGCGCACAATCACATTTTAACAACGTCTGCTTTCATGCACGTTACATTCATAGAAAACATTATTCCAACATACTGCATACCAATGCTTTACTGTAGGCCTACATCACACACAAAACCTCTGTCTGTGATTATCTGTCTGCCTGACTCTCTGTCTGTCTCTCTCACTTTATAGTCATTACTCCACTTCTCCCTTTTTCTCTCTCTCTCCCTCTCTCTCCCTCTCTCTCCCTCCCTCTCTCTCTCTGTCTATCTGTTTGTCTGTCTGCCTCCTTCCCTCTTCCTTCATGTTTATAATTATTGCAACCCCTAACCCCATCTCTCTCTCTCTCTCTCTCTCTCTCTCTCTCTCTCACGCACACACACACACAAAATTATAACCAACATAATACGAGATCAGTGGCAAGGTTGTTTTATAATGCAATAACAAGACATGACGGACAATGCACTGTCCGCACACAAAAGATCACTTAGTAATAGCTTAATATTCCATTGTTATTATGCTTCTCCGTGGTAATGTGTTGAAATGATTCTTTTGTCTTACTGGTACTAAGCACCTATTTGTTTATTTACACCATTGTTTCTATGGTTATTGTTGTTTTGTGTTTGACCTGGCGAACGGGCTGGAGTCAGTAAAGCTGTGACTTGGTTTGATTCGCACTCTCTCTCTCTCTTTCGCTCTATGAATCACGCAATGTCCGTACCTGGCAGCGCTTAATCAGTTAATGCAGGCTACATAATATATAGTATTAATGCAGGCTTTATGACAAAGTTTTATCGTCTAATATCGTAGAACCCATGGGTTGATCCCTTTGGTCATAGGATGAGGAGGGGGAGGGGGGTTACATTTAATTAGTAGATCTAAACAACTTTTGAATATCGATGCATGTTTTTTTTTTTTTTATCAATTATTTTTTTGCTGGGGGTGGGTGAGAGTCATATCACCCCGGTGACCCCTCTTACTTCACTTCCACCTCCCCTCTCCCCCCACACACAACCACTATTCCGCCCTTGGAACCACCAGCCTCATATAATGCAATAAAGCTAAAATGGAGAAGTACGCCGTCCTTTGAGCCGAAAATCGTAGTGGACAACCGCTAAACTAGACTATACAATCTAATTTGTTGCTATGGCTCTCCTGCGATTTTCCTCCTCATCATTAGCTTACAATAACTATCATAAAATACATGCCAGAAACTGTGAACCAAAGACAAAACAGCCAACTTCCTTTGAGGGCAAATTTAGAACACTCGGTAAAATGAAATTACTGAACAAAAGATCACACAGAGCGGAACAAACTGCTCTAAAACAAGTAGCAATGCGTTTAGGGTTTCCCCTATTAACTTTCGCTTTGACAATCTAATTAAAAAACTACATTCCGGCGTTGCCACTGCATTATGAAAGGCAAAGAAGACTAGACAAGAACTGAATTACAAGCTGGTGGAACGTCGGCTGGCGCTTTGTTATGCAAGACTATCAATTATTGTCTAACACATATCACATAACATTATATGCACCTTGAAATGCTTTAACGGCGAGAGTTGTGCGCGTTACAGAACATATTGTTGTTGTTGTTACAAAACATGTCGTTGTTATAAAACATGTTGTTGTTGTTACAACACATGTTGTTGTTGTTGTTGTTGTTGTTGTTGTTGTTGTTGTTGTTGTTGTTGTTCTTCTTCTTCTTCTTCTTCTTCTTCTTCTTCTTCTTCTTCTTCTTCTTCTTCTTCTTCTTCTTCTTCTTCTTCTTCTTCTTATTATTATTATTATTATTAAGCCAGGAGCAGGCGGGATTTAGGAAAAATTCGTTTACTTCGACTATATCTTTGTCCTTTATTCTTTAATTGATATTTACCTTCAACTTAGAAAGAAATTATTCTGTACTTTTGTGGATAAAGGCTTTTGACAGTGTAAAAAAATTGTTATGGGTAAAACTCCTAAGCTCTGGCATCTTTGGAAAGGTCTTACTTGTTACAGTATAAAAATATGTATTCTAAAGCTAAATCCTGTGTAAAAACTGGCCAAGGTCTATCAGATTTTATAATTTGCAATATTGGCCTTCTTTAGGGTAAGAATTTGTCACCGATCCTGTTTTCATTATTTTTAAAAGACCTTAAAATATTTCTTGCCCAACACGTTAGTGGTTTAAATCTACCTAAATCCTTAGCTGAAGATTTTAACTTTGCTGATATTGCCCATTATGTTCACCTTTTTTTTTTGCTCTACGCCGATGATATAGCTATTTTAGCCGAGTGCGCCGAAGACATATGCTATGTAACTACTGTGCAAAGTTTAGGCAGAGCGTCAATATTGCTAAAACCAAAGTAATTATTTTTTCACGTGGAAAATCAAGTAACTTACCCGACTTCTCATTTAATAGTGAAAAGGTTCAAATAGTTTGGGAATATAAATATTTAGGTGTTATTTTTCAGTATGATAATAAGTTTAATAAATTAATTGCATCTCAGTGTAACTCTTCCAATAGAGCCATGGTTCCAATGCTAAAGAAAATATTACATTACATGATTATTGCTTTAGGTCCAGCGGACTCTTCCGAGCCAAATCAGGACCAGAGAAACGTTATCTTAAAATATTATAAAATGGTTCAAAGCTTAAAAAAACAAGCCTGTTACTCTTAAATACTCAAACAAACTTTGCTAAAGAAATATAGACAATTGGAACTACCTATCGATTTATAAATAGACATGTTAACAAATGCGTAGCACCTGTAATTTTGTATGGCAATTAAGTTTGGGATTTTGAAAATTAAAGTGTGTGTAACAAAGTACATCTTAAATTCCTTAAGCGTTTGTTAAACCTTTGGGCGAAGTCGCTCAACTCCCTGTGTCATTATTTGCCAAATGTAGACTATTTATCTTCTGGTACAAACTTTGTAATGAATTCTTCGTAAACTGATCATGTAAAATCTCTGTGCTTATGTTACGCCTATACCAGGTTCTTTATAATAATACTAAGTACAAATCCCCATGGTTGGAAAATGTGCATCCAGCGCAAGACGATCTTGGTATATCTCACATATATGGTTAGATATCAGAAGTTCGCTTTTCTTTTTCTCAGTACATCAATTTAAATGTTTAATTAAACAGAAATTAGAAGACCCGTTTGTTCAGCCTTGGCAGCATGATATTTTTGATCATAAGATATGTGTAACCTATATAATGTTTTAAAATGATTTTGTTTTGAAAAATACCTTGCATGTTTATCAAACAATATGCGGAAAAACTTGCTAAAATTTAGATTATGTTGTAATAAATTGCAAGTGCAGCAGCTACGATACTCCAATGCTTTGAGGAAAGAAGAAATCTGCACGTTATGGAGTTTAGAGGAAATTGGCGACGAGTTTCACTATATCTTTTCTTGTAATATTCCATTACTAAAAGACAACCGCAAAGTCTTGCTATCAAATTGTGATAACCACCTCACAAATATACATAAAATCAATGACCTTATGAACAAACATTCTTCTAAGAAGAAAAAGACGTATGTCGATTTACTGACATTATTTTTTCACTGTTCAAATAGTATGATTAGATTCAATAACTTCTTTTTGTACATTTATATCATTCTTTCACTTTTATAATTATAAGGTGTGGTTTTTTGCCTGTCAAGATTGCTATATTATTCGTAGTATGTACACATTGCTCTGAATGCATGGAATGATGGAAACACAGACTTTTAAAAATTATTGCTTTATCTGTGATGTACGTTTGTCCGACTTGGCTGAAAACCCCTCAGAAGACAGAGCCCTAAATAAATAAACTTGTTTATTATGATTATGATTATGATTATGATTATTATTATTATTATTATTATTATTATGTGTGTGTTTGTGCCTGTCAGGATTGCTATATTATTTGTATTGTGTACATATTGCTCTCAATGCATGGAATGATGTGAACACAGATTTTTTTTATCTTGCTTTGTCTATGACATTATGTTTGTCCGACTTGGCTGAAAGCCCCTCAGAAGGCTAGAGCCCTAAAATAAACTTGTAAACTTGTAAGTTAATAATAATAATAATAATAATAATAATAATAATAATAATAATAATAATAATAATAATAATAATAATAATAATTTTTATTATTATTATTATTATTATTATTATTATTATTATTATTATTATTATTATTATTATTATTATTATTATTATTAACATACGGCACGAAACATAAAAAAAGGGGAATTTAAGTTTTGAATATAGACAGAGAGCTTCTCAGTGCACGCATCCATTCAGCCACAAGTACTTTAAACTTTAAACATCCTGACGCTCGAGTCCTTGCCTAGCCGGATGAATGCCACATACAAAAACATACCCAGCAAGCCCTACCTCCTATTCCCCCTCGTCCTAAAAAGCGCTGCTCCGTGGCTGCCATGATTTTATTTGACAAAGCAACCATAATTTTGTCCGGAAGAGTGCCGAATATTATCGCCCCAAATCCAAAGCCAAAACAACAATTAACAACAAACAAACAAAAACAACGACGACGACAACGACGAAGACGGCGACGGTGAAACTGACCTTATCCAAGTAGATTTTTTTTCTGAAGATGGTGAAAACGTAGGCCGTCATGGCGGCCAACATACCGGTACCGATGAAGATCAGAACGGCCTCCCACATCTCAATGGATGGCTGGATCCCTCTCCTGGGTGCTGAAGAGCTGTTCCGCAAGGCCAGGCACTCCGTCGTGTTCCGGAAAAAGTCTTCCATCCTGCAACACCCAGTACAATAAAACAATCATTAATGAAAACAAACAAACAAACAAACACAATAACACCATACAGGTCTACTATTGATTAAACAGTGCCTAATGGAAAGTCTCTGCACTTCCTCCACCGTATTCCAGTGGAAATGCTCCCATCCTGTAACAAACAGTAGCAATACAATAATAATAAGTTAGTCTATAAATGACATCATACATGCCTACTATTGACTAAACAGTGCCTATGGAAAGTAACTGTAGATGTATGCACGTGCCCGCAGTATTACGCCTTCTGTGGTTTTTGGTTGAAGTCTCCCATCCTGTACAAATAACAATATTACGGTACAACATGCCAAAACAATCACACCCCAAACAAGGAAATAATAATTAATAAAACTTCTTTCAACGGCAGACAGAGAGAAGATTTTTTTTAAAATCAAATTTTATGCATTGTATGCGTTTATTGGAAACCGTTCACTCAATAATGTGGATAAACAACAAAAAAAACAACAACAAAAAAAACAAACCCTCCTCTTCTATGTTTATACCTTCTCGTGTAAAGTTTAAAACGATATCCTCCGACTCACGTAAATCTGTTCCTTTACTGCTCAAAATCCATACTGTCCTCAACCCAGCCTCAGGCGAATTAACCAAGAAGAATGGACCCTCGGCAAGAATTGTGTAGATCCCCGATAGCGGACTGGTGGCGCTGCACTACGAGTCCGCTATCGGGGATCCGCAAAATTCTAGCCGAGGGTCCATTCTTCTTGGTTAATGCGCTTGTGATTCAGCACGGTGAAAAAACAAAAGAGCACCGCTTCAACTCTTTCAGTCAGTTTTAACCTTCTCTTTCATCTGCTGGTATGGAAGTTTGTGCGTGAAGACCCGATACGTGCTTGATCGTGTAGTGGTTTTGTTTTAGGACACTTTGTAAGTTGTTCCTTTTTATCGGGAAATTCTGGTGGACCTTTTGTCAGTGGGGACCAGGCAGGCAGGCAATAAGATTGTGGGTTGTGGTTGTGAGTTTGCTGTATGAGTGTCGTTGGTACGAAAATCAGCAAACATTATACAGGACAGCAGTCATGAATTAGCCGACCAGTACAAACTACCACCATCAGGCAGAAAGTATCGTGTACCAAAATTTAAAAACCGTGCGATCACAAAATAGTTTTGTTGCAAAATCAATTGCCCTAATAAATAGCTGAATTACTTTTTCATCTACATATTTCTTCTTGCAACAATTTGTGTGTTTGTGTTTGTTTGTTTGTTTGTGTTTAGGTGTGTGTGTGTGTGGTTGTGTGTTTGTGTGGGTGTGTGTGTGTGTGTGGATGGGTTTGAGGGGAAAGGATGCTATGAAATGATGATTTACAATCACTGAGAATTGCATGGTTTATATTAAGGGTGTCGGATAGCGCAGTGGTTGGAGCACTCGCTACTGTGTCGCAAGCTAAGCACCGTCCAGTGCGGTTAGCACTTGGATGGGTGACCGCAAAACGTGAAGCGACAAATAACAACGCCCCCAGTTGACTCAACTGTGACTGAGTACCTATTCTCTTAAGGGTGGGGAAGGTAAAGCAGCGAGGGAGAGAGATGGGCATCACCCTCATTACGCTGGCCCACGATAAGTGTGATCTCCAACATCACGCTCCCCTACGGCCACAAGGCTTTGGGACCATCTTTACCTTTTACCTTTTATAAAAGAATGAATTTATATTGCAACATCATAGCTGTGATTCCTATCCTATCCTATCTTGTCCTATCCTATCCCGTAACTAAAAGGTCGTTGGGGCATCACAGATGAGCTGTGATTGATTTTTGTGTGATATGCAAGGGCAATAGTTAGCCATTGTTTATGGGGTCCAGCGGACTGCAAAGAGCCGAATCATGACCACATGCAAGGGCATTGATTGTTTGGTTTCTGTGATGTTTGTGTGTATGACTGTCTATAACTACTGTGATTTACTGTACATGTGTTTGTGTATATCAAACGTGTTTTGAGTTTTGTGCCTTTATATTGTTTTGTTTTGGCAACACGATGTAATTTCTCAGTGACATAATAAAGTATCGTATTCGTTTTCGTGGTGTAATATTGTCGTCATTTCTCGGGTTCGTAGGTATTCGGATTAAGGTCTCTTAAAGCCTAATTACACGTATCTTCGCATTTCATCTTCACCGTGTATCATCTTCGATCGTTTTTTCGGTTGCTTCAATAAGAACTCATTTTGAATTCAACAGACTTCAAGTAGCGTCGCGTTTAACCTGTCATTAGGTCTACACAGTATGCCGTGTTGTAACCCCAGCCAAAAATATGTCTGACAACTTCACTATGTCAGTTCGTGTTCAAATGTAATCGGAATGCCGAAGAGAAAAACAAACAAACCAAAACAAAACATTTTTAAAATCTTGCGTGCAAAATTAGATTTGAAACAGAACAAATATCTTCCAGCCTTTGCAGTTTACGCTTATCGGCAAGGAAACAAGAAACGCCGCCTATCTTTCTTCAACACTTTGTTGTTCATCGTTGATCAAGGCATTATTCATCTGAATGAAAGGCTTTTTAGTGCGCGAGCGGCGATGGTCGATTCGCGTGAGAACGCCTTAATTTTCACCTACATTTGAGCACACTGCGTAGCTGAGACTAGCCGAGGCTAACATTCGCTTCTCCTCTAATCTCTGCGGCTGATCACGAAAAAAGAGTGCAGGTTTTCTTGAAGTACTGCATCATCGCATCGCCATCACACACCCCGCCGGCAGTGAAAAAGAAGAGGAGACGTCTGTCGTAACAACATCCGGTGTTGTTGTTTGTTTGTTAAGTACATTAATGTCCCCGGACACCTAGGCATATAAGGTACGTAAAAATTACAGTTAAAAGTGAATTTAAGATAAGTTAAAAATATCTGCTGACCGGCCTTTCAGGACCAATTAAAAGTCAGATTAAGATCAACTAGGGGAGATAATACAGTTCATTCATACAAAATCAAAAAGAGCAATGAGATGATAACTTGGGTATAAGAAAATTAATATTAACTGGACAGTAATAGGTCCATAAAATGTACAAGAATAATATGTACAGGAATTTAAAACAGTAAGTTGGGATGGTTGGAGAAAAAAACAACAAAAAAACTTGCACCCCAAGTTTAAAATAATATTTTTAAAACGAATTTTAGCGAAATAAACGTTAAAAGCATTTAGTATAAATCTACAATCAACCAGGGCATTGAAAAGTGAAGTTAAAATAACGTGGACTTTAAAAAGTTTTAAAAAAAACTCCGCAAGGCCGGAGTTTCAGCAACCAGGGGAGAAAAACAATTGGGAATGTGACGGACCACATTCAACCCTCCGGTCAAGCCGGGTTGCCGTACACATTCATACCTCCAGAGAGTTCTGGGTGAAAACCCCTTCCACATTCATACAATCACGTGAATAAAAGACCAATACAGTCGGAGTTCTTGCATTCAAGTAAAAGTTATAAATTATACTATTTTAAGATTATTAAGAGGTCGGAATGCATACCGAGTATGCAGCGACCTAAGTGGAGAAAAGCACTTGGGTAAGGGAAGGATAAAAAACGCCGTTAATAAGATATAATGTCGTAAGAAAATCAAATTAATTAATAATATACATCAACCTGAAGAAGGGAAGGCATTTGGGAGAGGGATAAGTTAACAGGTACGACTAGATACATATAATTAGGTTAAGATTACAAGATAATCTCAATTTCATCAGTAATGTACATTGACCTCGTCAGGGGGAGAAAAATAAATGGGGAGTGGGTAAGTCGAGGTCAGTTGATTAATAACAGAGTTTGTACAACTACTGGTATGCTTAAAACTTAGATAAAAAGTTACATAAAAGTGATGATAATAGCCATGAGAGCGTGTGCCCGCCCTCGGAGTCGCCTAACTACAAAAGCTTAAAGTAAGTTGCCAACGGGGGATCGATGGATGAGCTGGGCAGTTTGAATTAGGAAGCCCATTCCCTTCGCCTCTACACATCATCCGGTGTAATTGGTAGGTGTTACGTTGAGACGCGCATGATGGTGCGTGTGAAATGCGCACGATATTATGTGTGAAGCGCGTGCAATGGTAGGCTTACGTGTGTGACGCGCGCGATAGATCTATTCATTTTATTTTGCAACGCATCCAGTAATAGAGTGTATTTATCTTTGATTTGATTTTGCGTTGTTATTAGAAGAAGCTTTGTATAACGTTGGTAATTTTAGTTGGTCGATAGTATTTGAGAATTTTCTCGAGTCAGTTGTTTACTATCGATCGAAGCGTATGGATAGTTCTAGTGGTAACCATGGAAGTTTCCATCCCAAATAAGGTTGTATGACGTGAGACAGTGATGATGAAATTATTTCTGATTGGTTGAGGTGTGTCACGTTGGGGGGTATTCTCGCTCTTTCTGGAGTTTAGAGAGACTGTATATACATATAGTGCCGCACTGTTTCAAAGAGTTTTTTTTTGGAGAGAGTTGAAAGTAGAGAGAGCTGTTGTATTAGAGTTGAGGAAGTTGTAAAATGTGGAAAGTTCAAAGTTGAGAATTATAGAGTGGAAAAAGCGATTGAGCGATGGTATGCAGTTGTTGATGTGTGCTGAATAAAAGTGGCAAACTTCATACGACGACTCCTGACTTGTTGATGATTGAACGGGTTGCGTGGAAAAACGAATCTGAGTTACACCTATCAGGATTTCAAGCATCAGGGCTGAATCAACTACTGATAGAGATAACAACATCTAGTGTAACAGTAGGCCTCTTTAATAGATGCCGAGGCTTGTGGGAGGTACTGGGCAAAGTCTCAGCTTTGCCGTGTGATACTAGAGCTGTATTGTTCCAAGATCCGTCTGCCGTATCGCCAATGGTGGGTGTGGACGTTAAACTTCAATGTCCATTCATTCCCAGCCACACTGCGTAGCAGAGACGCCGAGGCTTACGTCCCCTCTCCAGCCAAGACGGCCGAGGCTAGGCATAGTGAAGAGGCGACATAAGCCTCGGCCGTCTCAGCTATGCAGTGTGCTTGCTTCCCAGTCATCGAATACCAAAGAACACCCTGGCCACTTCCACGCACACAACTGGTCTAACAGAAATTAGGCTTATTATAAAAATAAAAAAAAGTAACAAAAAGTATAATTATGCCAGACTGTAAAATTACGATGAAATCTTTTTGTCTGTGGCCCAGAAAAGAAAAAAACAAACCAGGGCGAGAGTGGGGGCAGGAGAGCAAATGAGAATGGGCAAAATAGTAATGAGGACCGGTGGACCTTTTGTCAGAGGGGACCAGACAGGCAGTACACCGCGGTATACAAGATAATTAGCCTTGCGGTTTATTCCAACATTCTCCCAGTCGTTGAGTACCTAGTATTACGGTTATCTTTAAAAAATAAAAAATAAAAAACAACTCTATAATTGAAATTTTGGGGCAACCAAGTTAAAAATTAATTGAAATTATTATAAATAATATTTATCTATTTGGAAACAAAACCCACTGTATGGTTTTATAAGTAATATGCAAAAGGTAACCTTTCCCAATCTTTTTTCTCTTTTTCGGACACTCCTCCTCCGAATCTCTTCTTCTTCTTTTATACTTCCATCATCATCATCATCATCATCATCATCATCATCATCATCATCATCATCATCATCATCATCATCATCATCATCATCATCATCATCATCATCATCATCATCATCATCATCTTTCTTTGTTCTTTTTTATTTCTCCTTAAATTCCTTCTCTTCTTCTCTCTCCTCCTTCTCATTCTTGTTCTTCTCTTTCTCTTTTTACTTCTTCCTCGCCTTCTTCATCTTCACGTTCTCCTCCTCCTCCTCTTCTTCTTCTGTATGCCTCTATATTTCCTGCAACATTTCAGGACCATTAACCTAGTGTCCGAGATCGGAGAAAACTGGTTCATAATTGATAGGCAAATTGTACCATGCGATTATCCTACAATAATACTACAGAAAGGTATTCGATTTTGTAGACCTGTACTGCTTGCGTCACCCATAATAGTGCCATAGCCCCATTTTACCCACACCCGTGCATGACCCCATTTTTACCATCACCTTACTTTTATGATGACAATGCAAAACTCATCCTAAATCCCTTCGCTTATTAAAACCACAAGGGTACAACTACATTTGGGTAACCGTAGCATGACACTATTTAGGTGCTCGTATACTGGATTATGCTTTCGTATCATGAGATCTGAGACCCGCAACTTATAATAGTGTGTTGATACAGGCACACACAAGATACAGGCACCTAAATCATGTCATGCACTAGCGCGCAAATGTATCAACGACCGAGGATCGAAAGACTTTCATTGGATGTCAAATGGAATGATCAACGATCAAAACTGTGAAACAGTGACGGTATTGAAGGGAATTAAATGCTTATCATTTCACGGACACCTACAGTTACGCGCCAATAATGAAGTGGTTGTTCGTCGCTGATAGTGGGATTGAGTTATTAGGTGATCATTATTCAGTGCTCGTACAATACATTCAGTTAAATGCAGCCTTTGAGTAGGCTTAATCTGAAGTTACATTACATTACATTACATAATTGTTGCTTTAGGTCCAGCGGAATCTTCCGAGCCAAATCAGGACCGGACAACCCCCAATCCGCATAAAAGATCTGTTGAAAAAACCCTAGTGGGAAAACTGAATGCCCTCCACCAGCCAGTCACTTTACAATAAAGACATCCCACGCAGGGGACGGCTGAGGCTTCACCCCAACTTATCGAACCCCCGTTTACAAAAACAAAATAGAATACAAACATCATTATAAATTATCAACAAAACACATACATATAAAATGCCTACATTGCTAAATAATAACATTATAGGAAGCCCTAGTGACCACCTGGCAGAAAGCGTCCAATATTCCCAAGCTGATCCAACAGACCTCATACACAAACAAGGAGTCTTGTCCCGGAAGAATTTTCAAGAAAAAAGGTAGGAGACTGGTCTAGCGAAGAAGACGATAGTATAGCAGATTGATAGAACAGAGCAGGAATGAGAAAGAGCAAATGAGAAAGACAGCGACAGTGGGAATTTAAAGCACTAAATTTCCAGAAAGTGGGGATACTATTTATACTGAAACCCCCGGCACCCCAACGGGGGTAATCTGAAGTTAAAAACGCAGTTTTATTACATCTATGATGATGATGATGATGATGATGATGATGATGATGATGATGATGATGATGATGATGATTGTTACACTCAGTTTGATGTTGGTGTTTTCTATCAGTAGTGGATTCAGCCCCAATGCTGAAGTACTGACGAGTGTAGCTCAGATTCGTTTATTCACGCAGCCTGTTCACTCAGCATACAAGACACGGAGTCGACGTATGAAGTTTTCTACTTTTATTCAGCACACATCAACAACTGCATACAATCGTTCAATCGCCTTTCCACTCTCAAATTTACTTTCCAACTTCACTATCAACAACAATAACTATCAACAACAATAACTATCCAATTTTTGAAACAGCGCGGCACTTAAATAGTCTCTTGATACTCCCGAATAACCTGGATCAATCTCGTATGACGCAATTTAACCAATCGCTTCTAACTTCGTCATTACTGTCTGAACGTCCTCTTGCTTCGACATGTATCGGGAAATTTCTATCGAGAGTAAACATGCAGATCCAGAAAATTCTCCAGTAATATCGACTAACGCAAATCATCAACGTTATACAAAGCCTCTCCTAACAACAATGCAAACTCAAATCAAAGGTAAATAAACTCCATTATTGAATACTTTGCAAAACGAAACGATTAGATCTTTCGTGCGCGTTTCCGACATACTTTCGTTCGCGTTTCAACGTAACAATGATGATGATGATGACGACGATGATTACTTCTAAAGAGTTATAAGTGTGAAGGTGGTGGAACAACTTTGCAAAAGGAAGTGTCATAGAGGAGGTCAAATCCATCCTTATACACCTGCGTGTTTAGGTCCGTTACTCAAAACATTGATTTCGGCAGTGGGGCAATTGGAAGAAGCTTTCATTATACACTTAGAGCGGATACTTGTCGCAGATAATTGCCAAGCTTAATTAATATATAATATTACTGTACGTTGCAATAATGGCAAAGTAACACACACGCACAAACACACACACGCACGCACGCACACACACACACATCACTCCACCCCTCACTCTCCTGTCACCCCCTCACCCCCCTCACACACACACACAACACAATATAAATTGGCAAAATACCCTATTGGTTTTCTTTGAGGCAGAGGTGGGCAATTCAAAGGTGATTATAACAGAACGTTCTACTTCTAGCGAGTCTTGCGTCATTTATCCCTATACTAGTATGCTAGATAGTATGATCCTAGAAGAGTTTATTAATCCATATTTATGAGGTGAAAGCTTTCCGATAAGCTGAATGTATATTTAGTTCATTCATATAATATTATAATCTTACGTTGATGAAGGGGAAGATGAGTGATATTTGGATGAAGAGGTTCTTGTGTGGTAAGGATAGCTCAGTGGTCATGGAGCAAACCTTGTGTACACGTGCGTCTTGGGCTACGTGGGTTCGAACCCTGACTTCAGCAAACTAGTGTGTGCATGCTGGATATTAGTGGCCAGTGAGTTGAGAAGCTCTCTGAGCTTGTAAGTGCGCTATATAAGAACATTACGTTTTACCGTAGTCTTAACATCAATCGTTCCTTTATTTCACTCCACTTTTGGTTATTTATTTTTGTTTATTTCACTCCACTTTTGGTTATTTTTGTTTATTTCACTCCACTTTTGGTTATTTTTGTTTATTTCACTCCTCTTTTGGTTATTTTTGTTTATTTCACTCCACTTTTGGTTATTTTTTGTTTATTTCACTCCACTTTTTTGTTTTTGTTTATTTCACTCCACTTTTTGTTATTTTTTTGTTTATTTCACTCCACTGTTGGTTATTTTTTTTGTTTATTTCACTCCACTTTTGGTTATTTTTTTTCTTTATTTTACTCCACTTTTGGTTATTTTTTTTGTTTATTTCACTCCACTTTTGTTATTTTTTTGTTTATTTCACTCCACCTTTGGTTATTTATTTTTGTTTATTTCACTCCACTTTTGGTTATTTTTTTTTGTTTATTTCACTCTACTTTTGTTTATTTTTTTGTTTATTGAGGTTGGCACTGTATGATTTTTAAGTAGTTTTAGTTAGATGTTACTCTGGTGTATAAAAGAAATTCTTATGTAGGGCTTTGGGATATTGCTTTTATTACTGTCATATTTCTTCTTTTCCCCGTATCACTAAGTGGTATTTTTTTACTTTGAGTTATTGTTATCATTGCTTTATTATTTATTCTTAATGCTGAAATTCTCCTGTGTGTGCATGTATGTGTGTGTGTGTTTCTCTCTTTAAACATGCCTTTTTATACTTACATGTGATGTTTGTTATTATTTCTAACGATGTTTAACGTGTTGTTGATATTCTTTTATTCCATTTAAAGTGCAGGAGGCTTGCGCCTATTTACACTATTTTAACCCTCTTAAAGTTGTACCGTTTTGTTCAAATATTTATCCTTGTAAGATGTGATGTTTGTATTATTTGTTACGACGTTTAACTGTTTTATCTCATAATGTTGTACCACATTGTTTAGAAGTGTATGTGTACGCGTGCGACCGCTTAGAGCGATCTTTAAGTTGGTTTTGCGCTATAAAAATGAATAAATAATAATAATAATGATAATAATAATAATAATAATAATAATAATAATAATAATAATAATAATAATAATAATAATATTATTATTATTATTATCATTATTATTATTATTATTATTATTATTATTATTATCATTATTATTATTATTATTATTATTATTATTATTATTATTATTATTTAGTAGCCGAGCGGAATATTTGACTCCCGTCTCTCGGCCACGACCTTGAGAACATTGCTCCACCCGAGCTGATATCTTCATTTTATCCCTCAAAAGAGGGACATAAAAATATTTGCCCTGCAAGGCGGTGGAGCGTGGTTGGGAGTACCGGGTTGCCGCCTATTAGTGCCACGCACTCTACTGCAAAGTCGCTGCCACTGACCTGCATAAAATGCCTGCCGACAATGTGGTCCCGCTCGCCACCAGACGCAGCAGGCGAATGGTCAGCCGGGGAGAACAAATGTCATGTCGCCTTGTCCAGCGTACCCAAGGGCATACCCAAAGGGTTCTGCAAAGCAGGAGCCACCCAAGGCTAGTCTAACCAAAGAGCGTATTATAGAAAGAGGGGGAACTTGGTCCAGAACCGCGATACGGAAGATACGAGTTACGCTCCCTTGTCGACATGCTAAAAAGGGTTCGTGGCAGAAAGACAAAAGGCGACCGAGTAAAACAGGGCGGTGACTTTTGCACAGCCATCAATTGCCGTAATGCCAGATACAAGAAAAGTTGTGATGGCAAGTTCTTTTTCAAGTTTCCAAGAGACAAAGAAAGGTAAACTGCAATAGAAAAACTTCTTTTTTGTGTGTTTATATAGGCCTAAACCAAGACCGCTGCAGTGTTGTTAAAACAATCAGGGAGAGGCTTCAGTGATTCATGTTATATCTATTCTATGTGCTAAAACAAAAACTGTTTGCTTGCTGACAGTTTACGTTCAAAAGGTCGCTCACTGTTTACGTTGTTTCTAGGTTGTTTGACTATTATATTTGTGCTTAAATTTCAAAAGTAGATGTTGTCAGATTGGCAGTTTGGCTTCGTCAAACTGCTTATGTTAACAAGTTAAATTAGACTAAGTCTGTTTTCTCCTCGTGATCAAATACTGTGCAAGATAACCCCTTACCTAGGCACAAAAATGGTCCTTGATCTGTTGTAATCCCTTTTCGTTTGAGTGTAAACGGGGAAAAAAAATGTAATGTAGAAACTCAGTCCTTGTTCTGATCTGTGAATTTCTGCGCATTAGATCTATATTGCGTGGAATACTGTAGTCTAGATTCGGATTGTTCTGTCTAATTAATTAATTATTTTCCATGAAGTGACTGATGTTATTAAGCCAGTGATGTGGGAGGTGAGAGGGTTGGGGGTAGGGGGACACCTGATATAAATTATATTCACAATATTAGTGAAACATTTTGTTATTGTGCTTTATTGTGATTAATTGATTGAATGGCAGAGCTCTCTCTTCCCCCAACCCTCCCCCCTCTCTCTCTCTCTCCCCCTCTCTCTCTCTCTCTCTCTCTCTCTCTCTCTCTCTCTCTCTCTCTCTTGCGCCGCGTTGCAAGAAATGGTTTGACACCGAGTGTCGGGTACTCAAGCGTGAGGTTTGTCGCCTGCTACATCGCTACACTCGCTCTCTCTCCGCCACAGATAAAGAAACTTTTGTGCAGAAAAGAACGCAGTATCAAATAATGATAAAAGAAAAGAAGAAAGCCTATAAACAATCTATTCAGGATTCTTTATTAAATAACAGAAAAGACAGTAGTAAGTTTTGGTCAACAATAAAACGAGCTCGCCCCAGGGAATCATGTCGAGCTGCAATACACATAAATGTATGGAAAGAACATTTTGAAACAGTTCTAGGGCAGCATACAGTGACGTCATCAGAACAACAGTCTAAGCATAATGGTAGTATAGTTTCTGAAGATGTTCACATTCCTGATCTTGATGATGATATAACTGTAGCTGAAGTAAAACAAGCCATAGGTAAAATGAAGTCTGGTAAGGCATCTGGGTTAGATGAGATAACTGTCGATTTTCTAAAGGTTGCTGTAGATATTGTTTCTCCCTTTTTAGTTAAATTGTTCAATCGTGTGTACAGTTCTGGTATTTTTCCTGAAAGTTGGAGTAAATCTGTTATTGTTCCTTTGTTTAAAAAGGGTGAGGCAGGCAACCCTGAAAATTACCGTGGTATTTCTCTTTTGAGTGTTGTTAGTAAAGTTTTTACATCAATATTAAACAAACGGCTTTATAAGTGGGCAGAGAACGAACATAAAATTTGTGAAGAACAAGCTGGCTTCCGTCAAAACTATGCGACAACAGACCATATTTTTACTCTGATTTCTGTTATTAAAAAACATCTTTATGGTTCAGTAAAAAGAAAACTTTATGTTGCATTTATTGATTACCTTAAGGCGTTTGACTCTGTAGACAGAGATAGCTTATGGTCAGTACTTCAAAAGATGCAAACTTCCACAAAAATGCTACGCGTGTTGCAGGGTATTTATTCCTCTGTTCAGTCATGTGTTAGATGGGGTTCTGAAGTGTCTGATTTTTTCAATTGCCCCTCAGGAGTAAAACAGGGTTGTATGTTATCACCTTTAATTTTTTCTTTGTTAATTACTGAAGTTGCTGATAAAGTAACTAGATATGGTAAACATGGTATTCAATTTTTGCCAGGGCTTCAAGAAATATTTTTGTTACTTTTTGCGGATGATATTTGTTTGATTTCTTGCACTCCTGCTGGTCTGCAAAATCAGATAAACAACCTAGAAAAAGATTCCACCACTTTAGGATTAACTGTTAATTTAAAGAAAACTAAAGTTATGGTATTTAGAAAAGGGGGACATTTGGCAAAAGCAGAGAAGTGGTATTATCAGGGGAAAGAATTAGAAATTGTAAACAGCTATAAATATTTGGGCTTTACGTTGACTACTAAATTATCATTTGATTTTGCTTTGGAAGAATTTGCAGGCAGAGCTAAAGGCAAGGTGGTAGAAATCATGAAAACAATGTGGAGTCTGGGGAGTTTGGATATATCTGTATTTTTTAAGTTGTTTGATGCACAAGTGAAACCTATGCTTTTGTATGCCGCCGAAATATGGGGCCTAGCTCGTTTCTCTGTTATTGAATCTGCTCATTTATTCGCTTGTAAACGTTTTTTGCGCGTTTCACCCAAAACCCCGAATATGATGGTATATGGAGAGCTAGGCCGTTATCCACTATACATTGATAGTACCATAAGAGCCGTTAGATACTGGTTTAAACTTCAAACCTTTCTTCCAAATCGGTTGCCAAAACAAGCTTATGAAATGGATAAAAATACTTTCCTTAGACAACCTTCAAATCAGCTTGACACGAGAAATTGGGTGTACATGATAAAACAATGTCTGGATCATTTTGGTTTTTCAGAGGTTTGGTTAAATGGAGTTGGCAACGAAATATTATTTTTACGTCATTTGAAGCAACGTATGGTAGATTGCTATAATCAAGATTGGTTTGCGAAGCTTAGAGACAGCGATAGGTATATTACTTACCGCTCTTTCAAATCAGTATTACAGCCTGAAATATATTTCACTGATATAACGATAATTAAGTTTAGAAATTCTTTTGTCAAGTTCCGTTTGGGTGTTATTGATATAAATGGAAACAAAAGATATAGTAATGTGTCTAATAACTGTCCATTTTGTAATCACATTGAAGATGAAATACATTTTCTTTTGTATTGTCCTAAATATGATGATCTAAGAGATAAATATATTTCCAAACATTACACAAATGTACATCAACCACCTCTAAACTTTTTGTTACAAAATTATAACAAACATATTACAAGATCCGTAGCAATGTTTATTTATTATGCTATAAAAAGACGCGACGAACAATGCAATGTCCGCTCACAAACGATCGTCTTGCAATAGTGTTCCACTGTTACTTTGCTTTTCCATGGAAATGAGTTGAAATGTTTATTTTGCGTTATTGGTGCTAAGCACCTATTTGTTTATTTCCGGCATTGCTTCAATGATTATAGTTGTTTTGTGTTTGACCTCTTGGCGAACAGGCTGGAGGCCTCGTCAATAAAATTGTGAATCTTGTGAATCTTGAAAATCTCTCTCTCTCTCTCTCTCTCTCTCTCTCTCTCTCTCTCTCTCTCTCTCTCTCTCTCTCTCTCTCTCTCTCTCTCTCTCTCTCTCTCTCTCTCTCTCTCTCACGATTACGGATTTACAGTTTCGGATAAATGAAACAGTCTGTCATGCATATTTTAATTTTAAAATATCTGTCGTTGATTAAAAAATAATAAATTCCAGGGCAGAAAACTAACCTATGACATACACACATAAGCAGCATGAAAGCACATAATAAATGTCAATAAGTAAACATTTAAAAAAAAAGACAGCAGTAGCGGAATGTTAATAATAATGATGGTTAAAAGTTTGGTTTTTGCAAACGTTGCCTTAAAAATGTTCTTTTGTTCTGTGGGTTCGGGCATTAAATAGAATAGACCCAACGTTTCCCGGCGTGTCGTAAGAGGCGACTAACAGGGGTGATGTTAGCACGGCATCACTGGGCGAAAGTCTTCTACACAGAAGTCACCGGCCAGGGCGGAGGAACCTTGCGTTACTACAGGTTCAACGACCATGTGCGCAGGGCCAAGGCGAGCCACACTGTATTCGTGGATTTTGGCTGTGGCCAACAGTCTGGAGAGGATTGGGCACCGCCAGGTCTTTTTTGCCCAAGACACACTACATGATGACACAATCCACTAATTCCATACCGGATCGGACGTCGCCCGGCACAAGGACCGCGCCTTCCGTTGGCCACCAGGACGGAGGTGTTAAGTATGCTACTGATGGACAATTTAGCAAGATCCGCACGAGAAACAACATCGTCATAGGAACCTGGAATGTCAGGACCCTAACTGCGGAAGGAAAATTAGAAGAACTGGCCCACGAGTTGGACCACTATCGATGGAACGTTCTAGGCATCAGCGAACTGCGCTGGAAAGGCCTAGGTGAAACAACGACCGACAAAGGCCACAAGCTCTATTTCAGCGGTAGAAATGACAGGCACGAACACGGCGTTGGATTCTTGGTCCACAAGAACATTCTAGCCACTGTCATGGGTTGCCGCCCAGTCTCCAGTAGACTCATTACCATCCACCTGAGAGCAGCCCCTTTTAACATCACCATCATCCAGGCCTATGCCCCAACATCAGACTATGACGACAGCTAAGTGGAGGATTTTTATGTAAATCTACAGGCGGTCCTTGACTAAGTGCCGAAGAAGGACATAGTCATAGTGCAAGGCGACTGGAATGCCAAGGTTGGCCAAGATGCGCACCACAACTGGGGAGACACATGTGGACCCCACTGCAACAACGAGACAAATGACAGGGGTCTGAGACTCTTGGAGTTTGCCAGATACAACAATCTGGTACTGGCAAACACGCTTGGTCTCCACAAAAACTCCAGACGATGGACATGGCACAGTCATGTCGGGGAGCATCACAACCAAATAGACTACATCATGGTCAAGAAACGCTTCAGATCAAGCCTTCAACATTGGCAGGACACGCACTTTTCCAGGAGCAGACATCGGAAGTGACCACGATCTCGTGATGATGTCTTTCCGGCTCCACTTGAAGAGAGTAAATACAGCAAAGTGCACTAGACTGAAGTTCGACCTGGACAAACTGCAAGACCCGGAGGTGGCAGAACTATTTGAGGCCACAATTGGAGGGAAATTTGCACTACTGCTCATTTTGGGAGCTGGTGAAGTAGATGTCAACACCATGACCACCACCTTCAACTCAGCTGTGACAGATGCCGCCACTGAGATCCCTGGCAAGCACCGGCCAAAGAAGAAGCCGTGGATCACACTTGAACTTTTGGATCTGTGTGATAAACGAAGAGAGATGAAAAAGAAAAAGAACACCTCACAGGGAGCTGATGTCTACCGAAAAATCAACAATGACATCCGAAAAGGCATGCGCACAGCAAAGGAGAATTGGATAGAAGATCGATGCCAGGAAATAGAGAACAGCCTGAACAAGAACAACAGCAAGAAGGCCTACCAGACTGTGAAGCGGCTGACAAGTGTCAAACAGCCCAAAGTCTCCACGATCCAAAGCAAGTCTGGCATATGCCTTACAGAAGAACAAGAAGTCTTGGACAGATGGACAGAGTACTGCTCTGACCTTTACAACCATACACCAAATGGAGACCCATCAGTTCTAGCATGTCCCGAGAACAGAGAAGAAGAAGAAATCCTCCCAATTCTCCGGGAAGAAGTTGAGGCAGCAGTGCAAGCGCTAAAGAAAGGGAAGTCAGCTTGAGTGGACAACATACCCGCGGAACTGCTACAAGCAGGAGGAGAAGCGATTATCTGTAACAAGATCTGGCAGAGTGTGGAGTGGCCTATACCATGGACCCAGTCGCTTGTCATCACTCTTCCCAAAAAAGGTAACTTTCAGGAGTGTGAAAATTACCGGACCATCAGCCTCATCAGCCATCCCAGCAAGGTCCTCCTGAAAATAATACTCAACAGGTTGAAACCCCAAGCTGAACAAATCATAGCTGAAGAACAAACAGGATTCAGGGCAGGGCGAAGCACCACTGAGCAGATTTTCAACCTCAGAATAATCTGTGAGAAATACATACAGCACCAACAACATCTATATCATGTGTTCATAGACTTCAAGAAGACGTTTGACCGAGTCTGGCATGCAGCTCAATGGGCAACAATGAAAGTGTACAACATCAGCCCTAAAATCATTGAATTCATCAAAAGCCTGTATGACAAGGCTACCAGTGCAGTCCTTCACAACAGCGCCATCGGGAACTGGTTCAGAACAACAATCGGTGTGCGTCAAGGATGCCTACTTTCTCCAACACTCTTCAACATATTCCTAGAGCGCATCATGTCAGATGCTCTTGCAGACCATGGAGGCACAGTCAGCATAGGGGGTAGAGCAATCTCCAATCTTCGTTTTGCAGATGACATTGATGGATTGGCTGGAGAGGAACAAGAACTTGAACAGCTGGTACAGAGGCTTGACACCACCTCCAGAGCCTATGGAATGGAAATAAGTGCAGAGAAGACCAAAATGATGACCAACAACACCAATGGCATCAATACGGACATCAAAGTCCAAGGCCAATCCCTCAACACAGTGCATAGCTTCAAATATTTAGGAGCCATTGTATCAGACAATGGGTCCCGACAGAAAGTCCTCTCCAGGATCGCACAAACAACTGCTGCCCTGACAAGGTTGAAGCCCATTTGGAAAGAGAGGACCATCAGTCTACATTCCAAAGTAAGACTGCTGCGCTCCCTTGTCATCTCCATCTTCCTATATGCTTGCGAAGCATGGACCCTCACAGCAGATCTCCAACGAAGAATACAAAGCATGGAGATGAGGTGCTACAGAAGACTTCTGGGCATTTCCTATACCCAACACATCACCAACGACGAAATCCGACAGACCATCACACAAGCCATAGGACAACACGATGACCTGCTAACAGTGGTGAAGAAACGGAAACTCCGATGGTATGGCCACGTCACCAGATCATCAGGCCTTGCAAAGACTATTCTGCAAGGCACAGTGCAAGGAGGTAGAAGAAGAGGGAGACCGAAAAAGAGGTGGGAGGACAACATTCGAGAATGGACTGGTTTGACACTGAGCGAAGCCATCAGGGCTGTTGAGGACAGATAAAGATGGAGTATGCTGGTTAAACGATCATCTGTGGTGCCCCTACGACCTTCGGGTTACGGGACAGGATAGGATAGGATAGGATAGGATAGGCTCAATAAGTTACCACGCACAGATCATTTATATAGCAGATGATGAAATATAGCCAGCCCGAGCAAAGGGAAATAATCCGTGAGAGCGTCTCGCATTTGTGTATAGGACATAATGGAAGTCCCCACTCTTTCCGTAATAAGCTCTTTGGTCTAACCAAGAAAGTCAAGGTAGACAATTTCTCTCCCAAACCTCAACCAGTCGCCTCCCTTTCCGCTTCAATTAATAATAATAATAATAATAATAATAATAATAATAATAATAATAATAATAATAATAATAATAATATTATTATTATTATTATTATTATTATTATTATTATTATTATTATTATTATTATTAGATGTCAAATAAAATTAATTGTTTATTTATTTATTTAATCGTTCCTAGACTTGAAAGGGCGTAAAATAAAAACAAAGAAATCATGCTAACATAATTGCATTTTCTCATGTTGCACTGTAATAAATCAAAGTGCAATGGTCTGCCAATGGCCTGTTGAATTCAGCAGCAGACGAGCTATTACAATATTGAAAAACGTCTTTTGAGACAAAATAAAGTCAAAAGTCACGCTGTAAATCTAGCAACAGATCGTCGGCTGATGTAATAAGATAGTGTACTCGTCAGTAGTTTTCATTTTAATTAATGAATTAATTCCGTGTTCTAAATCCTTAATGTTAGTACTCCGGTGGTGGCCTGGTAACGCCATTGATTAGTCGCTGGTTCCCTATCAAAGTTCCAACCTGCAAGGGGAGAACTTACGTGACTTACGTTCGAGACTTTTCAGTTCACTGAGGGTTTCTCCAGGTACTCCAGTTTCTTCCCTCTCTTCAATAATAATAATAATAATGCAGTCACATTTTAAAATTAAAATTAATTTCCGATTTATTTCTATTCTTCCAGTAGCGATCTCCCTGTCTTTACATCACATGTTTGAACGATGAACGTTTGTTGGGTATGTAAGAGAGTGTGTAGCGTGTGAATGTATGTTGATTGTAGATTGCCGCGCTTTGAGTATGAATTAGGAATAAAGCGCGTATAGCATCCATTGTTATTATTATTATTATTATTATTATTATTATTATTATTATTATTATTATTATTATTATTATTAGTAGTAGTAGTAGTAGTAGTAGTAGTAGTAGTAGTAGTAGTAGTAGTAGTAGTAGTAGTAGTAGTAGTAGTATCGTCTCAAAACCAAATAGGCCTAATCATGGATGTAAAAAACCAGATTCGCCCTTCTTCACACAGTAAGATTTCCATTTCAAATAATGAGGAAAGGAAACCCCACTTTCATAATAATCTCCCCAAAATGGAGGTTTCAATTCCAAATGATCAGGTCTGGAAAGGTAGATCGGCACTTTCATTATAACTAAAAAAATAATGTTTCGATTCCAAAGGACCGTTGTAGGAAAACCAATACCATAATGCCAGACGTCAGATCAATTGCCCGCCCTAAGACCTCTTTCCATCCTAGCCATCATCGTTGTGGGCGTTATTACTGCGGGCGGAGCCACGGCGCAAGGTCGTCTACGATGCAGCCAAGTCAAATAAGGGTGATTCTAAGCCGTCAGAAATGTTATTACGCCATCATTATCTTTTCCTAGATGACGCTTGAAGATGTTTGCTATCAATTCCATTTCCGTATTTATTGCTCTTTTTTCTTACTTTGTTTTTTTTTCTGTTTCTATCTGTCTGTTTGCCTCGGTCTGTCAGTCTCTCATAAAAATGTTTTCCAACATACCGCAAGAAAATGCTTCACCTCACATACAAAACATAAGGCACCCCTCTACCCCTCCTCTATCCGTCCACCCAACCCCCCTCACTCCTTCCCACCTCTCCGCTCTCTCTCTCTCTCTCTCTCTCTCTCTCTCTCTCTCTCTCTCTCTCTCTCTCTCTCTCTCCACAGGCACCAGCTTATGTCCAGATCATGGAAGTACAAGCACATGGAAACACATCTCCTTCTTTCTATGACTAAGGGAGTTCGCAGCCATGTCACGTGGTTTGCCCTTGTGTTCGATACTTCCGGTTGCAGAAAGTCTTATGTCCGCATCATGTGAAAGTATAAACCATGGACCTTGTTGAGGCATGTAGATACTTTTTCCTTTCTAAATTTCTATGTACTAAGAAAAGTGTAAGTACTAGATTTAATGTTCTTCATCGGTTTTTGAAATGTGAAACCTGATGTTTTCGACTGTCCAAATAACCGTTATCGGAGAGACCGCCATTGACGTGTCATTCACTCATTGTCACTTCTTCTTCTTCTTCTTAATACTGTGGATACCCCGTATTCGAGGAAAATGATTCCACAACGTGGAATTTAAGAGAAATCAAAAATCTCTCAACCGAACTGCTGTCTTCTGGAACGCTGTCTGTACCGACTGATCGAGTTACTGCGCCTTCTTGTTTGTTGTTGTTTTGTTGATGTTGATGTTGCTATTGCTGTTGTTGTTGATGTTGATGTTGATGCTGCTGCTGCTGCTGCTGCTGCTGATGATGATGATGTGTGTTTTAGGGAACGGCATCCGAAAACTTGACCTGACGGCAAGTACTGAAAGCAATGGATCAAGGGGTGGGAGGTGTCGCCTATGATGCTCTTTGCCTTTTTTCTAGTGGCTGCGGTGTACAATTCACTCAACTGTTTCTGTTGGATACCAGCTATTTTGTTTGCCATGTTCACAATCCTATTCAAGCGTGATTTTTCCCTAGCGGTGAGCAGACCAAACCACATTATGATGTTGAAGGTGAGAATGCTTTCTACAAGGCTGCGGTACACCGACCCAAAGACATGACTACTGCAACACCAAGGCCCTGAGTTTTCTAAGCAAATACATACCCTGATGGGCTTTTTTACAGAACGGGCCTGCGTTATCCCGGAATGATAATTTATCATCAATAGCAGCGCCAAGATATTTAAAATTTGCTGACCTGTTCTATCGTCTCATTATCAATAATGATAGGTGTCTTGCATGCCCCCAGAACAGAGAAGAGGAAGAAATCCTCCCAATTCTCCGAGAAAAAGTTGAAGCAGCGGTTCAATCACTACAGAAGGGGAAGTCAGAAGGAGTGGACAACATATCCGAGGGGAATTGCTTCAAACAGGAGGAGAAGCGATGATTGATGCCCTTACCATTATCTGTAACAATATCTGGCAGAGTGGGGAGTGGCCTACACCATTACATTACATTAAATTTACATTACATTACATTACATTATATTACATTACATTACATTACATGGTTATTGCTTTAGGTCCAGCGGACTTTTCCGAGCCAAATCAGGACCAGAGAGACGTTATCTTAAAATATAAAATGGTTCAAATCTTAAAAAACAAGCCTGTTGCTTGTTATCACTCTTCCCAAAATGATAACCTTTAGGAGTGTGAAAATTACCGCACCATCAGCCATCCCAGCAAGGTCCTCCTGAAAATAATACTTAACAGATTGAAACTCCAAGTTGAATAAATCATAGCTGAAAAACAAGCAGAATTCAGGGCAGGGCGAAGTACCACTTAACAGATTGTCAACATCAAAATAATCTGCGAGAAATACCTACGGCACCAACAACATCTATATCATGTGTTTGTAAACTTCAAGAAAGCGTTTGACCGAGTTTGGCAGGCAGCTCTGTGGGAAACCATGAAAGTGTACAGCATCAGCCCTAAAATCATTGAAGTCATCAAAAGCCTGTATGACAAGGTTACCAGTGCAGTCCTCCACAACAGCGCCATCTGGAACTGGTTCAGAACAACAATCGGTATGCGTCAAGGAAGCCTACTCTCTCCAACACTCTTCAACATCTTTGTAGAGACCACAATAGATGCCCTTGCAGATCATGAAGGCACAGTAAGCAGAGGGGGTAGAGTAATCTCTAACCTCCATTTTGCGGACGACATTGATGGATTGGCTGGAGAGGAACAAGAACTTGAACAGCTGGTACAGAGACTTGACACCATCTTCAGAGCCTATGGATTGGAAATAAGTGCAGAGAAGACCAAAATGATGACCAACAACACTAATGGCATCAACACGGACATCAAAATCCAAGGCCAATCCCTCAACACAGTGCATAGCTTCATATATTTAGGAGCCATTGTATCAGACAATGGGTCCCGACAGGAAGTCCTCTCCATAATCGCACAAATAACTGCTACTCTGACAAGGTTGAAGCTGATTTGGAAGGACCATCTGTATACATTCCAAGATAAGGTTGTTGCGCTCCCTAGTCATCTCCATCTTCCTATACGCTTGCGAAATGTAGGCCCTCACAGCAGATCTATAACAAAACATACAAAGCATGGAGATGTGCTACAGAAGACTTCTAGGCATTTCCTATAACCAGAACATCACCAACGACGAAGTCGAACAGACAATCACACAAGCCATTGGACACCACGATGACCTACTCACAGTGGTGAATAAATGGAAACTCCGATGGTATAGCCACGTCACCAGAGTATCAGGCCATGCAAAGACCATCCTCACAAGGCACGGTGCAAGGAGGCAGAAGAAAAGGGAGACAGAAAAGAGGTGGGAGGACAACATTCGAGAATGGACTGACTTGACACTGAACGAAGCCATGAGGGTTGCTGAGGACAGATATAGATGGAGTACACTGGTTAAACGATCATCTGTGGTACCCCAATGACCGTCGAGTTACGGGATAGGATAGGACAGGATAGGATAGAATAGGATAGGATAGGATAGGTGTTGCATGGGATTCTCCTATTGTCCAAAATAAGATCTTTTGTTTTTGAAATGTTGAGATTGAGAAAGCTATCTTTAAAGCAAGTATTCCGAGTTTGTAGCTGGAGAAAGTACAGAACCAGTTTACTGAAACCATATCTTCCTTGGTTTGTTTTTCCTGCGCCTTGCCTTAGCTTAACTTGCATATGAAGTCCAGATCAAAATTGCGAAAGAATTAAAAAAAAGAAGTAAAATGTCTAATTCACGCAATGAGGTTACGTTTTGGTTGTACACAATGTTCATACCATCTGTATTTATGTGCGCGTGCGTGTGTGCGCACTTGCGTGTGTTTGTGTGTGTGTGTGTGTGTGTGTGAGAGAGAGAGAGAGAGAGAGAGAGAGAGAGAGAGAGAGAGATTTGCGACATTTGAATGTAAACATTGCGATTGAGAGTTAAAAAGAGCGTCGGCCAAAACACACTCCATGACTTATCTCCCTTAGAAGATCTGTGTAGGCACTCACACGCACAAACTAAACAATCAGATTAACGTGATCAACATGTTTTATGCGTGCGTTGCGTGGATAGATTACCGTCCCCGGACACAGATGCGTATAGGGGACCTTATAATGTTTTAAGCGCTCTGGCTGGGGATTTTAAATGGGCGAGGATTGTGTGTTTTTGTATCGGTTGACCCTTTAATTACTATAGTTATTATATATTATTTGCTAGACTCGTGAGGGGATGTTATCGAGGAACAACAATTTTATGACAAATTAAAGTTGCTTATATGCTTATTTGAGAGCTTTCGCTTCAATAATGTGGACTAATAAACTCTTCTATGATCATACTATCTAGCGCAAGAGTTTTAAAATAAAGACATCAGACTCACTTTAAATGTCCCATCGCCTCTGTCTCTCTCTGTCTCTCTCCCTGTCTCTCTCCATCTCTCTCCCTGTCTCTCTCTCTCTCTCTCTCTCTCTCTCTCTCTCTCTCTCTCTTTCTCTCTCTCTCTCTCTCTCTCTCTCTCTCTCTCTCTTGCATGAAACTGACACGAGTTCTGTTTTTAAATTCATTTACCGGCAGCAATTATCATTCTGCGAACACTGATCAGTCATTAAGCATTCATGCAATCTTCCAAAACTGTGCCAGATAACCGCGTCAAGTAATTTGGCGAGGGTATTAAGAAATCCAATTAACATTATTGTTTCTACGTTCCCGTTCCCACGTTGAAAAGCCCTTTTTAATAAAAATAAAAAAATAACTCGCGATTTTTGTTTAATGGGGTTTTAGCTTAATGGCAACGAAAATCTTTGGTTATTTCATTACGCAGAGAGGAAATACCCCATTCTATTTCCATGTCCTTTTTATAATATATTCGTCGATCGTAAACAAGCAATTCCCGCAAGATCTTAATACTGCTACAACAACCTCGACTGAAGAAAACAAAACGAACATTCTTCAAATTTGTCTAGCACCAACATAGGACCAACTCAAAGGTAAATAAATGCTAGCATTGATCGTGCTCAAAACAAAATGTTTGTAGTTTTCCGGTCGGCCTCAATCATAAAAGTGTAACTATTTCAAAATTAGAAAAGTCAGGGTGGGACAATACAATACAATACAATACAATACAATACAATACAATACAATACAATACAATACAATACAACACCAAAAAGTCGATTTGAGAATAGAATTGCATTCAGGGCTCCCAATTTGCAATTATCTAAAGAGTGGGCTCACTTCCATTTGACAATTTTAGGTTTTTGTTTGTTTATTCCTTGTCAAGCATGTTAAGGAGTGCGAAAAAAACGATGAACAAATGCCATGATTGATGGCCACTATGTGCGTCACAAACCTACATCAAACTATGGCGTCACTTCCTAAGCAAAGCGCGACCAATTATGAGCTTTGTTATTGGTTGATAGTGCACAAAGTAAAGCAATGAACATCGAGCTAACTTTTCAGTCGGATGGCCGTGCTAATTTTAGATACGATTCTTCCCGAAACGGTAAACACACTTCACTCGGACACTCGATCGGGGGGGGGGGGGGGGGGGGGGGGGGGAAATTCTTTTGCCTTTTTAACATCGCGGTCACGATCTTCTCACGCCGTAGATCTATAGATTTTTCAGGCTTGTTTTCAGCACCAATTGTAACATTTAAAACTTGTTTATCTCGCCTGGTCGGCGATTCTAAGAAGTTATTTTGAGATTCTAAGGCATGATTTTGAGTTGTCTAAGGCGTGACTACGCCCGATATCTGCCTAATGGCGAGCCCTGCAGAATAGAAAAGACTAGACTAGACTAGACTAGAATAGAACAAATTATAATTTTATTCAATCGCTTACACATTCTCTTTCTCTCCCTCCTTCCATCCTCCCTCTCTTCTTTTCTCTCTTCTTTCCTCTCTCCTGACCCTTCTATCCCTCCCTTACTCTCCTCTCTCTCTCTCTCTCACCCAACTACCTCTCTCGTTTCTGATGCAGTTACAACCGTTATAGTTATCACAACCGATGAACGAATGGATGAATCTGTTGTCTTTTCACATCGCATTGATTTAGACTGAAACTAATTTCAATTATCGAATAATTAACCAATAAAAAACCCCAAATTTTTACTGAATGAGAGACAAATTCTAACCTACCGAATCATTTATAAAAACTTTCCTACTTTCGATTGAAATCGTTATTTTTGCTATATCACATATCATCATCACATAATATTGTCCTATTCTCTTTATCATTCTGAAAACGAGTATTTTCTCTTTATGCAAATGTGTCAATTACCGCGTGACATTCTGACATTACCATAGCTATCAAGAACAATGATCCATTTTAGTTTTATGGCTCAAAAACGATTTAACGACATTCAACGACATAATAAATAACACTACATTATAAATAATGAATGAGATGAGAGTGGATGCTTGCTACAAGGCATTATCGCAATCAAGGCGCATACATCGCAATACCAAAAAACCCCACCAAAGTCCCAAACATGAAAAAAAACTAAGCCACGGCAAATTGAGAAACCTCCGGCAAAACACTAACACTGTGTGTTTTCCAGTAAAGAATTACCAAAACCTGTGCAATACATATGAGGGAAACTATCCAATTTTCCTGGGTGGCGCAATAGTGGTGTAATATGTTATTTTATCCAGGTTAAGCAAGATTGAGTTTGGTTAAAGTTTGGATAGCTGATAGTTAAAGGTGGATAGAAACGACATACAACACGACACGACACGACACGACACACCACGACACGACACACCACCCAACACCACACCCCAGGTCACACGACACACCACCATACCCCACAGCCCACATCACACTTCACACCACAACATAAATTCCAGTCCAACCAGTTGTAAATGGACAATACGTGACTTCCGTGAGACCTTGAGAAAATGAAGAACTAAGGACAGGAGATGCATGGGGACCGGTACCATCACCACGCTAACCTCGAGAAAAGATAGTTCCCAACGCTTCTTTCCTACGATCCAAAGGTTAGGAAGAAAACGTTCATCTTCAAAATGTTGGCTCTCCGCACAAAAGTTATCAATTATTGACGCAATCGACAAGGCATTTTAAGTGTAGCATAGTTAAAAGAGTCAGGGTATCAAGGATTTAAAAAAAAGTTTGTGTTACAATGATCAGTTTCAGTTTCAATTTTAATTTAAAGAATTTGCATTGATAAAATGATTTTAGGTTTCAACGAGTTTACTTGGAATTTATTGCATTGTTGTGGTATTAAAAGATTATATAATAATATATTGGACAGTCATTGCTCAGACTGACCGCCACGCTTTGCATGTCGGACTTATGTTCATGAAGAGTTTTACCTTGGTGCAGATATGAATATTTATACTCTTTCAGATCTTTTTCAAATCTGCCAAGGTTGACATGGCCACTGTCAGTCTGGTCTTGACCTTGGTGGAGGATCTGCCGTCCTTTGTTATGATGGAGCCCAGATACCTAAATGATTCCACCTCATCCAGCTTCTCCCCGTTCATGGTGTTGTTGGTGCTGATGTTGCTTTGACTGTTCGCCAGCACCTTGCTCTTTTTCCGAGCTAACCTCCAAGCCATAATCACTTTTTCGGTCAACAAGCATGTCTGTCAGGTCTTGGAGTTCCTGGTAGTTGCCTTCAATTAGGTCAATGTCATCAGAGAAGTGCAGGTTGCACAATGGTTTTCCTCCAATGGAGGTAGTTTGGAAGATCGGGAGGGTTTCTCCCATGATGTTTTCAAGGAATAGGTTAAAGAGGAGAGGAGACAGTATGCAGCCTTTGCAAACACTCACTGAGGTATGGAAGGCTTCTACAGTCTGTCCATTAAACAAGACTGCACTGCTAGCAATGTTGTTAAGTGATCGAGTCCACTCGAGTGGCCACTGTTTCCTTTCCCAGATTTTTTTTGGCAGTTGTCTAATACGATTCGCGTCATCTTCCCCCCGCAATGCTTCAGCAGTTCTGCTGCAGTTTGTCAGGACCTGGAGCTTTTCCAATCTTCATACTGTGGATTTCCTGATTATTACTTGCTAGGACAGCGCGAATCTCTCTCTCTCTCTCTCTCTCTCTCTCTCTCTCTCTCTCTCTCTCTCTCTCTCCCTCCCTCTCTCTCTCTCTCTCTCTCTCTCTCTCTCTCTCTCTCTCTCTCATTCTCTCTCTTTCTTGGTCTTGTTTCTGTCCGTCTGTTGTTGATGACGATCACAATGATTTTGTTTATTGTTCTTACTGTCGTCGTCGTTGTTGATGTTTTCCTTTTCACGAGTATGCAGGTCGAGCAGAATCAACAAGGCAATAATTGAAAAACTCACACTCGTTCGAGGCTCGTGTAAAAAAACAACAACCAACATCCACCTCTAAAAACCCCATTTCCCGTCTGCTACTTACTCCAGCCATGGAAACGGAAGTGCACCGCCACTGCTCTCCCTTGCAGTGTGTTTTCAATACTTTCAAGCCTCCTTTATTATTGCCCACAAATATTTCCTGGACGTGCCGTAACATCGCCATCAACCATCCGGGATTGTGAAATGCACAAACATTCTTTTGTTTGCCTAAACTTGTTCAAAAACAACTGTTGTGTTTTCAGATATTGATTTGATTTAAAGGGCCATAATCGGAAGGCTTTGTTCGCTTTTGGCGAAAACGAGTTTAGCTTAAAATTGCATTGGTTTTGCATAAAACAATGATAACGCGGGTTTTCGTTGCCCAAACCAACGGCTACAGTTTGACTTTTCATTGTATTTCCAGACTTATCTGGCTTTGCAAACATTCGGGGGGATCAGAACGAGCCAAAATAATGTCGGTCGGTCGGTCTGTCCTTTGGAAGTCATACCTCAAGAACCACTGACCAGACTGTTTGCAAGTGACCTGCATCCCGTACTATCAGATTTGCTCTACCTCTACCGCAAAGCTTCAAGCCCATTGGAGTAATTCTATGGCTAAATACGTTTTGCTCAAGATCTCCACACAAAAAAACCCGACTCAAGCGAATTTGCTGAGTTTCACTATTCAGATAGTATACATGGGCCATCCTTTTGAAGTAATCCGGTTGTCGGTCAGTCGTTCCGAATTTTTTGTTGGTTTGTTTAAAAACAGACTTTTTGACTTATCTCAAGAATAGCTGAACCGAAATTCATTATTTTCACTTTGCGGATACGATGACTACTGCTAAGCATGCTAGGTTATTCATAACTTATTTTCAAAAGTCAAAGTCATTGCGCTTCACCATTTTCGACATATGTTTTGCGCTGTATCTAAAAATTGGCTGAAACGATTTTGAAAACGTTTTTCTTGCAGATAGGTAAAATAGTGGCCTATCATTCCTATAGTTAAAATAGTGGCCTATCATTCCGACAGTTAAAATAGTGGCCTATCATTCCGATAGTTAAAATAGTGGCCTAGCATTCTGATAGTTAAAATAGTGGCCTAGCATTCTGATAGTTAAAATAGTGGCCTATCACTCCGATAGTTAAAATAGTGGCCTATCATTCCGATAGTTAAAATAGTGGCCTATCATTCCGATAGTTAAAATAGTGGCCTATCATTCCGATAGTTAAAATAGTGGCCTAGCATTCTGATAGTTAAAATAGTGGCCTAGCATTCTGATAGTTAAAATAGTGGCCTATCATTCCGATAGTTAAAATAGTGGCCTATCATTCCGATAGTTAAAATAGTGGCCTATCATTCCGATAGTTAAAATAGTGGCCTATCATTCCGATAGTTAAGATAGTGGCCTATCACTCCGATAGTTAAAATAGTGGCCTATCATTCCGATAGTTAAAATAGTGGCCTATCATTCCGATAGTTAAAATAGTGGCCTATCACTCCGATAGATAAAATAATGGCCTATCATTCGCATAATTAAAATAGTGGACTATAACTCCGATAATTAAAATAGTGGCCTATCATTTCGATAGTTAAAATTGTGGCCTATAACTCCGATAGTTAAAATAGTGGTCTATCATTCCGATAGTTAAAATAGTAGCCTATCATTCCGATAGTTAAAATAGTGGTCTATCATTCCGATAGTTAAAATAGTAGCCTATCATTCCGATAGTTAAGATAGTGGCCTATCATTCCGATAGTTAAAATAGTGGCCTATCATTCCGATAGTTAAGATAGTGGCCTATCATTCCGATAGTTAAAATAGTGGCCTATAACTCCGCTAATTAAAATAGTGGCCTATCATTCCGATAATTAAAATAGTGGCCTATCATTCCGATAATTAAAATAGTGGCCTATCATTCCGATAGTTAAGATAGTGGCCTATCATTCCGATAGTTAAAATAGTGGCCTATCATTCCGATAGTTAAGATAGTGGCCTATCATTCCGATAATTAAAATAGTGGCCTATCATTCCGATAATTAAAATAGTGGCCTATCATTCCGATAGTTAAGATAGTGGCCTGTCATTCCGATAGTTAAAATAGTGGCCTATAACTCCGCTAATTAAAATAGTGGCCTATAACTCCGCTAATTAAAATAGTGGCATATCACTCCGATAGTTAAAATAGTGGCCTATCACTCCGATAGTTAAAATAGTGGCCTACCATTCCGCCTTTTCTTTTTGCTTATTTAGGATAAAGCCGAGTCACAACACCCCTACAAAAATTAACACTTTTGACCATGCTTACTTTCGACTACGTGTGTTGAATGTCTTGGCAAAAAATTTGAAAGGTTCGCCATCACCAATATGCTCAAAAATCTACTCTTGATATGTTTAGTACTAGAAAAGTAGCTAGCGGTTGATAGTAATAGACATACAAACTACAAAAAAAATATAACTGTACTTTCGAAAGAGTTGATTTTGGTTGCTATTTTTTAGTGGGGCCACATTCAATGTGAATCTTAAACGGAGATGTTTAGGTGGCGTGACCAAAGTGGGTCGCTTGAAATGTATTTATTTACTCGTTCTTATATAGCGCTTTTCCAGCTCAAGAGCTGCTCAAGGCGTTTGCAGATACAGGACCTAACTTAAGTTGCCCGAGGCGGCCACTTGCTGCCTAAAGCCCATCGTCTGACACCCCAGACAACTAAGCACCATCCTGGACGACTGGGTATGGGGAGAAGGGACCTAGTGCTTGCTGGGTGTATTTTTGTAGCCCGTCCAACGTCAGGAGGATTTTTAAAGTCCGTGCGAGCGATAGAATGCTTGTGTGCAAAAACTTGATCTCGGTTTATTATCGCATCCGAAGGTGTAAAATGTGTTATATAAACGTGTTACATCATAAAATGTAAGTCAAGTCAAAGTCAACATTTCTTTATTCCACAAAACAAGGGACATTTTGTAGTGTCACAGTGTTAACGAATGCATGGCAAAAAGAACAAAGCTATAGACTTTAGAACACGTAAGTGAAGAGTCATTATACTTAGAAGTGTTATTAGTCTATTATGAAGGCTGATACTGTGCTGGGTGACACGACTGGTGACTGAGGTGTCTTTGTATGAGCATTGTTAACACTAGCCTACGTTTTTCACTTGTACTGTTCTCAATATCTGAAGTTAACTGAATTAGATTGAATTGATTGAATTTAACTGAATTTATGGATTGGCTGAAGAGGAACACGAACATGAACAGCTGGTACAGAGGCTCGGACCACCTCCAGAGCCTATGGAATGGAAATAAGTGCAGAGAAGACCAAAATGACGACCAACAACACCAATGGAATCAACATGGACATCAAAGTCCAAGGTATGTCCTTCAACACAGTGCATAGCTTCAAATATTTAGGAGACATTGTGTCAGACAATGGGTCCGGACAGGAAGTCCTCTCCAGGATCGCACAAACAACTGATACCCTGACAAGGTTGAAACCCAGTTCAATCAATCGATCATCGAGGATTTTTATAGCGCACATATCTCACTCTATTTGGCGACTCAAGGCGCTGGCCGATACAGGATCTAACTCAAGCTGCCCGAGGCGCCAACAATTTGGAAAGACAGGACCATCATTCCAAGGTAAGGCTGCTGCGCTCCCTTGTCAACTCCATCTTCCTATACGCTTGCGAAACATGTTCTCTTACAGCAGACCTACAACGAAGAATATAAAGCATGGAGATCAGTTACTACAGAAGACTTCTGGGCATTTCCTATACCCGGCACATCACCAACGACGAAGTCCGACAGACCCTCACAGAAGCCATTGGACAACACAATGGCATGCTCACAGTGGTGAAGAAACGGAAACTCCGATGGTATGGCCACGTCAGCAGAGCATCAGGCCTTGCAAAGACCATCCTGCAAGGCACGGTGCAAGAAGGTAGAAGAAGAGGGAGACAGAAAAAGAAGTAGGAGACAACATTCGAGAATGGAATGGCTTGACAGAGCGAAGCCATGAGGGTTGCTGAGGACAGAGTGTCACGAGAGATTTTCCATATGCGACTTTGAATGCCAGGAAATGCGTGCTTGGTTCATGTTTCCCCTTTCTTTCTCTAACTACTCAAACATAAGATATTTCTAAAGTTTTTATAAAATGATTATTTCCAAATAACTCGCATACCAAAAAAATAAAATAAAATAAAATAACAAAATCAAACAACCAAAAACAAGGCAATGATAATTAATCTCCCCTTTCCCTCTTACACAATGCAAACAAACATACAAAACAAATAACATTCAGATTTGGTTTCCACTTCTGACAAGCAGGCAACTGACTCCTCTCTCAACAACCACAAACATTGCAGCAAATTATTGTCACTGGATTCATTAAGTTCCTTTCTTTTTCCAAGTGCATTCGTTTCGAGTCAAAACTATCAGAGTCCTTCAGCAGAGTTATAAACAGCTTGAAGAAGGTCTATCTAATTGAGAATCACAACTGAAAGAATGTTAACCTAAATTACGGCGTTACGCTGGCTGCAAGTTGCCGAGAGGGTTCGACGGAGCTCCAAGAGTCAGTGCTGCCCCTCAGTCCGAACTGCACCTCCCCAAAGCCAGGGGAACGGGCGCATAAGCAAGCGTGCATAAAGTGCATCGGAACAACCAAAGAAACCCAACCTGCAAACATACTCGGTTTACGCGTTACATACTTGAAAATAAACCTATTGCATACTAAAAAAAATGAATTATCTCCTTTCCGTTGTCAGCCCACTGCAATAGAAATATCAAAATGCATCCTTCGTTAACTACAAGGTTTAAACTTCACAAAACAATCTTATTTTATTCCTCGAGAAAAAATGCAACTAAACATCAACATTCTATAACCTTTAACAGAATACTTCATAGTTTTGCTTTGCATGCTTAACCCAACAATGTATTCCAGTATATTTTACCAACACAGAAAACTTTGGTTGCGTCCCTCGAACATTTGTTTTCTCAGTACATAACAGAAGCATTGAAATAAATGCCTTGCTAACATATAATAGAAAAAAATGCATTAACGATAAACCTATTATTAGACGATAACATACTACAACTCTTGCATACATTTTTCAAAACAAGCCCTCCATAAAATTCCAAACACTTATGACCGGACGTACCGACAGAGACAAAAGCGCAAGCAGCAACCGCATCATCATCACTTACCGGCTCGTGCGATTTCCTTCGACCACTTATATCACAGACGCCCTAGATCGAGCTCTGACATAGGAGGAAGAGACTACGCAACTGAGTCTCCAAATCCAACGGCTCGACGTGGAATTCTAACTCAAATTCCCAAAACGCCCCCACCAGTGTTCGAGCTTGCCTGACTTATTGATCTACCCCAAACGGTGGCACGGAAAAAAGTGCGACTTGATCCAAACAAGTCTTAGCTACATTGACAGTGATTAGCTATTCATATAATACAGTGTGGTAAGCTTCCACGAAAAGCATGCCTAAGGCCACCCGAAACCGACTTGTAAACCACCCTGTTACCTCCCACCTTGTCCCTCAGACACCCTGCCCCCGGTTACAAATAGCCTAAAGCGCATAAGGTAGGCCTAAACGTGCAAACTCAGCAAGCGCGCTGCAATGCCCGCGTGACACAGAGATAGATGGAGTACGCTGGTTAAACAATCATCTGTGGTCCCCCAACGACCTTGAGTTATAGGATGTGATAGGGTAAGATATGAACTGAATTAGAACTTATCTATGCGGAGAATGCTTATATATGTGGATTTACTTTAAGCATACCTGGGTTTGTTCGTTTTCAGCAGCCAGGGAGTTAAAATAGTACACTAAAGTAACATCGTCCACAACAAACATTGCATTGAAAGATTGTCGCATAAATAGTATTGGAATTAGGCTACCTTCGACAAGCTACATTAACAATTGAAAATGAATGGTCCAAATAAACGGTTAGAAATAGTCTTATTTTATAATTGTTCTTAAATAGCGCCTTAATAGCGCTGGCCGATACAGGATCTCACTCAAACCGCGCGATGCGCCAACGTGCAGCCTATTGACCTGTCTTAATTTGGATTTTAAATAAAAAAGGATCAGGAACCTAGGTTCGGGATCTGAGAACCCCGGAAAAAGAGGTTCAAGAACCTCTACGAACCTTCCAATTAAGACAAGCCACTAATCGCGTCGAAAATGACGGAAACTATGTTGACGGCAAGGATAACATAACAGGGCCAAGGTCTAGGTACACAAATAATCCCCATTTTATGTGTGTAGATTCTATTAGCCATTTGTTTGTGGAAGGTAAACAAGGCCATTCCCGCAGAGAACGACAATAAAATCCGTTAAAAAAAAAAATAATAATACGGCCTAGATTATTGCCACTTCTTGATTGCCCCGGAGCTGGCACTAAAACTGAAAAAAAAATTACTGGAATAATAGGATGTGTGCAGTGATAAAAAGCAGTAGAATGGAGGAATAAGGTGGAATAGAAAGAGGAAGAGGAGTACTTCAGCAAGAAAAGAAGAAGAATAAGAAGAATAAGAAGATGAAACCCAAACCGAAGATCTAATGACCTGTTGTGAACATCTCAAAGACATCGTCTTTGGCGATAAAATTTCTCTATAGGGACGAAAACCTTTGTAGTCTACAGTAGTCAACATAAAGAATGTAGGTCAAACTTTGGACGCATTTTAGCCGTGTTTAACTTTGAAAAAGCGTGTACAATAAATTCGAAAGCTCGTTGAGTTGTTTTTACCTTTCTCTTCTTTGTTTTCTGTCTTTTGCAAAGTGGGGGTAAAATGTACGAAATGCCAATCACATACACCGGGGCAAGGAAACGAGCTACTATGGAGCAACTAGCAGCCGTTGAACGTCGAAGAGAAAAAACCCCTTGGGGTCATGAGCAATCTTGCCACTGTAGATTGTTCTAACCTATAAAGGGAAAAGTGAAAGCCCCAGTTGAAAACCTGTCTTGACTTTGTAGTCATGACCAATTCACTGCGGCAACAGTACCCCCGTTGGGGTGCCGGGGGTTTCAGTATAAATAGTATCCCCACTTTCTGGAAATTTAGTGCTTTAAATTCCCACTGTCGCTGTCTTCCTCATTTATTCTTTCCCATTCCTGCTCTGTCCTATCACTCTGCTATACTATCTTCTTCTTCGCTAGATCAATGACCTACCCTTTTTTCTTGAAAACTCTTCCTGGACAAGGCTCCTTGTTTGTGTATGAGGTCTGTTGGATCAGCTTGGGAGTGTTGGACGCTTTCTGCCGGGTGGTCACTAGGGCTTCCTATGATGTTATTATTTAGCAATATAGGCATTTTATATGTATATGTTTTGTTGATAATTTATAATGATGTTTGTATTCTATTTTGTTTTTGTAACCGGGGGTTCGAGTAGTTGGGGTAAAGCCTCAGCCGTCCCCTGCGTGGGATGTCTTTATTGTAAAGTGACTGGCCGGTGGAGGGCATTCAATTTTCCCACTAGGGTTGTTTCAGCAGATCTTTTATGCGGATCGGGGGTTGTCCGGTCCTGATTTGGCTCGGAAGAGTCCGCTGGACCTAAAGCAACAATCAATCAATCAATCAGTCGAGGAGATGCAGTGTATTTTCAGTATGAATTCCCCAGTGTGGATAATAAAATATGTGTTGACTTGAATTAAAACACAACTGCCTTCTCTATATGATAGTGATCCTCTTTAGTCCTATCGAGCTTTCCCTTTGAAATTATTGGATGGTGTGGATACAAAATAACCAGTACAATAACTTTAATGCTGGATTTTATTTGTTAGTCGGCTTTTGAAACCTAATGAAGCTTTTAGCGAAACACACGCACTGAAAACATTTTTTTAATATTCTGCTGCGTCTTATCTCCTTTATTTCCTCTTTTAATCTCATCTTCTGGTAACGGAGATCGTTGAAAGGGTCCTACAAGTAGGTCACTATTACTAACGTACATTTTGAGGACGTTGGGAGGTTTGTGTGTGGGAGCATATATTTCCAAACTTAGCAAGTGTCGGATATTTTATAGGAGTCGACTGACGGCAAACATATGATGGCGGCTTGTGTACCCTGAACTAACACAAGAACAGACCGCGGAGGTTTGTGTGTGGGAGCATATATTTTCAAACTTAGCAAGTGTCGGATATTTTATAGCAGTCGACTGACGGCAAACATATAATGGCATCTTGTGTGCCCTGCACTAACACAAAAAAGACCGCGGACATTTCTTTGTCTTCTTCATCGCTGCGGGGCGTTATTTGTAAATCATAATTTAATTTTACAAATGGCGCCCCATACTTCTCCTCCTCTTCTTTTTCTGCCAATTATATCCAGTTCGTTGCCAGTATGTACGCTTGTAGGCCTATTACTATTTAACGCCAGTTCAGGACAATTCCTCCCACACCCCAAAGTTTACACTAATGGTAGGGTTATAGAACAATTTGTGTATTTATTCAACTCTAATGTCCGTTCTAGCATGTCCAGAGAACGGAGAAGAAGAAGAAATCCTCCCAATTCTCCGGGAAGAAGTTGAGGCAGCAGTGCAGTCGCTGAAGAAAGGGAAGTCAGCATGAGTGGACAACATACTCGCGGAACTGCTTCAAGCAGGAGGAGAAGCGATGATTGACGCCATCACTATTATCTGTAATAAGATCTGGCAGAGTGTGGAGTGGCCTACACCATCAACCCAGTCTCTTGTCATCACTTTTCCATAAAAAAGGTAACCTTCAGGATTGTGAAAATTACCGCACCATCAGCCTCATCAGCCATCCCAGCAAGGTCCTCCTGAAAATAATACTCAACAGGTTGAAACCCCAAGCTGAACAAATCATAGCTGAAAAACAAGCAAGATTCGTGGCGAGGCGAAGTACCACTGAACAGATTTTCAACCTCAAAATAATATGCGAAAAATACCTACAGCACCAACAACATCTATATCATGTGTTCGTAGACTTCAAGAAGGCGTTTGATCGAGTCTGGCATGCAGCTCTGTGGGAAACCATGAGAGTGTACAACATCAGCCCTATAATTATTGAAGTCATCAAAAGCCTGTATGACAAGGCTACCAGTGCAATCCTCCATAACAGCGCCATCGGAAACTGGTTCAGAACAACAATCGGTGTGCGTCTCTCCAACCCTGATCTGCTATCTATGTCCCTTCTCGCACTCTTCGCTCTTCTTCTGACTCTCGCACACTCTGCATGCAAAAAACTAACAACAAAATTTACGGAGAACGGGCATTCACCTATTGTGCACCCAGACAATGGAACACTCTTCCAGCCAACATCAGACACAAGCAGACCACACCCTCATTCAAGCAAGCTCTAAAATCTCACCTCTTCAAACTCTACTATCCTGACTAAATCCTTCATTCTATAGACCCTAGCCCCAACATGTATTTGTTCTGCGTTTGGCTATGCTTGTGGGTTTTGTTGTGATTGTGATGACGTGTTTGCAGAAGGTTAACTTTATAAATATTGTCTGATTTTGCATGTGGGTTTTTCTCACTGTATAATTTCTAATGCAATAATGTAGGCTAAGTTGTTTCATGCTTGTTTCTTTCTTTTCATGTAAAGCGCTATGCGCTTGTCAATAAAAAGACAATATCAATGTCCATTATTATTATTATTATTATTATTATTATTATTATTATTATTATTATTATTATTATTATTATTATTATTATTATTAACCCTCTTCAACATCTTTCTAGAGCGCACCATGTCAGATGCCCTTGCAGATCACGAAGGCACAGTCAGCATAGGGGGTAGAGCAATCTCCAACCTTCGTTTTGCGGATGACATTGATGGATTGGCTGGAGAGGAACCAGAACTTAAACAGCTGATACAGAGCCTTGAGACCACCTCCAGAGCCTATGGAATGGAAATAAGTGCAGAGAAGACCAAAATGATGACCAACAACACCAATGGCATCAACACGGACATCAAAAATCCAAGGCCAATCCCTCAACACAGTGCATAGTTTCGAATATTTGAGAGCCATTGTATCAGACAATGGGTTCCCACAGGAAGTCCTCTCCAAGATCGCACAAACAACTGCTGCCCTGGCAAGGTTGAAGCCCATTTGGAAAGACAAGACCATCAGTCTACATTCCAAGGTAAGGCTACTGCTCCCTTGTCATCTCCATCTTCCTATACACTTGTGAGACATGGACCCTCACGGAAGATCTACAACGAAGAATACAAAGCAGAGAGATGAGGTGCTATAGAAGACTTCTGGACATTTCCTATACCCAGCACATCACCAACGACGAAGTCCGACAGACCATCACACAAGCCATTGGACAACACGATGACCTGCTCACAGTGGTGAAGAAACGGAAACTCCGATGGTATGGCCACGTCACCAGATCATCGGGCTTTGCAAAGACCATCCTGCAAGGCACAGTGCAAGGAGGTAGAAGAAGAAGGAGACCGAAAAAGAGCTGGAAGTACAACATTCGAGAATGGACTGGCTTGACATTGAGCGAAGCCATCAGGGTTGCTGAGGACAGAGAAAGATGGAATATGCTGATAAAAAGATCATCTGTGGTGCCCCAACGACCTCAGAGTTACGGGATATAATAGAATAGGATAGAAAAACTATTCAGCTGTATCGTTTGTCTTAGTACAAATGTAATGTTATTTACCAGCGCTGTGTACATGCCGGATGTATGCATGTTTGTATGCGGTTGAATAATTTAATCATTCATTAATTTAAAGTTCGCTAGTTGTTCCACTTCAAGTTGTTAATCAAGGCTTTCTATTTTATTGTTGTAACGTGCATGTATACGGTGGAATTATGATGGATTTGCCGGCGCCTTGAACAGCTATTGAGCTGGAAAAGCGCTATTAAAACAAAAAATTAATTAATTAATTAAATTTGGTTGCCTTTTTGTGTGTATAAATTCCTTACGTATAGTGTGCGTTAGTAGAATAAAGCCTATATTCTGTATTCTGAGTAAAAAAAAAAAATTACGAAAAGCGAATACGAAACACGTTGGCAGTTTATTTCTGATCGTAGCAACGAAAATCACCTGTAAACCCTAGAGAATGCTGTGCCAAAATGTAACATGGTTACCCGTGGTGAACAGGCGCTACGTTGTACGACCTACTAAACGTGTTGGAAGGACTCTACGTCTTGTTCAGTTGCCACCACCTGTCGACCCTAGTGCTGCTTACGTATAACAAGTGAGCTAACTCATGTTCTGGGGGTAGTTTTATGAACGGGTATAAAAAAAGGAATAACAGAGTTAGACCTCTACCTTATATATAAATTTAGACGTGGTGGTCTTCTATTCCCCCTCATGTAGCAGACAATCAATTATGATTGATTGATTGATTGTTGCTTTAGGTCCAGCGGACTCTTCCGAGCCAAATCAGGACCGGACAACCCCCGATCCGCATAAAAGATCTGCTGAAACAACCCTAGTGGGAAAATTGAATGCCCTCCACCGGCCAGTCACTTTACAATAAAGACATCCCACGCAGGAAACGGCTGAGGCTTTACCCCAACTACTCGAACCCCCGGTTACAAAAACAAAATAGAATACAAACATCATTATAAATTATCAACAAAACACATACATATAAAATGCCTATAGTGCTAAATAATAACATCATAGGAAGCCCTAGTGACCACCCGGCAGAAAGCGTCCAACACTCCCAAGCTGATCCAACAGACCTCATACACAAACAAGGAGTCTTGTCCAGGAAGAGTTTTCAAGAAAAAAGGTAGGTCATTGATCTAGCGAAGAAGAAGATAGTATAACACAGTGATAGGACACAGCAGGAATGGGAAAGAGCAAATGAGGAAGACAGCGACAGTGGGAATTTAAAGCACTAAATTTCCAGAAAGTGGGGATACTATTTATACTGAAACCCCCGGCACTCCAACGGGGGTACTGTTGCCGCAGTGAATCGGTCAAGCCTATAAAGGAAAGACAGGTTTTCAACTGGGGCTTTCACTGTTCCCTTTATAGGTTAGAACAATCTACAGTGGCAAGATTGCTCATGATCCCAAGGGGTAGACAATCAATTAGAACACTCGGACACGAACCACGTTTAGATTTAAATGTTGCAAACTGTATAATAAATTCTCTCATAATGGCTAGCACCGTACAGCCGCTGTTAGGGAGCAAGGAATAAATAAGCCAAGGGAGGCGAGTTGGCAATAAACATCGAGAAAGATAATACTCCTGCCCTCAAAGGCTGTCAAAGTGTGCCCAAAAATTCACAAATATTTGAGACATTAAGAAAACGTACATCTATATAAGGAGTTGGAACACACACACACACCCACACACACACACACACACACACACACACACTGTAAAACACCAAGACTGCGTTTTACTAAGAATGTAAGGATCGGAAAGTCATTTTTTGACGGAAAAGGGTTAGGGCAAGGGCTAGGGATAGATCTACAACTAACCCTTACCCGAACCTTCTCTAAAAGTTGACCTATTTCGTCTCCTATAGGCGACGAAATAGGTCGATTTTTTTTCAAAATTTCTCCGAAAATTGACTGTATTTTCTCCGTCCCGGATAGAGCACTCCTGTGTACTTAAAACACTCTCATGCACTACAACTGCACTCCCATGCACTAAAAGAGCACTCCTGTGTACTTAGAAAAAAATGGGTGGCTGGAAAACACTGGGTGGCTAATACACTCACCCATTTCCTGCATAAAAAGCATGGTTAATCACCCATTTCAAGGCTTATGTCTCCCCACACCCACCCACACACACACGCAGTGTCACAGATTTATGTTATTATTTAGTTTTTTATTTAATCGTTCACATAAAGCGCTTTTCATCCTCAAGAACTGCTCAAGGCGCTGGCCGATATAGGATCTAACTCAGGCCGCCCGAGAGACCCACTAGCAGGCTTTGGGCGCAAAGTCTGACGCCAAGACAACTGACCACAAACCTGGCGACAGTGAATGGGGAGAAGGGACCTAGTGTTTGCTGGATGAATTTGTGCAGCCGGCACTCACCCGTCTAGGATACGAGCGTCGAGATCTTTATAAAGTCCGTGCAATGGAATACGTGCGTGCACAGACTAGATCTCGGTTTATTACACTCATCCGAAGGAGTAAGGAGTTTGGAGACTGTTACGATTGAGACACGCAGGATAGTTCTGAACATTGTATTTTGCAAAGCATGCAATCATAGCGTGTATTTTACCTTTGATTTGATTCTGCGCTGTTGCTAGAGAAAGATTCGTATAATTTTGATAGTTTTCGTCGATCGATATTGTTGTAGTATCGTGGAGAACTTTCTTTAATTGCTTATTTGTTGTCGATCGACTGTTCCAAGCCTTTCTGGCGAAAGCTACTCGAATCTTGTACATTCGTAAGCATTCTATGACATAAGCAAGTACATAGTTCCGGTGACGAGCTTTTGTTTGATTGGGTGTTATTGCGTAATTATGGAATGTTCGAAGCTTCTCTAATTGTTGAGAAACTTTATAAGTAATGCACTGCCTTCTTGCGAGGATTGATTGTTGGAAAGTGATTTTGTATGCAGTTGTTGGCGTTAGCAGAATAAATTTGGAAAACGTTTTACGACGACTCTTGCCTTGTTGCTGAGTGAACGTTCCTGTTTGTTCTAAATATGTGAGTGCGTGAAAGACTTCATGTACCGGAAGCCGAGGAATACTTGATTGAGGTGAAATTTGTTTTGACCTACAGAAATCTTTCACAATTTTAAATTCGATTAATTTTGATTTATCATTTAAATAAACTTTTCAGCTATTTTTAGAAAAAATGTTGGTTTTAATCATTAGCGAATATGGTCAATACAGCTTGAAGAATTTGTAGGTTTTTAAGTGGTGAGTTCATTTACTGCTTTCCATATGTTCTTTGGATTTTGTTTTGATGAAGCAGGGTCCTGGAAATTCTTTCTCTGTTTTAATCGTTTCATTGAATTTACTTTGTATCTTTGTTCTTTATACTCCTTTTCTTTGCCAGGAGAGAAGAGAGAGAGAGAGAGAGAGAGAGAGAGAAAGCTAGAGATAGAGAGAGAGAAAGAGAGAGAGAGAGAGAGAGAGAGAGAGGGGAGGGTTCAGGGAAGAGGGAAGGAGACCGGGGATTTGGCACACTGAAATTTTACAAGTCACTCTATTGCATTCACAAAGGAGAAATACTTTAATTATGTGTGGTTTAAAAAAAAATTTATTTGTCAAGGTTCTATGGTGCTGTTTTGTAAAAATAAGGAAGAGAAAAAAGAAGAAGAAGAAGAAGAAGAAGAAGAAGAAGATGATGATGATGATGATGATGATGATGATGATGATGATGATGATGATGAGGAAGAGGAAGAGAATCAGAACGAAAAAAAAGAAGGGAGGAGGAGGTCAAAAAAAAAAAAGACGAAAACGAAAACAGGGCAAGCAGCAGGAGGAAAAACATAAGACGAGAAGAAGGAGGAGGAGGAGGAGGAAGCAGAGCAAGAGTGTAAAGAAGAAAGAGGAGAAGAAGTGCAAACTTCATATAGTCAAGTCAAAATAAGGGAGAGTTTTCTTTCTCTAGATCGTACAGAATAACGTCGAATAGTAAACAGGATGGTGAAGAGGAAGAAGAAGAGAAAAAAGAAGAGAAAGAAGAAGAAGAAGAAGAAGAAGAAGAAGAAGAAGAAGAAGAAGAAGAAGAAGAAGAAGAAGAAGAAGAAGGAAAAAGAACGAGGACGAAGAAGAACAACAACAACGAACTACGTATAATTGCTGCTTGTGTAAATGACGTTGTGTGCAGTGTGTTTTTGGAAGTCCACATAATTGGATTTGGAGCAATTTGAAACACTTTTGTGCCTCTTATACATCCTATTTTCTTCAGTTGTTATTTCGGCAGAATAATATGTTCATGTACGCAATGGGTTTTAAAATATCGCTTTTAATTTTTTAACAGGACAGTCTAGTGAAAGATTTTAATTAATGGAAGAGGCGTAGCTCTTTACCCAGGGGCTGATTGGCCCGTAGCTAATCACACTGTTTGCTTTTGAAATGGACCAACAAGGGTAAAAAAAAGATGTTATGATATACAAATATGTTTCCAGACACTCACAAACACATTGCCTAGCCCATCGATCTTGACCGTTGAGATAGCAACCTACCCGCTCCTTGCACTCTCGTTATGCTTGGCTCCTTTTTTCTGTCCCAAATTCTCCTTAAACACTTTTGGAAAGAGATCATTTTTTTCATTCTCCACATCTCCATGGAATTCTCTGCCTGTTCAACTCTGTCACTGGCAGTCACTCCACTCTTTCAAGAAAAACGATCTTCTCTATCACTGGCAGTAACTCAACTCTCCCAAGAAAAAATTGAAAAAATATCTGTTCATTAAGTACTCATAATCTTTAACTGCCTCTATGTATCCTTTAAAATCCTCCCCCTCCCTCTCCTCCAACTTCTTTCACTAGAGGTCTGTTCTTGGAAAAGGCGTTCGGAAGTTATATTACTATGCCTTTTTTTAAAAACCAGCTTTTCTCGATTTTCATTTGAACACGCATAATGTTGGTTACTTATATTCCCACACCCCCAACAATTGCAGTTTGATGTTTAATGTGTGTGAAAGCATGTGAATGAGCGCTAGAAGCAAACTACAAATTCTCTTCTTCTTCTTCTTCTTCTTCTTCTTGTGCACCCGGTACACATTGGTCGAAGGCTGCCAGAAGCATGTTTTACTAGTCGCCTCAACAGGCGATAAAGCATGCTCTCATGCTTCATAGCACTGCTTCCTACACGCTTCAAGTGCTATAGTGACGGAAAAAGCGCAATTTCACTGTAAATATATACAGAATGTTGCTCTACAACATTCCGCTCTTTCCGTCTCAAAAACCCAATTGCCTTGTTGGATTCTTAAATTGCATGAAACCAAGTGAGGACACTATCCGGCGTCAACAAACGGTTCAAAAACATTGTCAAACGGTTCGTAAAAGACAGTTGACCTAGAAACTAATACAGTTTGACCTAATTCGTCCCCTAGAGGAGACGAAACTTACATTTTTCTATTTTCATGAGTTCAATGCATTGAAATTGCGCTTTTTCCGTGACTATAGAGCTTGAAGCGCATAGAAAGCAGTGCTCTGAAGCATGGGAGCATGCTTTATCGCCTGTTGAGGCGACTAATAACGCATGCTTCTGGTAGCGTTCGACCAATGTGTATCGGTTGTCTTCTTCTTCTTCTTATTGTTATTATTATTATTAATTTTAATATTATCATTATGATAGAGGGTAAGTGCGATGGCAGGGTAAGTTGACTAATACATATGTGAAGGCTGGACAACATGGGTAAGTACCTCTTGAGATACGGCGTGCTACGGACCGACCGGCGTTTTGGATTAATCTGATTCTCGATCATCTCAAAGTATTTCCAGGTAGGCCTACGTCTGGCCAAACAAAGACGTTAGAACTTGGCCTCTATACTCGTGTGTGTGTATGTGGTTGGGCGTGTGTGAGTGTGTGTGTTGATAAAGGCTATTAGATAATATATACTTTACCTAAATAATGCATAGAACACAGCAAGCTCCTGTTCCCTTTGTAGTCTTGAGTATGGCAAACAATCTCTATGCCTTCAGGGGGTGAAAATAATCCGAGCAAGCTTTCAGAAGGTGTTTGTTTGCGGGATATAATATGACCCCACTCGTCCATTATTCAGTGTTCTAGACCCTTTCTTTGGGTTGGTTCAAGTGTGGTGCAGGAACGTTCCGTGCCTTTTGAAGAAGATACCAGATGCGACGCTGTTACAATTCTACAACGGCCCGTCAGTACACATTTATTGTTCTGGGAACACTTAAGCATCCCAAGCATTCTTGAAAGCCAATACGAATACGCAGACACAAGACAGTGTTGACACACACATACACATATACACGCACACACAATCCTCTGCCATTTACACACAGATTCCATAAGAAGGTGTGTTTTACCGACTAACAATTGTTTTTCAAGGATTCTCGACATCGCAGATTCACACAGATCTCATCCCAATGTTTCCAAGTAGAAACCAATTGAACTGCAAAAGTCTTTTTTTTTCCCAGAAACGACGAAACTAAGAAAGTTGAAGAAGAATAAATAGATTCAAGCTGTGAAGAGAGAAGTTAAATTGAGTTGCAGAGGGACATTGAAGAAACCCAGGAAGAACTTGGAGAAGGTTGAGGATGAGCAGGAGGTGATGGTGGGGGAAGGGGAGATAATGGAATATGGAAACGGCGAAGAAAAAAGAGAAGACTAGAAAAAAACGGAGTAGAAAAATTGAACTGATTGATTTGTGTATAAATAAAAATAAATCAAGTGCTCGTGGAAGAAGAAGGAAAAGAAGAACAGTATAAGAAGGTGCAGAAGAAGAAGAAGAAGATGACGACGAAGTAGAAGCAGTAGGAGAAGCAGAAGTAGAGGCGGTACGAGGAAGAAGAAATAAATTAAATAAAACCTTTCAAACTAATTTGACATTTTCCCCGGAATGCAAGATCATGCAAATAAGAAGAGTTGAAACTTCAAAGGTACATTTCCTGGAAACCATTTTGGGACACACACACACACTCACACAAACACACACACACACACTTATCCTACCTCCTTAACCAGCATCTCACCCCAACCCTGTCCCCTAAATTTACTAGAAAGAAAAAAATAACCAATGAATTTGCGCCAACTGTATATAAGTTTATATGAATCAAGAAATGGCCGACAATAACACTACCTGCGCTTGTAGCAGCGGGGCAAACAAAACTAAAACCAAATCAACTCAAAACTCAAATAAAAAAAACAGAACTGACGTAGTGGAGAGCTAAAAAAATGATTATTCTATTGGCTTCATCCATAGAAGCGAACATGCTGAAAAACGCAAAGGCGAAAACGGAGAACATAAAAGCAAAATGAAAATAGACTGTAACGCGAGATTGTTATATTATATTCTACTGGCCTAATGACGTCTTATAGAAAAGATTCACTATACTGAACGCTGGATGGTTAAGGAGAAAGGGAATCTAAACTGAAGCGTTCTAATGACATTTAATTAATTAAAGGGCCTGTGTTTAAAATATTTGCTTGGTGTTATTTTCCTGACGATGGGGTTTCCAAGAGATTTTGCGTTGTTGTCACATTAAAAGGTGATATAGTGGGCACTCGTTACTCAAACCAACCGCTAGTAGTGTAGTCTTTCTTCCTTCCGAATCAAAGTTTCTCAAATGTATCGTATATATCCAGTTCTCTGCCCATTGCCTCAAGCACTTGTTGACGCCATGTTTTGTAGTGAGAGCCACTGACTTTGTGTCAGGGTTAGTTTCGTACAAGTAGGCCTACTCTCTGCGCACACGCGTTCTAATGTAAAAGTAACACGAGGTCGAATGGAGGGAGTGTGCAAACTGGATGGTTAGGATTTAGTAATTTATGTGGGTGTGTGTATGTGTGTGTGTGTGTGCACACTTCCACAGTGTTATCTGGACAAATCAGTGAACATCTACATAACTTGTATTGACATGTCTACTTGTTTTGACGTCAGAACAATGATCCTTTAGGGTTAGGGCTTGGTTAGGGTTAGGGTTAGGGTTCGAACACTGCAAAGTACTTAAAAATGGGGACGAAAAATGACCCATTGTCAGCACAACGTATGTGGCATTTCGGAAAAGTCATAATAATACTATGTACCCCCGGCTGTGTGCGCGTGTGTGTTGACTAGCTGTTTGTGTGTGTGTGTGTGTGTGTGTGTTGACTAGCTCTATATGTGTGTGTGTGTTTGTGTGTGTGTTTGCTAGCAAATATATATTTTCTCTTTGGTACAGTTTATCTGTTTTATGACTTCAATCTTCTTATCCTTTAAATGCGATTTGCTGTCAATTTGTTCCACTATGTTTTATGTGTGCTTTTGTGTGTGGTGCTGCAGCGTTGACCAAATGTATTCCTTGTGTATTATTCACTTGGCAATAAATTATCTTGTATCTTCTAACATTGAATTTTGGACTTCTTCTTTCATATGTACAACAAACAACTGTCTTTTGTGCTGCGCTCACAGTTCACTGAAGTAGTATTTTTAGAATCAACCATGAGGATATTAACAGGTACATAGATAAACGAACGTTTGTTTTTATCGTTGTTGATGTGTTTTTTTTTAAATTTGTTTTTATAATTAATAAAAACTGGTTTTTTTAATTAAGAGGTAATTTTTGTTTACTTTTTTTCCCAGTGGGGTAGAACTCTGTGTGGTTCAAGAAAGAATCTGCGACGTTAAAACGTGTTAAAGATATTAGATGGATTTCGATTAACTCGGACGTTTTCTATTGCAATTGTTTTTTAAGTTTTCAATTTTTATGTTTGCACAGCTCTTCTTACTCTTTCAAGATCGCCCGTTGTCACATTAAACAGTAATCATCTTAGGATTCCCGTTCAGAGGTTTTCGATAACCGCATAAAAAAAGAAGAAAAAAAAGTATTTTGCTTGTTCTATTTTGTTTTCTTCTGTTTTCATGCTCTCTTTTGGCAAATTGTGTTTTTTTTTTAAACAGCTGAAGTATTGATTTTCATGTGCGTCCTCACATTCTTAAGAGAAGAGGTGGAGAGAAGAGAGCGGGGAAAGAGTGAGGGAGATACAACGGGTAGAGAGAGGCAGGGAGAAAGAGATAGATAGAGAGGGAGAGAGAGAGAGAGAGAGAGAGAGAGAGAGAGAGAGAGTGAGAGAGAGAGAAAAGGACAGACAAGGACCGAAAAAGAAATTAGAAGTTAAACGTATTTCTTTACAACTTTATAGCTAATACTACTGCTCTTACAAACTGTCATTTTAATACTATTAATTGAGAAATAAAGAAAGAAAGAAAGAAAGAGAGAGAGAGAGAGAGCGAGCGAGCGAGAGACAGAGAGTCAGAGACAGACAAAGACAAAGAGAGAGAGAGAGAGAGAGAGAGAGAGAGAGAGAGAGAGAGAGAAACGGACAGACAAGGACCGAACAAGAAATTAGAAGTTAAACGTATTTCTTTACAACTTTATAGCTAATACTCCTGCTCTTACAAACTGTCATTTTAATACTATTAATTGAGAAAGAAAGAAAGAAAGAAAGAGAGAGAGAGAGAGAGAGAGAGAGAGAGAGAGAGAGAGAGAGAGAGCGAGCGAGAGAGAGACAGAGAGTCAGAGACAGACAAAGACAAAGAGAGAGAGAGAGAGAGAGAGAGAGAGAGAGAGAGAGAGAGAGAGAGAGAGAGATTAGAGATGGCCTTGTGCTACTATACGGACGGACAGTTTAAAAAAAAATCAATTAAAAAAAACAAACAATAGCAATATTCGTTTTTATTTTAACACTGCGAGCAAACAACAAAACGAGTTCCCCGCAACCGGTAGAAAGCAGAAACGTAAAATGTGTTTCCTGTACTTAAAACAGAAATCAACAAATATAAGAACTTTAGTGACAAAAGAACACCCATCAATAGTTTTTATTTTCTTAAAAATATATAAATAAATAAATAAATAAATAAATAAATAAATACATAAATAAATAAATAAATAAATACCTTATGCTATTAATTTTACTGACATTAGCAAGTACCGTATACCCACATATTTTTATCAAATTTCCAAGAAGTCTTGTCCATTAACCAAGCCTGACCGTTTCATATATCATTGCACTTTTCAAACTCCGGGCAGCTCAAGGCGCTGGACCTAATGCACGCTGTCCGATGTCAGTAATTGTGGAGTGTGACAGGCTGGACGTTATAGAAAGAAGAGGATGCACCAGCTACACTCATACAAATACATAACATCAAAAACAAAACCACACAACCCACAAACCGCGGTCGTTGAGAACAAAGTGTTTGAGTGATTATGACTGTGTGCTGCTCATTTCTGACGACGGTTTCAGTGACATATATGTAGGCTAACTAATTTGTTTTGTGGCTTAAAGTTAGTTAACATGTTGTAATCTTTAACCTATAATGTGTCTGTTCAGTGAATAACATCCTAGATTATTGACTATATCACTTGATAAGCGAACACAACACTATGCACCGCACGCACTCTTTGAACGCAGCCACAGCTGGCTCACTTGAACCTGACAATGCACTCACAAGCTATCTAAAATGAATAGCAAGGCGACATCCCACCTGGCCCTGGCGCGAACATTTTCATTTGTCATTTGTGTGAAGTATCTAGTTCATTGCCGTCCCCCGGTGGAGCTTCGGTGCTTTTGAGAATTAATTGCAGCGTGGTTGGAATGGGAGCAACATTCATAGCATATAAATGATGATAATGGTGATGATGTTGTTGATGATGATGATGTTGTTGATGATGATGATGATCATGAGGATGATGATGATCATGAGGATGATCATGATAGCGGTGGTGTTGTTGGTAGTGGTATTAATGATGATGCATGAAGTATGATGATGATGATGAGGATGATGATGATGAAGCATATATTAGCAAATAGCAGTGCGGCTTGTTGATGTTACACATGTGTATACTTTAGTATCATTTGTTAATTTTAAAAAATCATTCTGTTTATATTTCAAGAAAACCTTTCAGTTGTGTAGGAATTAAGAAAAACCCATCATCTGATTGTAGTTTTAAAACAAAACATCTGCACTGAACCCGGATTCTCATTCGTCCTAAGGTGAATGGGAATCAAGTTACACTAACTTTTCTGACCGTTGACTTAGAACATATCGGAATTCCAATAAACACTAGTTAGATTCAGAATCGTACTACATTTCCTGTGACATGTCAGTTAGGAGAAGGAGATGATGAGGGCGGGTGTGTGGGGGAGGGGTGAGGGATGAAGAATAAGGAGAAGACTATGCCATATAGGCGCTTTTCCACAAACATTTCCAACATTCACGCTCACATGTTTCACGCACTCTCACACACAACATGCACACATCTATCGCTCAAACATGTGGTGTAAAGGCAGGAAGATTGCTATAAGAAGACGGAAAGGAATGTTTTTTGTTGTTGAAATTTTAGGTTGACTGCATCCAGTACCATTATTGAAGAAAAAGAAGAAGAAGATGATGATGACGATGATGATGATGATGATGATGATGCTGATGACGATGATGACGATGATGATGATGATGATGATGATGATGATGATGATGACGATGCGGGCGGAAAATTAATGCAGCATTTTCGGGTAGTTGGTGATGGTGATGATGATAATGATGATGATGATGATGATGATGATGATGGTGAGGATTAAAACTCTCAAACACGATGGTGCGGTACTGTGGATTGCTATACAAGTAGTAATGGAAAGAATGGGAGTTGGACAGGTCGCAATCATCATCTGGGGGCGAAACGTAGCGGTGTTTTACTGAATGGCGAGAGACTGTCATTGAAAATTCACCAAATGGACTGCAGCGCCATGCGATTCCTTGGCAACGGTCAGCCACTCCTGACAGTTGCTTAGCGAGCAGGACACTGTTCTTAACATCAAGACAAATTTTGTCAGGGTCTAGCTGCGTGCTGCCAGAGTCTAAGCGCCGATACACACTTAGGACCTATCTACCGGGTTACGAACAGCTTCTTCAGCAATTTGGATTTTACACATTTGTCACAATTAGTTAGTTAGTTAGTTATTCATTGCTTACGGGATCCAGCAGACTGCAAAGAGCCTAATCAGGACCACAAAATCAAGACCACAACTTCGCTGAAAGAAGACTCGCCCCTGATCCGTATAAAAGATCTGCTGAAACAACCCCAGTGGTAACACTGAAGGCACTCCACCAGCGGTCACTGTACAATAAAGGCATCACACGCAGGGGATGCTTAGGTTATACTCTAATTTATCGAACCCCCGTTGATTTGTTCAGCTTGGGGTTTCAACCTGTTGAGTATTATTTTAAGGAGGACTTTGCTGGGATGGCTGACGAGGCTGATGGTGGGGTAATTTTCACACTCCTGAAGGTTACCCTTTGTGGGAAGAGTGATGACATGCAAGCGACTGGGTCCATGGTGTAGGCCACTCCACACTCTGCCAGGTAATGGTGAGGGCGCCAATCATCGCTGCTCCTCATGCTTGAAGCAATTCTTCGGGTAAGTTGTCCACTCCCGCTGACTACCTCTTCTTCAACGATTGCACTTCTACCTCAACGTCTAACCGAAGAATTGGGAGGATTTCTTCTTCTTCTCTGTTCTGGGGACATGCTAGGACTGATGGGTCTCCGTTTGGTGTGTGGTTGTAAAGGTCAGAGCAGGACTCTGTCAATCTGTCCAAGACTTCTTGTGTAATGCATATGCCAGATTTGCTTTGTATCGTGGAGACCTTTAACACTTGTCAGCCGCTTCACATTCTGGAAGGCTTTCTAACTGTTGTTCTTGTTCAGGCTGTTCTTTATTTCCTGACATTGATCTTCCATCCACTTCTCCTTTGCTGTGCGCGTGCCTTTTCGGATGTCATTCCCCCCGTGGGGGTGCCGGGGGTTTCAGTATAAATAGTATCCCCACTTTCTGGAAATTTAGTGCTTTAAATTCCCACGGTCGCTGTCTTTCTCCTTTGTTCTTTTTCATTCCTACTCCGTCCTATCAATCTACTATACTATCTTCTTCTTCTCTAGACCAGTCACCTACATTTTTTCTTGAAAACTCTTCCGGGACAAAACTCCTCATTTGTGTGTGAGGTCTGTTGGTTCAGCTTGGGAATATTGAACTCTTTCTGCCAAATGGTCACTGGGGCTTCCTATGATGTATTATTTGCCAATGTAGGCATTTTATATGTATGTGCATTGTTGATATTTCACAATGATGTTTGTATTCTATTTTGCTTTTGTAAACGGGGGTTCAATAAATTAGAGTAAAGCCTCAGCGTCATCTGCGTGGGATGTCTTTATTGCAAAGTGGCCAGCTGGTGGAGTGCCTTCAGAGTTACCACTAGGGTTGTTTCGGCAGATCTTTTATGCGGATCAGGAGTGAATCCTCTTTCAGCGAAGTTGTGTTCTTGATTTTGTGGTCCTGGTTTGGCTCTTTGCAGTCCGCTGGACCCTGTAAGCAATGAATAACTGACTAACTGTTTCGGATGTCATTGTTGATTTTTCGGTAGGCATCAGCTCCTTGTGAGGTATTCTTCTTTTTTTCCTAACTAAATACCAAATTTAAAGAAATTGGTCCATTAGTTTCTGAGAAAATTGCGAAAATATTACCTCCGGACGGACGCTGGGCTGGCCACCACGATGACGTCACTCGATATACATAAGTTTTTGACTAATAGGCCCAACGCATCTGTACACTCTCTTTACATAGAAAATGTAAAGGAAATGTTGAAAAAAAAAAGAGTAAAAGATGGCGTCATCATGATTACGTCACTCGATTTGCTCAAGTTTGGTTTTTGCTTGGAAGCATAGAGAAAGTATATACCAAACTTAAACCAAATCCCTCCAGTAGTTTGGGAGAAAATAGGATTAGGAAAAAAAAATCCTATAAATTATGACATCACACGATAATGTCATTCAATGTACCATAGTTTCGTTTATGGCTCAAGGCATCTGTACACTCTAATTACATAATAAGTTGTAGTTTTTTTTTAACTTAAAATATTTTACAATATTGTTTAAAGAGTGAAGTCACGATGATTACATCACTCGATTTGCATAAGTTTGTTTTTACCTTTTTTACCTTTTGCTTTTACAAGTAAAGTCTCAGTACATATCAAACTTGAACCATATCCCTTGTTGACGATACCCGATATGAATTTGTTTTGGTCATCTGTGTAGGGTTCACTATTTTCTAACTAAAGTACAAGTTTCAAAGAAAGCGGTCCATTAGTTTCAGAGGACAGTGCAAAAGTATAACTCCAGGACGGTCGCCGGACGGACGGACGGACAAAGCCCAATACAATAGCTCCCAGAACTTTACAGCTCGGGAACTAATAAAAATCAAAGTACTCTGTTGCTGAAGTCGAACATAGTTGGTAAAAGCTGCCAGTCTTCGGAGAACAGAAAATGAAGGTGAGTCTGAGGGGACTTACAACAACAGTCAACAACAAACAACTTTGTCACGCCTGTATTATGTAGATCGTAATTATCGTCAAGAACAATTCACACGAACAGAAACTTATTTGTCGATGAATAAAGTATGTTTATCTGTACCTTAATGTGCAGCTGTATTTTATTGAGACTGCCATTCTGTAACACCAGGCAAGAGTCATTTAATATGCTATAAAACGCCATTAGAAAATATAATTTAAAAAACAACCCTATTCAATGTTGATCCGGTTAAGTGCAAATAAGCATATAAGCGCTATCCGTTAAATGAGGAAAACAAAATACAAATCGTCCGAAAAGCATTCAAAGTAACTTCACAAAATCATTATCATCGCCATCACCACCATCGCCTTCATCGTCATCATCGTTACTAGATATGCAACTTCTGACAACAGCCTCAATTGTGGTCTGATCAAAGATATAATCATTGTGCTTCATAATCATAACCAGTGCTTATAGTGTTCGTCTTCTAAAACAAAAGCTCTGCTTGGATGTATGCTTGTCCCTGTATGTGTGACTTTTTGTTTACTATAAATTAGAAAAGGTATTTGGTGTTGTATTTGTACGTAGTGTGATTAAAAAAAAACTTTACAAAAAAAAAAGAAAAAAGAAAAGAAAAGAAGAAATAATCATCGCATCTTAATCATTGTTTGCCTGTTTTTTCTGTGGTGGTGGTGTGTGTGTATGTGTGTGTGTGTGTGTGCGTATGTGTTGGGTGTGTGTGTTGGGTATGTGAGTGTGTGTGAGAGAGAGAGAGCTAGAGAGAGAGAAAAAAGAGAGATTTGCAAATAGTTAACGTGAAGTCGATCTCTCGCATGAAAACTATAACGTTTTTGCTGTACTTCAGGCTTGGACTGTAGCAACAAAGTCTTTGTTCGCGTGGCAAAAATCTTCCTTTGAATTCGACATTGAAGGAAATCATTAGACCCGTACTACGCACAAGACTTTAAAAAAATATTATTATTAATATCGCAGTTAACCTAATATATATATTTGTTAAAAAATCTATGCAAATATACACTTCTCTAGAAGAGCCTGTTGCGCGATGGTAAAAAAGATAATTATCAGCACATATTAAGCATTGTTCTGTCTGCTTGTCCCAATGTGTGTGTGTGTGTGTGTGTGTGTGTGTGTGCGTGTGTGTGAGAAAGAGAGAGAGAAAGAGAGGGAGAGAGAGAGAGAGAGAGAGAGGGGGGTGGGTGGGTGGAGGGAGAAATTGACAAAGAAAAGTAAGTCCACTTTCTAGTCAAGCAATCAGGAACACGCACACGGCATTTAAGCAGGGATTTTCCATAACATTACTCTAGAATTTATTTTTCATCGCGCAGACTCTGAAGATACGCAAATACGCCCAGCTGGCACTAGGTCCGTTCTACCCATCCTCGGTCGCCCCGGATTGTGCTCAGTCGTCTGGGCGTCAGACAACGCTTCCAAAGTCTGCAAGGGGGCAACTCGGGCGGCTCGAGTTCGATCCTATATCGGCCAGCGCCTTGAGCAGCTCTCGAGCTTCAAAAGCGCTATATAAAAACGATAAATGACATAGACCTGGATTGGTATATTGCCTTGATGATAAATGATAATAGCATTCATATTACACCAGATTGTAGGAACACATCACATATAGCTAGTGTCCTGGCGGAAGAAGAACAGCAGCACAGCGGTAGAATTTTCTCCGGCAGTGCGGAAGGCCCGGTGTCACATCCTCCAAGTTCCGGGTCTCCTAGTTTATCTGGGCGCCTTTGCGCATGCGCCAGTTTATGTCGGGCCGGCTTTTCACGATGTTCTTAGGCGTCGTAACCCTAACCCTAACCCAAACCCTAAACCCTAACCCAAACCCTAACCCTAACTCTAACCCAAACCCTAACCCTAATCCTTACTAAGACTACGATAGCACTGTGCGCATGCGCCAAATTTTGTAACGCGTCGACCAATCAGAATGCTCCCAGTCGCTCCCAGCCCAGCTAAGATACTAGGAACTGTGAGGATGTCACACCGGGTTCGCATCCCGCCAGTGACGGTAGACATTTCTCACAAGAGCCGGCTTTCTGTAAGGACCCTTCATTCGATAATTCACAACACCCTGTGTCGTCGCAGCTGCAACTTAAAGAATCCAGTTATTATGTTAAAAGGACAGGCGACAGGTTGAAATAAATTATATTTTTAGGTCGTACATGGTGGCTCAGTTGTCCCAGGCGTTTGACAGTGCGAATGATGCTTGAAGTTAGCGTCCTGGCCGGCATTAGTTCAACCCTGTTTTAGATCAGCGTCTTGAGCAGCTCTTATAAGGGCACTATTTAAAAACAATCCATTTCATTTTGCCTTACGTTTAGTTTTAAATCCAAAAAGCTTATGGCGCCAAGTACACTCATTATCATCATCATCATCATCATCATCATCATCATCATCATCATCATCATCATCATCATCATCATCATCATCATCATCATCATCATCATCATCGTTCAGTCCCGTTGTACGCACCTGAGCATCCGATAATCAGGTCCGTCTTGGTCAAACAAAGTAGTCGTACAATCCCATTTTTCTATCGCTAGTGGCATCATTAGAGTACAAATTAGTTGCTACGTGCTTAAGAAACTGAGGAAGATGTACGGTCGATTCTTTCGAAACCATATACTATTTGTTCTAAAACTGTGGTATTCGCGAAAGCTTTCCGATTGATAGAGAAGACATTAAAGACTGTGGATTTTACAGGTATTTCCGGGCTGATGTTATTATCTCCCTTTTGTGTCGGCGTGCGAATATCACATAACGTTTTAAGTAGGCCATGTACATGAAAGTAGGTCTACCCAATCGGAGCTTTTTCAAAAGAACTATTAACTGCGCAGAGAATGTTTTCGCCCCCGTCCCCCTACCCCCCAGAGTTCATGGGAGAAGAGGTAAATGTTTGAAAGTTCAAAAGTTCAACATTGAAAGAAATGTAGGTTATATTACAGAGCATCCTTCCCCTTCACTTTGAAACAGTATAGGGTACGGACTTCAGGTACTTAGGGTTACTGGTGCTAGTCCTAGCATTCCTCTCTCTCTCTCTCTCTCTCTCTCTCTCTCTCTCTCTCTCTCTCTCTCTCTCTCTCTCTCTCTCTCTCTCTGTGTGTGTGTGTGTGTGTGTGGGCATGTTTACACGGTGTTATCTGGACTGATTGATTGATTGATTGATTGTTGCTTTAGGTCCAGCGGACTCTTCCGAGCCAAATCAGGACCGGACAACCCCTGTTCCGCATAAAAGATCTGCTGAAACAACCCTAGTGGGAAAACTGAATGCCCTCCACCGGCCAGTCACTTTACAATAAAAACATCCCACGCAGGTGACGGCTGAGACTTAACCCCAACTAATCGAACCCCCGGTTACAAAAACAAAATAGAATACAAACATCATTATAAATTATCAACAAAACACATACATATAAAATGCCTATATTGCTAAATAATAACATTATAGGAAGCCCTAGTGACCACCCGGCAGAAAGCGTCCAATACTCCCAAGCTGATCCAACAGACCTCATACACAAACAAGGAGTCTTGTCCAGGAAGAGTTTTCAAGAAAAAAGGTAGGTCATTGATCTAGCGAAGAAGAAGATAGTATAGCAGAGTGATAGGACAGAGCAGGAATGGGAAAGAGCAAATGAGGAAGACAGCGACAGTGGGAATTTAAAGCACTAAATTTCCAGAAAGTGGGGATACTATTTATACTGAAACCCCCGGCACTCCAACGGGGGTACTGTTGCCGCAGTGAATCGGTCATGCCTATAAAGGAAAGACAGGTTTTCAACTGGGGCTTTCACTTTTCCCTTTATAGGTTAGAACAATCTACAGTGGCAAGATTGCTCATGACCCCAAGGGGTGTTATCTGGACAAACCAGTGAACATCTACATAACTTGTTTTGACAGACCTACTTATTTTGACGTCAGAACAATGATCCGTTAGGGTTAAGGCTGGGTTAGGGTTAGGGTTAGTGTTCGAACACTTAAAAGTTCTTAAAAAGGGTGACGAAATATAACCTATTGTCAGCACAACGTATGTGGCGTTGCAGGAAAGTCATGATAATACTGTATACCCTCGGCTGTGTATGTGTGTGAGTGTATGTGTGTGTACGTGTTTAGCTGTCTGCTGTAATTTGCATGTTAGTTTATTTATCGTATGGGTCTCGTGGCATATGATAACTTTTTTTTCTGGATGAGTGAAATATATCTGTATCCATATGTTCTGTATATCTTTGTTAGAGAGTATAAACCGAGGTGTAGTCCATATCATGGCATTGCGTTACTGAGGTTTATGTCCTAGACGGATCAGTACCAGATACATAAACACACTCAGCAGGCCCTAGGTCCTGTTCCTCCATCGACTGTTTACGATCGCTTAGTTGTGTGAGGTTTTAGACAGTGAACACAAAGCAACAAGTTGGCGATTTTAAAAAATTCATCTAGAGGCTGTTAGAACCATTATAGGAGCAGTAAAGGGTACTAGTCATGAACTGCTTTACCAAGAATCTGGTTTTTGTAGTCTTAAAGAACGCAGAAAGAGACACAAACTGATACTTTACCATAAAATGATAAATATTAATTGCCCAGAACACCTATCTGCCCTGCTACCACCGCTTGTAAGAAGTACTAATCCATATCACCGTAGAAGACCATTCGAAAGAAAAGTTCCCACTCATAAAACCGAAATGTTACAGGAAATCATTTATACCTTCTGCAACCATCTTATTGAACGAATTGCCTGAAAATCTCCAATCGAGTCAATCAACTTGGAGTTTGAAAAGAGTTTTTTCTACTACTACTACTACTACTACTACTACTACTACTACTACTACTACTACTACTACTACTACTATTACTGCTATTACCACTACTACTACTACTACTACTACTACTACTACTACTACTACTACTATTACTACTACCACTACTACTACTACTACTACCAACAACAACAACAACAACAACAACAATAACGGATGATATACGCGCCTTATTCCTAAATCAGCCACAAAACGCGGCGATCTGTAACCAACATACACGATCACATGTGGTTGATCCTCCTACAAACACAACAAACACATTCATCACTCAAACATGTGGTGTAAAGACAAGGCGCTATTAGGATACATTTTGGACAGATGGCATCTAATGGCATTGTTGAAGAGAGGGGAATAAACCCTCTGTGACCTCAATGTCTCCTACCTAAGTCACAAAGAGTTCGTCTCCTACGGGATTCGAACCCGCAACCTTCGGCCTAGGAAATCAGCTCACTATCAAACTGAGCGATGAGGACACCCTAACCCGTAATCTCACAGGCTCCGGGAAAACCGAACAACGGTCTATATATAAAATGTAAAGGTAAAGGTAGTCCCATAGCCTTGTGACCGTGGGGGAGCGTGATGTTGGAGATCACACTTATCTTGGGCCAGCGTAATGAGGGTGATGCCTATCTCTCTCCCTCGCTGCTTTACCTTCCCCACCCTTAAGAAAGTAGGTACTCCGTCACAGTTGAGTCAACTAGGGGAGTTGTTATTTGTCGCTTCACGTTTTGCTAACCGCACTGGACGGTGCTTAACTTGCGACACAGTAGCGAGTGCTCCAACCACTGCGCTATCTCCATATAATTTTGAGCCAAACGGTACGTTACATAAGCAATCGGGTTCCTTGAAAACCAACTTTTTGGTAACGTGAACGCCTAAATTAGGCCAAGGTCCTACAATGCACCAACAGTTACTCCCTACTGCTCCCAATCATCATCTAAATTAAAGGCACACTCCCATCGTAATTGTGTGGTTAACGAGGAACGGCCAATGACTTCACCACTTACAAAGTGTGGCCGGCCCGCACACTGAGTAAAATGTACGTCCCCGAACACATTGAGCGTATGGGGGACCGCACACTGTTTTTTTTTTTTTTTTAAAATCAGTTTATAGTCCCCTCTCTTCCCGATAAGGATTTTCAGAGAGGAGACTTTTGACCGCACACTGATCGCTGAGGAGCGTTTTATGTGCTCTTAACCTGCGGTCGATGCATTCGTCCCTCGTGATTTGTCATAACTGAACATCTTTTAATGGTCAATCTATGAAACGTGAGCGGCCCAATGCGGTCATCCATAGCATATATAACAACCGTTTGCTCTCCGCGACGCCCCACATATGGTATAAGTCAGAGTTGGCTGCGGTAACGAGGTCAACTATGACCATTGCATTTTTCAATGCGCGGCCCTCGAGGCTGACTTCTCCACAGCCAGGACCGCCTGCCGCACTCTGCGACTGGGCTCCCTGGCTGACGTGGTAGTTTACTCTCTCTCTTGCGACCTTGGCCTTCTTATGAGAGTGGCGGCATGTGCCTATCACTCTAGAGTGGCGGCTCACCTTTAGATTACATGGCGCCAAATCGTGGGCCTCGCCCTATTAGACAGACCCTCTGATGAAGTAAACCGATACTAGACATATTCTCTCACTAAACGCTCGACACCTCCAGTTGACCCTTAGGGTCCTGGGTGACAGCTATAAGGACCGACCACACTATAATGGTGCTAAACTGACGAAGTAAACTGACAACAGACACACTTATTAAACGCTCGACACCTTCAGTTGACCCACTGGATCCTGGGTGACAGCTCTAAGGACTGACCACACTATCTTTGGCGTACCTACAGTTGACACCATAGTCCTGGGTCCCAACTACCATATGACCTGACACCTAATTTTGACCATGACATTGACAAAATATCTAAAATACGGTACTGACTTTCTCAGTTGACCCTATGGGTCCTGGGAGTCACCTAAAAAGGACTGACCACCACTTGACCTATTGACCTTAATTGACACACAAGTCCTGGACCTATCTCCATCACCCATACGTCTCCTGACTCCGGCCTATGGCCTTTGGAGGCCATTTTCCCGCATAGTCTGTCCTTTTCATATGGTTGACTGATCTTAGGCCTCACGGCCTCCCTCACTATAATCTCATAATTCAGCTAGACGTATGTCCCGACTGATCGCTGACTCCCCCGTCCCATGGGACTGGTATATTCACCACTAACTGACCATCATTTTTGGTCCACCCTCCACACTGACTCCCATTTTTTGGGTTGCATCTGTCGTTATCTGAAGGGCCCCTCCCTGATTTGTTTTAACACTTGATTATACATATTTTTTAAATGTCTGTCTTGTCCTTTTAACGTGGTCCTGATAGGATTTTTACCCCACCCGATCTAGAGGCAAGTAGTAACTTCTTAATGTATCCTGAAATTTCTTTTTTAATAATAAATTCTTAATAACATAGTCCCCTATACGCTGATGTGTTGGGGACTATAATTTACTATACGATACGATACGATACGATACGAAGAGTCAAAGACTCGACGCGCTGCCTCTGTTTGCTCCTTTGGACCTTTTTACCACCTCCAGATTTGTGTATCGGCCTACTTTGTAGCACCCAGCGCGGGTCATCGGCGACGTCCCTTGGAGCCAGTTCCACGCGCACCCACCCCACGTTATATGCACGGTAACCATCACTTTCGCCTCCCGGTAATGGCTTGTAACGGTCAATTTCTGAGCTCTTAACATTTATGAAATGACCCGTAATGGCCAATGGAAAAGTTGTAAAACAGCGGACAATGTAGGGTAACTAAAATGTTAAACTGCCAGACGAATGTCAACTTTGCTTTTGCAAAAAGCCCATAGGCTCTAGCCACTACTATTATTATTTGACTAACCCCATCACTAGTATTGCGTTTATGTACGAGAAGACGACGGTCTAAATTGACAAGTAGATATTAATGTAAATCTATCTGAGGTAATGTTTTGTTTTAAACTTTCACACTAGATAGTATGATCACAGAAGAGTTTATACATACAGTATTGATGTGAAAGATATCAGATGCGCGTGTAAGCAGCTTAAAAAAGGTATTGAGGTCCCAGATAACGTCACGGGCTTTACTAGCAGATGAGTATGTAAAGACCCCGTCAGACCTACCGATTAAATCGTACAATTTGTTACATGCGATGCAGTCTCAGGATTGATCGCACGAAGCATCGGGTAACATGCTAAAATTAATTCCATACAACAGAGGCGAAAGTTGGTGTTCGCTGCAACTCGCTCATTTAGAAAGAGGATTCTTTCCTTGTTCCTTTAGTAATCTCCCTTGTGAAATGACTTGAGAGCAGCAGGCCGAATGTCTCCCTCACGTTGGTCTGCATGGACATCAAAGAAGCTTCTTTGCAGGCCCTTTTTCTGTACAGCTTCGAGTTGACGTTCCAAAGTGCTTGGTGGTTATGATACAACTCGATCAAAAACCTGATTTGTTCCGTTGACAACCGTTGTGGTGACTACCATTTTCTTCAATCGCAATGTCAAGGACGCCCACAGCACGTTCTGATTGGTCCGGACTGATTATTTCATCGCTTTTTTAGTTACTCGTTCTATCCTCTGAATCTATGGTGGAATAGCATGAGATTTTATCATATTCTTGTTGTACACCTTATTGCAGCGTGTGACGGGGTAAATCTTAGGATAATCGGTAGGTCTGACGGAGGCTTAATACAGTCATTGAGCGTCACTTAAGACTACAGACCCAGCATTGCTTTCCTTGGCTAATTCCCAGCAACGCATTGAGGCCTGTTGGTCACGCACCGCGATTGTTTGTGGTTTGCGAGTGCCTGTATTGTAAGGGAGATAAACCATTTACTTTAATACCAGACGACATTCTCAACGGTCGGACATACGTTTAGATTTGCCAATATTAGTCACAATCAATGCAAAAATATTTAAAGCAAATCGTGATCTCTTAGCGTGAATGAGATATTTTACCATTGAGCTTTGTTTTTAGTATTTCCATCAAGACATCAGACTCACTTTCAGTCCTTTTAGCTTTAAGGACGTCCACGGCCCGATAAACAGTCGTGGATTGCACGCCAGAAAATGCTCATTAGTTTAAACGTAGACCTGTGCATAACAACTTCCGCTAAACAGCAAAGCTTTGAATCTTTTATAGCGTTTCGTTTGTGAAATCCTGCTAATTTGACGTCACAATGGTATAAAGGCGGAATCACACGTATCGTAGGTTTTGACGAGCACCAACGATCAAGAAAAAAGGTAGGTGACTGGTCTAGCGAAGAAGAAAGTATAGTAGATTGATATAACAGAGTAGGAATGAGGAAGAACAAATGAGAAAGACAGCGTCAATGGGAATTTAAAGCACTAAAATTCCAGAAAGTGGGGATACTATTTATACAGAAACCCCCGGCACCCACACGAGTGGGGAGAGGAAAAGGAAGGGGGGGGGGTAGGGAGAGTTAGTTAAAGGTTTTAATGGTATCTTTGTTTTCTTACAGAGGTAAGGACGGGGAAGAGAATCCTCACCCCCTCCCCAACCCGCTTTCGTTATTTTGCGGGGTTTGGGGATTAGGGCACACAGAAGTCAAACAACTTAAGGTAATTCATTTTCTCACATCTTTTCTTTCTTTCTGACGCAGAAGAACAAACCCTAAGTACTTATTGTGTCTCCAGCCCTCCACTCCCGATCACCCACCTCCCACTCCCGCCTTGTCTGGATATACCGTTGAACCTCACTCCCACCCCCACCCCCACCCCCTACCCCCTGGGCTAGGAGCCTATTTCAATATGCTGTTGTTTTGTGGAATGTGTCATAAAAGGACAAAGTTCAAAAGTTGTAAATGTTTTTCACTCCGTTAAAAACTATTCTTAGATCGCATTTCTTTTGAAAGAGTTTTTGTTGCTGTTGTTGTTTGCTTTTTGTTATTTTATTTTTTCCAGCGTAGCAACACTCACTGGGAATTTAAAAAGAATCAGTGACGAACGTTGAAACGACGATCCATTGCTCGGAGAGAGAATTGGTGAGAAAAAAAAATGTTGTTAGACTCAGCATTTAAATAAACTATAATCAATAATAGAATAGTGCACATTAATGAAAATATCCTCTATGTCGGATGTTATTATTTGGCGCTCGCGTGCTTCAACTTATTGTCAACGCTACCACGGGACTATGCTATCCGATGACCCACCGATAGTCCTTTTGATAATGTTCCTTAGGGAAATGTATGTTCTGTCTTGGTGGTTTGAAACGAAATTTAATGGCTTAAATAGGGAAAGTCGATTGGAGTACAGTATGGAGAGGAAACATATACATTATTAGTGGTATTTATAATGAACTGCTAAGCTATTCTTACGAAGAAGGAAGAATATTGCTTTTTGTAAAGTAGTACGTTTAGGGTACAGAAGAACCCATGTTTGAAAACAAAGTTCGATAACTCATGTCAATATTTATTTGATCATGTGTATACATGTATGTGTGACTCAGTTTGTAATTATGATGCCATTTTTATATTCAGTCATATGTGAAGATATGGGGCTGAAATAGGAACGTATTTCAGTTGTGTAATTTGAATATCTATTGATGAATGAATGGGTATAAATATGTTATAAAATGAAGGTGAGCTGTGTTTGTAATATTTGTCTCATAGTCCATTGTGTGTAGCCTATGCAATGTGTGTAAAGTGGCTATACTAGGTATTGTCACAGGAATGCTAATAGTGATTGTAGTGATTGTGGTGGCGTGTAGAGACATTCTACAAAGGGAAATGATCCTTGCTCAATGTGAGCTATAAAGACATAGTCTCTTTAAGGATAAGAGCAAAAATTTACGATTGTGTACATGTTGTATACAGCGGGGCGGTTACGGAGCAAAGAACCCCTGATGTGCGGTAGATGGATCTGGTCCCCATGACATCACTGGCTTGACCGGATGTGGACACCATCTTTGCCTTGCCTCTCCTTCGGATACCATCACTGGTGCAGAATTGCAACAACGGTGCCGAAGTAAATCTCCGGATCTACGCCACGAAGACATCTGCAGCGTCTTCAGTGTGGGTGGCTGTGACTCCAGCGACGGCTAATAATTCCGCGCCTGGAGTGCTTGATCCGTGAAATAGGTTAGTAAACAGAAACTGTGAAGTATATGATCTCTGAGTCATCGAAGTGATGCTAATGCAAAAGAGTAGAGTCGAGTGACGTCCCCAGAAAGGGACAACGACTTCTGCTAGTGCTGGACTCTGAAAGCAACTGTGTGCACTTAACAGAAACTGCGTGAACTTACTGAGTAATCTGCGTGCACTCACCCAAGTGCCTGGGTGAGAGTATTACACTAACTGTGTGCACTTGACTATCGTATGTGTGAATTTATTTATATGCTGGAAAGAATTGTATGATCTAATGTATCAGTGAACTTATTGTATACGTGGATGATTTATTGTGTATGTGAATAATTGAATGAGAAATAGTATAACAGAGGGCAAAGAGAAGTAACTGCGTATTCTTTGTCTTTGTCTGTAAGCATGTGTGTGGCAGTGTATGAGTATAGTAAACAGAGATAGAACACACACCTTTATACTGAACGTCAGACAGCCACACTCACGCACTCATTCATTACACCATAGGTAGTTATACATATATTTATTTAGATTATAATACACAAAAAACCCTCCGTTACATTTGGTGACCCTAGACTCTCTCTGTGTTAGTTAGCATTAAGTCATACATATTTATATTTATTGAGGGCACCACTAGTTATTATATTTATATACAGTTAGACTAGTGGGCTTATTTCCCTTGAAATTCTTGATTATATTGTGTATGACTGTGATGTTTTGTTTTGTGTGACAATGCCGTCTCCGGCGTGTAACGGCTGTGCCTGTGTATAGTTTCTTGGCACTAAGGGTTTAATTCTTTTTCTGTCTGTGGGTTGCTATTTTCTTCTTCAGCTCTGTTCTTCTATTAGTGGGATTGTTTGTTTTTGTTAGTTCTTTGCTGTGTAGGGTTCTGTCCTTTCATGCGTGTGTTTGGGTGTATGTTCTCTTTGCCCTTATTTTAAGTAGGTTATAGTGTTAGAATTTCAGCCCCATTTAATTTAATTTATTTTATTTATTCATTGTGTTGTTGATTTGCATTGAGTTTGATGTTATAATATTCTGTATTGATGTATGTAGTTATACTGGGTTATCCTTGTTAAATTGTTTCCCTTGGTTTACCTCGGTTGTTGTTAAATTGTTTCCCTTGATTTAATTTAGTTGTTGATACATTGTTTCCTTTGGTTCATGTTGGATTGTTAGTACTGATAGTTTTGTGTTTTGTGATTTTTATTTTATTTTGGTTTAGTAATTATGTTTGACTTTGAATTTAATTGGATATAGAGTAGTATAGTAGTTAGTGTGACAGTATTTAATTTTTATTATTTATAAAATTAACCTTCATAAGACTTTGTTATTTGGTTGACTTTATTTTCCTTTGGCCGTCAACTTGGTATTATAGTATTATTTAGTTCTAGTGCTTATTGTGTTGAGAATTAATTTTTTTTTTCTCATTTCATAATTCTTTATTTAATAACTTTGTTTAAATAATATTTCCTTTGTGGGCATTGTATATATTTTTCATTAGGATAGTTTTTACACTGTTTATATAATTATTCTCTTGGGGAAAGGGAGGTAACAATTTTGATTGTGAATGGTTGAGCGTTTGATATATTTTATTTGACTTAGAAATTTATTTAATTTTTTTTTCAATTCCTATTGACATTAATATAAACTTTAAATACTTGTGAATAGATTCATTACTGTGATTATGCATAATAATATTATCATACTTTAAAACTAAAAGACTGTTTGAACAAATATTTGGATACAAACTTAACTTAGTAATTTAATCTTTCACTGTATATTCATTGTGCTTATTGTCAACTTCAGTTGAAGTTCTTCAACATATGTTGTGAATATATTGACTTAGTGTATTCCATTTGATATTTAAAAAATTTTTGTCATTGCTTCAGAACTTGTAAAACATATTGGGATAATATAATATATAATTTGCTTTGTATACATTTAAGACTTGACTGTTTTCATGATAACTTGAAATGTGCATTGTACTGTAAGTCTACTTTTGAGGAAACTTCATTGTTTTCGTAAAATTCATAGAACAATTTATAGTTGTTTTGATTGATTGCATTTTGCCATTACTATTTGGACACTTTGATATTTTATTGATTTACTGGTTGAACACTTTGATACTTTGATAGTAATTTTTTTTGTTGGTTGTTGATCTACATTGTACTTAGCCATGTCTGATGATTATGATCAGTTGTTCCAATCTTTTATTGCTCAAGCTACAACTTTGGGTATTCCTGATAAAGAACGTGGGAAATATGTACAGGAATGTTTTGATCGTATTGAAAGACAAAAAGTGAGAGATGAAAAAAAATTAGAAGAAGAAACAAAACAGAAAGCATTGGAGATTGAATTAGCTAAAAAACAAGCAGATGCTGAGTTAGAAAAAGAGAGAGAGAAAACTAAACAAAAGGAATTTGAGTTCCGTTCTGAACATAGACCTGAGGAACAAGATGTTGGTAATGGAAACAGAGGTAGAGATAGTAATTCTTTTGGTGCTAGGCCTGTCTACCCCAAGTTGCCTCTTTTCAAAGAAAGACAAGATGACATAGATTCATACCTTTTTCGTTTTGAGACTCATGCTACAGCCCTTGGCTGGGATAGAAGCAAATGGGTTACATTTCTTTCAGCTTTGTTAGAAGGTAATGCACTGAACTTATACCATAGTCTTGCTGCAAATGGTCAGGTTGATTATCCAACATTGAAAGACCATTTGCTTAAGAAGTTCCAGTGTACTGCTGAAGGTTTTCGCAAGAAATTCCGTGAAGTCCGACCAGACTCAAACGAACCTTTCCAAACATTTGGTATTGAACTGAACAGATTGTTTGATAGGTGGATAGCTTTGTCAGGTGTTCCTAGGAACATGCAAGGAATAATGAATCTTGTTTTAGGTGAGCAGTTTCTAGAATGTGTGTCACAAGATCTCGCTACTTTCATTCGCGAGCGTGGACTTGTCACATTGGATGATATGGTTAAAACTGCTGAAAGTTATCGTCTTGCTCGTCCCGGAAAGAACTTAGCACGCAAATCGGCTGCTACAATTTTCGGTTCAGTAGGATCAGTTGATGTAGCTGAGAAATCGCAAGCTGCTGCTGGCTCTGCAGATTCTCGCGGTGGTTACTCCAACTATCGAGGTCGTGGCTATTGGAGAAATCGTGGTGGTTTTCAAAAGAAAGACCCAACATACACAGATTCGAACCAAAAGGTCGAAGGTCGTTTTGATCAAACTCGGGGATCTTATAGACGTGGACGTGGAGGTGGTTCATTTTACACTAATTTTGATAATTGCCCTCTTTGTGATGGTAAAGGTCATGGTCCTAAACAATGTCCCCTTCGAAATAGTCAAAACCCTTGCCCTGTTTGCAACATTGGTGGTCATACTAGAAAAGCTTGTCCCTTTGTTGTAAAGAAAGCCACAGCTTCAGATGATAAGACTAATAAATCAAGCTCAGGTTGTGCAGTTGTCCCTGTAGACTCTGAAGTTGTTTGTTCTGTTTTTGATCAGACACCTGGTCACTTGCATTTAGAAGTTGGTTCTGTAAATTCTACTGCTTGCTCAGTTCTGCGAGACACAGGTGCTACCATTTGTGGTGTTCGAAAACGTTTGGTTTCTGATGAGCAGTATGTACCAGGTACTGTTCGTTGTAAAACTTTTGGTGGAGAGATAAACATCTACCAGCAGGCTAAAGTTGTTGTTTCTTGCCCATATTTTGTTGGAGAGTTGGTTTGTTGTGTTCTTGAGGATCCAGTTGCTGACTTGATTGTAGGAAATATTCCAGGTTTGATTGTCCAGCAGACTCAAGATACCAAAGTTGCTGCTGCTGCTGATGTCCCTGTTGCTGCTGTCACTACTCGTGCTCAGGCTAGAAAGCAGGATCTCCCGCACAAACCTCTTGTCACTGTGTGCGATGACTTGAAGGTCACTCGTGCTGAACTCATTCAATTGCAGAAAGATGATGCTACTTTGCAAGGTTGTTTTAAGTTAGCTGTTTCAGGTGAAGAAAAGGTTGTTGGTTCTGCTACTTATACTTTCTATTTTAAAGATGATATTTTGTACAGAAGGTATCAGAAATCCAAGGATATTTTGCATCAGGTTGTTGTTCCTGAAAAACTTCGCACTTCAGTCATGATTGCTGCGCATGATCAACTTTTGGCAGGTCATTGTGGAGTTCGTAGAACTTTGTTTAGGATTCTGTCCCAATTCTTTTGGCCTGGTGTTTCTGCTGATGTGAGTGCTTATGTTCACACTTGTGACATTTGCCAGAAAACAATTTCAAAAGGAAAAGTTCCCCCTGTTCCTTTGGCGACTATGCCTCTTATCTCGACTCCATTCGAGAGGGTCGCTATTGATCTAGTTGGGCCTTTGTCTCCTCCATCTGTTGAAGGTCACAGATATATTCTGACTTTGGTTGACTTAGCTACTAGGTTTCCCGAAGCTGTTCCTATGAAAGACATTTCTTCTGTTGCTGTTGCTGAAGCTTTGATGAGTATTTTTTCAAGGTTAGGTTTTCCCAAGGAAATTCTTTCAGATCAAGGTTCTCAGTTCAACTCAGATTTGATGAAACAGTTTCATGCTTTGTGTGGTACTCAAGCCATACGTACTTCTCCCTACCATCCTCAAGCAAATGGTACTGTTGAACGGTTTCATGGCACTTTGAAATCTATGCTTCGAAAGGTTGTTCATTCTCAACCTAAAGCTTGGCATCGCTATCTTCCTGCATTGCTCTTCGCATGTAGAGAATTGCCGTCAGAAAGTACAGGTTTCAGTCCTTTCGAACTGATGTTCGGTCGCAAACCGAGAGGTCCCATTTCTCTCATTGCTGATTTCTGGACCGAAGATCACAACTCTAGTGATACATCAGCGAAGCCATTGTACAATTACCTCTTTGACCTGAAGAATATTATTTCTGAAGTTTGTGAAATTGCTTCCCAAAACTCTGCAGATTCGTCTGTCAAGAACAAAAGGTACTTTGATCGTCGTGCAAAAGCACGAACTTTTTCTGTTCATGATGAGGTACTTGTTCTTCTCCCCACTGACTCTAACAAACTTCTTATGGCATGGTCAGGTCCTTATTTTGTACAGGAATGTCTTCATCCAGATTATAGAATTCTTGTGAAAGGCAAGTCGAAGATTTTCCATGCAAACATGCTCAAACGATATCTTCGTCGTGTTGATGCTGCTGTTGGTGTTGTTGAGGATACTACACGGTTGTCAACAGGTGTTTTGGTTGACTGGTCTTCCATCTCTACTTTTTTGCTTCCAGATGTCGAGGATGTTGGACCTCAGTGTGATGTTCCTCATGCTGACGTTTCAGATTGGCATACTGTCCCATCAGTGGCTATTGGTGTTGTCCAAGATGATGATGATGTTGGTGGTCTTCCCACTATTCCTCTCATGTTGTCGTCTGTCAATGACGAGGACATTTCAAAGATCGATTTCAACAATGATCTCTCTGATTCTGATGGTCAGTCCCTGTATTCAGTGTTTGCAGATTTTCCTACGGTGTTGACATCGAGACCCGGTGCATTCAATGGAAATCTATTCCTTGACGTCAAATTTACGACTGATGTTCCAGTTCGTCGACGGGCTTATGATTTACCTTTCTCTTCCAAGCAGGTAGTCGTAAGAGAAATTCAAGCCATGCTTGATCTGGGTGTGATCGAGAAGTCAAAGTCTGCATATTCATCACCTGTTGTCTTGGTTCAAAAGAAAGATGGCGCTTGTAGATTTTGCATTGACTACAGAGCCCTCAACAAAATTACAGTTTTTGATGCGGAGCCTATTCCAGATGTGGACGAGTTGTTCACAAGGCTTGCGAACAGTACGTTTTTCACACGTATTGATCTTTCTAAGGGCTACTGGCAGATTATTGTCAGCCCGGTGGATCGTCACAAGACGGCGTTCGCAACGCACATTGGTCTCTACCAATGGATCAGGATGCCTTTTGGCTTGGTTTCTGCTCCTGCAGTGTTTGCCCGGATGATGAGGATGCTCGAACTCGATGAGGCCAATTCCATGAATTTCTTTGACGATGTTTTGGTTCATAGTGCTACTTTCCAAGATCATTTGGTGCATGTTAGAGGAGTTTTAAACAAGCTGCTTCACTACAATTTGACGGCAAGACCAGCTAAGATCGCGTCTGGTTATAAAAGTCTGGAGTTTCTTGGACATGTGGTGGGAGAGGGGATGCTGCGTCCAGAAAAGAAAAAGATAGAAAAGATTTTGGCCATCCCTACTCCGACTACCAGAAAGCAGGTCCGTTCCCTGTTAGGGCTGTTGAGTTTTTATAGAAGATATGTCCCTGCTTTCGCAACTATCACGGCTCCCATTACCGATCTCACAAAGGAGACGAAAGCGCGCACAATTGCGTGGACTCCTGCTTGTGAGGAAGCGTTGGTTAAGATCAGACACATTTTTTCTTCTGCGCCTGTTCTTCAGTTACCTAGGCTGGACCAACCTTTCATTTTGCGCACGGATGCTAGTTCTACTGGCTTGGGTGCTGTGCTGCTTCAGGAGTTGGAGGAAACTCTTCACCCCGTGTCATTTGCGAGCAGAAAGTTGCTCGACAGAGAAACCCGATATAGCACGATAGAAAGGGAATGTTTGGCTATTGTTTGGGCTATTTCGAAATTTTCCAAATTTCTCTGGGGGGTTGATTTTGTCCTTCAGACTGATCACAGACCACTGACGTACTTGCATACGAGTCGCTTTAAGAATTCCCGCATCATGCGTTGGTCTTTGTCCTTACAAGAGTTCAGATTCACTCTTGAACCACTTCCAGGTACACAGAATGTGTTCGCAGATCTATTGTCACGCGCTGATCGTGATCAATCGGTTCCATAGATCAAGGTTACGTTGTCGTTGCTGTGTTTTGACATTATCCTCAGAACTTGTAAAAAATAACCTCGGTCGGTTCTTTTTTTCTTTGGGAGGGGGGTAGTGTAACGAACGCGTTTTGTACGCAGTTATATAGAAAGACGTTATGACGTCACTGTGTGTTCCGGTAGAAATTATAATTTAGTTTCTGAGCTGTTGTTAGAGCAGAGACGAAACATCAGCCTAAGCGAGAGGACGCATTCGTGGGTGCTCGAGAAAGACCTGTTTCTCTTAGGACTTTAGCTGTATAAGAATACAGGTATTTGTTATTATTATTATTATTAGTGGTATTTATAATGAACTGCTAAGCTATCCTTACGAAGAAGGAAGAATATTGCTTTTTGTAAAGTAGTACGTTTAGGGTACAGAAGAACCCATGTTTGAAAACAAAGTTCGATAACTCATGTCAATATTTATTTGATCATGTGTATACATGTATGTGTGACTCAGTTTGTAATTATGATGCCATTTTTATATTCAGTCATATGTGAAGATATGGGGCTGAAATAGGAACGTATTTCAGTTGTGTAATTTGAATATCTATTGATGAATGAATGGGTATAAATATGTTATAAAATGAAGGTGAGCTGTGTTTGTAATATTTGTCTCATAGTCCATTGTGTGTAGCCTATGCAATGTGTGTAAAGTGGCTATACTAGGTATTGTCACAGGAATGCTGATAATAGTGATTGTAGTGATTGTGGTGGCGTGTAGAGACATTCTACAAAGGGAAATGATCCTTGCTCAATGTGAGCTATAAAGACATACAGTCTCTTTAAGGATAAGAGCAAAAATTTACGATTGTGTACATGTTGTATACAGCGGGGCGGTTACGGAGCAAAGAACCCCTGATGTGCGGCAGATGGATCTGGTCCCCATGACATCACTGGCTTGACCGGATGTGGACACCATCTTTGCCTTGCCTCTCCTTCGGATACCATCACTGGTGCAGAATTGCAACAACGGTGCCGAAGTAAATCTCCGGATCTACGCCACGAAGACATCTGCAGCGTCTTCAGTGTGGGTGGCTGTGACTCCAGCGACGGCTAATAATTCCGCGCCTGGAGTGCTTGATCCGTGAAATAGGTTAGTAAACAGAAACTGTGAAGTATATGATCTCTGAGTCATCGAAGTGATGCTAATGCAAAAGAGTAGAGTCGAGTGACGTCCCCAGAAAGGGACAACGACTTCTGCTAGTGCTGGACTCTGAAAGCAACTGTGTGCACTTAACAGAAACTGCGTGAACTTACTGAGTAATCTGCGTGCACTCACCCAAGTGCCTGGGTGAGAGTATTACACTAACTGTGTGCACTTGACTATCGTATGTGTGAATTTATTTATATGCTGGAAAGAATTGTATGATTTAATGTATCAGTGAACTTATTGTATACGTGGATGATTTATTGTGTATGTGAATAATTGAATGAGAAATAGTATAACAGAGGGCAAAAAGAAGTAACTGCGTATTCTTTATCTTTGTCTGTAAGCATGTGTGTGGCAGTGTATGAGTATAGTAAACAGAGATAGAACACACACCTTTATACTGAACGTCAGACAGCCACACTCACGCACTCATTCATTACACCATAGGTAGTTATACATATATTTATTTAGATTATAATACACAAAAAACCCTCCGTTACAATGACGAGGCCATAATTATATTAAATGTCGAAAAAAACCACCGCCCTTATACTGATGCTATACGCGAAATCGGGATGCTCTACCCGGGATAATACGCGCTTTCTTCCCAATCCCCAATCTGCCTCACAGCGCGACGATCTGTACAAACACACACACACACAAACACACACACACACACACACACACACACACCCACACCCACACACACCCCACACACACACTTCTATCACTCTAATATGTAAATACATGGAGATCGCTTTTAGAAGACAGAAAGAAAATCGCATTTTATTTCATTTATTTTATTTTGTTGTTGTTGAAATTTTAGAATGACTACATCCAATACCATTATTGAAAGGAATAAGGAAACCGGAATACCCGGAGAAAACCCTCGGTGACCTGAGTAATACGAGACTATTCGTAATTCATGTAAGTTTGTCCCTTGCTGTAATCGAACCCTTGACCTTCGGCATAGGAAACCGGCGACTGCGCCACCTAAAGATGCAGGTAGATTAAGTGAGTCATCGAACACAGTCTGTGTAATCTAAACAAAGAGCTAGAAAGTCATCAAAACACTGTAGTGTGAACAAAGGAAACGAAAGTCATCAAAACACAAACAATAGTCTGAACAAAGGAAAAGAAAGTCATCAAAACACAAACAATAGTCTGAACAAAGGAAAAGAAAGTCATCAAAACACAGTCTGTAGTCTGAACAAAGGAAAAGAAAGTCATCAAAACACAAACAGTAGTCTGAACAAAGGAAAAGAAAGTCATCAAAACACAAACAATAGTCTGAACAAAGGAAAAGAAAGTCATCAAAACACAAACAGTAGTCTGAACAAAGGAAAAGAAAGTCATCAAAACACAAACAATAGTCTGAACAAAGGAAAAGAAAGTCATCAAAACACAAACAGTAGACTGAACAAAGAGCAAGAAAGTCATAACTACAATTTTTGGAGTCTGAACAAAGGGAAAGTAATCAAAGTACACAAATGACGATGTCCTGAAAATTAGCTTTGTGGAATTGCAATTTCTTTGCTGTCAGACGGCAGAGTAGCAGAAAAGGCAATAATGCTCGACTGTATTAGGAAAGACAACGGCGTTTTAGTTTGCATGAAAATGCGCGATACTTTAAAGTAATATTTGTAGTATTCGCTTTTTGTCTGTTAGTCTCCGTCTTTTCATATATCGCTGCCTTACTTCCTGCTGCCTGTTGTCATACGTCGTCCTTCCTGCCTTCTTTCTTTCGTTATTGTATTGCCATATATTATCAGGAAATACTATGAAATAGCAACATAAGAACGCGCCAAATATCAATCGCCATAGCTTAAGAACCACTGAACGGATTTTCAGGGGCCGGGTAGCTCAGTTGCTAGAGCGGCGTATTGGTAACCGAAAGGTCACTGGTTCGAATTCCGGATTGGCCAATGTGTGACCATATTATTTTCCCCTTATCATCAACTGGTTCGCCGGTGTCAGATCAATGTGACCAATAGTCGCCTATACGCTCCGGTGTCGAGAGGCTATAATCTACAATTGACCTTTTGGATTTTAACCAAACTTCCTAGGACCATTACCTGTGTAGCCGAGCGGAGTATTTGACTCCCGTCTCTCGGCCACCACCTTGAGAACACGGCCCAACCCGAGCTGTTAATTTCTATTTATCCCTCTTGAGAGGGACATAAAAATGTTTACACTGCAAAGTAGTGAAGCTCGTTGATAGTAAACCGGGATGCCGGGTACTAGTGCCACACACTCTCTGCAAAGTCACTGCCACTGACTTGCATAAAATGCCTGCCGACAATGTAGTCCTGTGCTCACCACCAAAAGCAGAAGACGAATGTCAGCCGGGGAGAACAATTATCGTGTCGCCTTCTCTTGCATAACACAATGGCCTCAACAAAGGATTCTGCACAGCAGTAACCACCCAAGGCTAGTCTAACCAAGAAATGCAAGGTAGACAACCTCTCTCCCAAGCTTGAACCAGTCGCCTCCCATTCTGCCACACCTGGGTTAGTGGACAGCTTTTCATGCATCATATTTGCTCTAACGCTAAGGTAGATTCAGTCCTTTTTGATAAACATGTTTTTTTCTATAGTTCAAAATTGGCGGATCCGACTTTGGTAAATTCTGGCTTGCAGATAGTTTAAGTAGCGGTAAATCGTTCCATGTTCATGTTCAATTTCCTTCGTTATGTTAAAACCAAAACAAAACAAGCAGACGAAAATTATTTTCGGTCTCCCTCGTCTTCTACCTCCTTGCACTGTGCCTTGCAGGATGGTCTTTGAAAGACCTGATGATCGGTGACGTGGCCATACCATCGGAGTTTCCGTTTTTTCAACACTGTGAGCAGGTCAACGTATTGTCCAATGGCTTGTGTGATGGTCTGTCGGACTTCGTCGTTGGTGATGTGCTGGGTATAGGGAATGCCCAGAACTCTTCTGTAGCACCTCATCTCCACGCTTTGTATTCTTCGTTGTAGATCTGTGAGGGTCCATATTTCGCAAGCGTATAGGAAGATGGAGATGACAAGGGAGCTCAGCAGTTTTACCTTGGAATGTAGGCTGATGGTCCTGTCTTTCCAAATTGGCTTTAACCTCGCCAGGGCACCAGTTGTTTGTGCGATCCTGGAGAGGACTTCCTGTCGGGACCCATTGTCTGATAAAATGGGTCCTAAATATTTGAAGCTATGCACTGTGTTGATGGATTGGCCTTGCACCTGGAGGTCAGTGTTGATGCCATTGGTGTTGCTGGTGATCATTTTGGTCTTCTCTGTACTTATGTTTATTCCAAAGGCTCTGGAGGTGGTGTCAAGCCTCTGTACCAGCTGTTCAAGTTCTTGTTCCTCTCCAGCCAACCCATAAATGTCATCCGCAAAGCGGAGGTTGGAGATTGCTTTTCCCCCTATGCTGACTGTGCCTTCGTGATCTGCAAGGGCATCTGACATAATGCGCTCTAGGAAGATGTTGAAGAGGGTTGGGAGAGAGTAGGCATTCCTGATGCACACCGATTGTTGTTCTGAACCAGTTTCCGATGGCGCTGTTGTGGAGGACTGCACTGGTAGCCTTGTTACACAGGCTTTTGATGACTTCAATAATTTTAGGGCTGATGAAGTACACTCTCATAGTTGCCCACAGAGCTGCATGCCAGACTCGGTCAAACGCTTTCTTGAAGTCTACGAACACATGATATAGATGTTGTTGGTGCTGTAGGTATTTCTCGCAGATTATTCTGAGGTTGAAAATCTGTTCAGTGGTACTTCACCCTGCCCTGAATCCTGCTTGTTCTCCAGCTATGATTTATTCAGCTTGGGGTTTCAACCTGTTGAGTATTATTTTCAGGTCCAAATGTTCAGGTGTGATCCACGGTTTCTTCTTTAGGCGGTACTTGCCAAGGTTCTCAGTGGCGACATCTGTCACAGCTGAAAGAAAGGTGGTGGTCATGGTGTTGACATCTACTTCACCAGCTCCCAAAATGATCAGTGGTGCAAATTTCCCTCCAATTGGAATATTTCTGCCCCTTCCCGGCTTGCTGTCCAGGTCGAGCTTTAGCCTGGTGCTCTTTGCTTTGTTTACTCTCTTCAAGTGGAGCCGGAAAAAACATTATCATCAGGAGAACGTGGTCATTTCCGATGTCTGCTCCTGGAAAAGTGCGTGCCCTGCCTATGTTGACGCTTGATCTGAAGCGTTTCTTGACCTTGATGTAGTCAATCTAGTTTTGATGCTCACCGCTGGGACTGTGTCAGGTCCATCGTCTGGATTTTTTTTGTGGGGACCAAGCGTGTTTGCCAGTATCAGCTTGTTGTATCTGGCAAACTCAAAGAGTCTCAGATCTATGTCCTCTGTCTCGTTGTTGCAGTTGGGGCCACATGTGCCTCCCCAATTGTAGTACGCATCTTGGCATTCCAGTCGCCTTTTGTAATAGTAATAACCGTCCCAGTATAGAAACCTAGATTTAAGGTATATCTAGATTTTTATTCGGATGCATATTTCTTTAACACTAATAATCATCGCAAATTAAAACTTACCTGGATTTATGGCATACCTAGCTATTATTTTCAGGTGAAACTAATCAATGATGCAGCGGCGGCGTGAAAATAACGATTAATTTCTATAGACCGGTGCGCCAGTAATTGCTGAAAGCGACGCGACCCCGATTACACTAATAAAACATTAATATTTAATTTGAATACCGCAATCAAATCTGTCAGGCGTCGTTTGATTGCACTTTATTTTAAACCTGGCTGAACCGACTTTGATATTTTTTTGCTTGCAAACCGTTCAGCTAGTGGCTCGACCAGTCCATCCTTTCATTTGCATCTTTAGGATACAGCCCAGTCATAACACACAGTCAAGAAAATGATTATTTTTCGGCCACGTGTGTGTGTGATTGGGTGAGTGCCTGGAAATACATTTGAATGGCTTGTCATCGTGTTAATTTATTCTAGTCCTTGTCTTTTTTCAATGTTGGCATGCTCCTAATTGCCTTTAGAAATCGCGATGGACAGGACGAAGGGGGAAATAAACAAGATAAACTGTCGTTGCTGCAAGGCTAGATAAGCCTATAATCAATTCCAGCCTCCCCCCTCCCCTTTCTCCCTC
>CM072524.1:25486754-25686754 GCA_036898135.1 Oncomelania hupensis | reverse complement strand
CTATATCAATCCTAACTATTCTGTGTGCTCCTGGCGTAACACATTGAAGTGTAATCAGCTGGCACAGAGTCAGGTCTGTGGTCAATATTATAAGCTGTCACCAGTTTCATCAACCTAAAACTTAATTTGCAGTCTGGATTTTCACAACATAAACCAACAATAATTATCATTATGGCAGGTAGATGTAGAAATTCCTCTGTTGCAATATTCTCTGTGGACCGTTTTTCCACTTTCCCTCTCACCCCCACACTCTTACCTATTTGCTTTAATATTCATACTACTGATATTTCCAGACATATCTCGAAATACTTTGAAATAGGGGGAATCAAAACCAGCCGAATAAATGTCAGTCTGTCCGTCGGTCCGTTGTAAGCCACATCTCAAGAACCACGAACGGATTTTGACCAAACTTCATAAAAACATTACCTAGGGTAGTGTCCCGCCTTCCGTGCCAACATATTCGCTCTACCGCAAAGGTCAAGGTCATTGGAATCATTTTGTTGCTAAACCCGTTTTGCCTAGTATCTCAAAAACGGTTACAGCGGTCTTGCTGATTTTTTTTTACACACCCATGGGCCATTCTTCAGTAGTAATCCGGCTGCCGGTCAATAGGCCAGTCTGTCGGTCCGTCGGACCGAATGTAACTTTTTTGCTTAAACATACTTTTTGCAGTAAACTGAACCGAAATTCATAATTTTTACATAACATATACTTTTTACTACCATTAGGTATTTTACATTATTCGTTTTTGTATTAGTTTAAAGGTCAAGGTCATTGTGCTTCACTATTTTGCGCTCTATCTCAAAATGGGCTTTTCGCTGTATCTAAAAACTTGCTCAGCCTTTTGGGATAATTTTGGGTTTGCAGTTATTTCAGTCTTTGCGTGTTTTCCTTTTGTTTTGTTGGGATAAAGCCGAGCCCGCCAAAAAAATTAACACTTTAGAAAATAATTTTTTTTTTGGTGGGGTAGGGAGAGGGGTGGAGGGGAAAAGTAGGAGTGGCATCACGTGTGAATATCCGGAAGTACATTTGAATGGCTTGCCATCTTGTTTAATGTTTGATATTTGCGAAATTTAAACCTAACGTTGAGTTTGAGCGTTCTAAATATCGTCTGCTAAAAGAACTACAGGGCTTATCTCCCTTATAAGAACTGTTAAGGAGACCATGAAAATAAAAATCGAAGGATCCATGATCGAGTTTCAAACTCCGTGCTATTGAATGCATGCGTGCACAGACGTCGGTTTATACCCTCATTCGAAAGATTATGTGCACTGCGCTGTCTGTGACTGGGATGAAGTTCTGGCAGTGTTAAACTAAATCTTTTAGCGAGCTGGATCAACAGCCGAAGGAATAGCTTTTACCACATATTATGCCTTTCTCTTGATAGATGGCTTTATCCCCAGTCCCTTGGAGCATTGCACAGCAATCAATTTGAAGTTAGATCGACCACACACACAAAAGTACAAAGATTACGCGGAAGAAATTTTTAAAAAGGAGAATCCCAAAAGAAGGAAAGAAGACAGGAAGGTATGAGAAAAAGATAAGAATTGAATAAGAATGACAAATTGTTGTAAAGCCCTCGTGGTTTGATGAATATAAGCAGTGGCCACTGTTTCTGCCTGCGAGATTGGGATTTTGGTTTTAAAGAAAACTACAGTGGGCTTAATTCTACCACCATAGCGAGTCTGAACCTATTCAAAGCAACTCATAAGTGATCGATTTCAGCATCAAATGGAAAATGTAAACTAGCAGTTAGCTTAATACTGCGCTGAGTAATCATTGAATTACGACGTACATGTACGGCGGAAGAAAATGTGGATGAAAATTATATATTTAACTGAACGTATCATGTTTCCATCTTTATTTCACTTCTGGAGAGTACTTAGTATGTAAGCATAGCATGCATAACATGGACTGAACGCGCTATGCAAGTGCAGTGACAAACAACAACAATATAGCAAACATGAGATTTACAGTGTAGTGTTGAATACAAGATTAGCGTATGCCTAAGTAGTCTTAGATTTTTTTTAGGCGTAATTCTACGTTTGCAAGGACAACACCGCAAAACAATCACTAAAATCCGCTCAGCTCTCTTGAGAACCAGGCCAGGCAAGATGAATCAAATGATGATACAGGGACGGGAGATGGTTACTACAAAAGCTGATAAGGAGAAAATAGGTGTTCGTTTCGCCTCTGTCTGTCTGTCTGTCTGTCTGTCTGTCTGTCTGTCTCTCTCTCTCTCTCTCTCTCTCTCTCTCTCTCTCTCTCTCTCTCTCTCTCTCTCTCTCTCTCTCTCTCTCTCTCTCCTACCAACGAAATTTCTTTATTTTTTAATAGCCTCGGTTTCAACAATTCAGCGTTGTAAAGGGGCCCACTTGATCCTTTCAACACATTCACAGCGAGTGTTGCCTTACTGAAAAAAATAAGTTTACAACAAAAATAACCATTTTAAAAGTATAGTTGTTTTTTAAATGAATAAATTCCTAGTTTTTGCGCCTATCAACAGCAACAGTTAGCCAACATTCTTGAGCTAAAAAAATTGCATCTAACCAAAGCTGGTGGCCTCGTTGCGCAGTGGATTAGTCGCCGGTTTCCTATGCCGAAGATCGCGGGTTCGATTCCCGCAAGGGGCGAACGTATGTGAATTATGTACGAGACTATTGAGGTCACCGAGGGTTTTCTCCGGGCACTCCGGTTTCCTCTCTCCTTTCAATAATGGTACTGGACGCAGCCAATATAAAATTTCCAAAATAAAAAATCGATTTTCTTTCCGCCTTCCAACAGCGATCTTCCTACCTTTACACCACCTGTTTGAGTGATGGATGTGTATTTGTTGTGTTCGTGTGTAAGGATGGATGAGACAGGTGAGCGTGTATGTTGATACAGGTCGTCGCGCTTTGAGAACTGATTGATTTGGGGAAAAGTGCGTATATAGCATCCAGTATTATTATTATTATTATTATTATTATTATTATTATTATTATTATTATTATTATTATTATTATGATGGTGAGAGACCAGGACGCGTAAAAAAATTGCTCGGTAATGTTTTTCGTTTTAGGTCATTAAAGAGAGAGGAAGGTATGACAGGAAGATACAAATTGAATAAGAATGACAAATCGTTGTAAAGCCCTTGTGGTTTGATGAATATAAGCAGAGGCCACTGTTTTGCCTGCGAGAATGGAATTTGGTTTTAAAGAAAAATACAGTGGGCTTAATTCTATCCCAGCCAACTGCCACACAACTATAGTCCTGATGCACCAGTAAAACATGGGGAAAAAAAATCACTCCATTTCAAAACAAAAATTGGAAATTCAAATTTTAGAAGATGGTTTGAGCAACGAAAGCCCGCTTTATCATTGTGTAATGTAAGAACAATGCGAATTTTAGGGTAAACCCTTTTCGCCAACAGTAATCAAAGCCTTCGAAATGGAAGCCTTTTTAATCGCTTAGTGTCGCGCTGCTAAAACTAGAATGAATGAAGGCGTATAGAGCCGCAGAAGAAAAGTAGAAAGGGCAGAAGAAAGAGAAGCATTAGCAGAACAAGAAGAAGAGAAGGAGGGGAGGGGGTAGGAAGAGACTGAGGTTGAAGAGGAAAACGAGAAGGACAAAAAGTAATAAGGAGGAGGATGACAAAGGGAAGAAGAAGAAGAAGAAGAAGAAGAAGAAGAAGAAGAAGAAGAAGAAGAAGAAGAAGAAGAAGAAGAACAACAACAACAACAACAACAACAAAAACAGCAGTGGCGGCGGCGGCAGCAGGATCAACAACAACAACAACCAACATAGCAGCATCGAAAACAACTGGAGACCTATCCCCAAAATCAATCGGGTCTAGTCTATTTTGTAGTCCTCGCGGGGCAGACGCAAACTGATCGTACAGTTTTTATGTCCACGTCAGTGATAATTATCTTACAACCGTGCCCAAAGGGAATAAACTCAATTTTGTTAAAATCCATAGCCTATGCCATATCCTGCCAGAGATAATGCTAAAATTAATATCTCAAGGTAGATAATTTAATAAATCCATGCATTACTCAACTAAACTCCATTGATCTTCAAAATTCCGCATATGATGATGATGATGATGATGATGATGATGATGATAGTTAGTCATTATTGATAGGGTCCAGCGGATTGCAAAGAGCTAGGGGCGTATTCGGATATTGTCTAGTACAAAAAGGAAGATTTTACTTTGTGTTCCCAATGAAAACCCTTCTCCAATACTGTCTATAGTTAAACATCAATTCTATACGTCCGACATATGAAATTACATTCAACATTATAGGTCTAGTTAGGGAAATTTTTATTGTCCTTGTATGAATTTGATTACCTATAAAAGGTCCTAGTTTAGAACCAACTCACCCAAAATTCCATACCTTTTTTAAGGTTATAAAGCAATTCAAAGTATTAAATTAAATAAAATCGGCTTGTGGCATGGCATTCATTCAACAACAAGAACAACAACAAAAGCAAATAAAACTTTTGTCTCTATTGTCAATAAAGTCGGCTACGATGCCCACACACGGAAAAACCAAATACTGAATTAAAAATAAATTCATTAGTTGAATGTTTAATTTAAAGGATGCCCGTATATATATAAGAAGAACCCTGGCAAGTGTATTAGCCTTACACAATACAATTGTTATTACTATATTGAAATAATAATTTAGGAAAACCCGAAAATGTACCCATTCACACTCTTCCCAAAAATGGTAACCTTCAGGAGTGTGAAAATTATCGCAACATCAGCCACACCAGACAGGTCCTCCTGAAAATATAATACTCAACAGGTTGAAACCCCAAAGCTAAACAAATCATAGCTGAAGAACAAGCAGGATTCAGGGCAGGGCAAAGTACCACTGAACAGATTTTCAACCTTAGAATAATCTGCGAGAAATACAGCACCAACAACATCTATATCATGTGTTTGTAGACTTCAAGAAAGCGTTTGACCGAGTCTTGCATGCAGCTCTGTGGGCAACTATGAGAGTGTACGACATCAGCCCTAACATTATTGCAGTCATCAAAAGCTTGTATGACAAGGCTACCACTGCAGTTCTCCACAACAGGGCCATCGGGAATGATAGAGAGCAGCAATCGGTGTGCGTCAAAGATGCCTACTCTCTCCAACCCTCTTAACATCTTCCTATAGCGCATCACGTCAAATGCCCTTGTAGATCACGAAGGCACAGTCAGCTTAGAGGGTAGAGCAATCTCCAACCTCCGCTTTGCGGATGACATTGATGGATTGGCTGGAGAGGACCAAGAACTTGGACAGCTGGTACAGAGGCTTGAAACCACCTCCAGAGCTTTTGGAATGGAAATAAGTGCAGAGAAGACCAAAATGATGACCAACAACAACAATGGCATCAACACGGAAATCAAAGTCCAAGGCCAAACCCAAAACACGATGCATTGCTTCAAATATTTAGGAGCCATTGTATCAAACAATGGGTCCCGACAGGAAGCCCTCTCCAGGATCGCAAAAACAACTGCTGTCCTGACAAGGTTGATGCCCATTTGGAAAGACAGGACCATCAGTCTACACTCGAAGGTAAGGCTGCTGCGCTCCCTTGTCATCTCCATCTTCCGATAAGCTTGCGAAACATGGACCCTCACAGCAGATCTACTGCGAAGAATACAAAGCATGGAGATGAGGTGCTATAGAAGACTTGTGGGCATTTCCTGTACCCAGCATATCACCAATAACGAAGTCCGACAGACCATCACACAAGCCATTTGGACAACACGTACTCCATCTTTCTCTGTCCTCAGCAACCCTCATGGCTTCTCTCACGTCAAGCCAGTCCATTCTCGAATTTTGTCCTCCCACCTCTTTTTATGTATCCCTCTTCTTCTGCCTCCTTGCACCGTGCCTTACAGGATGGTCTTTGCAAGGCCTGATGATCTGGTGGCGTGGCCATACCATTGGAGTTTTCGTTTCTTCACCACTATGAGCATGTCATCGTGTTGTGCAATGGCTTGTGTGATGGTCTATCGGACTTCGTTGTTGGTGATGTGCTAGGTATAGGAAATGCCCAGAAGTCTTCTGTAGCACCTCATCTCCATGCTTTGTATTCTTCGCAGCAGCGTTACAAAAGTGCAGACACATGAATACCTTCACATGCATAGACTCATACATGTGATTACTTGTCAGAATAAGATTGTCTTGAATGTTACTGAACAGGATAAGTTTTGAAATAAGCAATATAAGCGATATTATTGATAGCAGCAAAAAATAATTAAACTAAATGAAGTATGAGAGTGGCCCTTCAATTATTTTGAGTAGTATATATTATATATATCCAAAAGTTAGCAGTTTTGTGCGACTGAAATACTATCGGAGAGTAGGTCTGTTCTCTAGTAGCGTCTGTTACAGCGATTCACCCATTCACAAGGGAGATAAGCCATGAAAGTGGCTTGTAAGCGTTATATAGAAGTTTTCCGTCTGGGTATTCACAACTTTCCGGCACCTCTCATTAAAACTCGTGGGTATCGCCATTATAAATCAAAACGAGGTTAGAGTGAAACCAAGTTCCGGTCTGGCTTGTTTTGCTTTTCTCTAAGCTTGATGCGTGACTTTTAAATATGGCAAATTGCGAAAAACGACGATTGTTAGAGCCAGAAAATTTATGCACAAACATGAATGGCTTTCACTTGAAATGAAAAGGACACAGACAATTGAAAAACTGAGCAAGGGTAACTAAAGCTAAAAATACTTAATCTAGTTGCAATTCGCACAATATTCAGTCATATCAATCAGACTCTTACATTATAATGTCCCCCACAAGCACAAGCGAGGAAGGTTTTTGTGAACAAGAAAACTTGCAGCAGGGAAGGCTACCTGTAATGTTCAATTAGATGTCGAGAGGGATTCTCCGTACCCTACCATCATAACTTGTGTTTTCTCACCATGTTGTGCCAAAAACATGCCACCGAAAATCATGTTACATGAAAGACAAATGAACAAGCTTTTTGATAACGTGGGATCTGACTTCTTGCAAGGCAATAAAAAAAATCAAAACCGAAAAAAAAAATCCATAGGAAACGAAGTCGCAAAAATGACTGAAGCATGACATGGGGACGGGTTGTCTACTATCATTGTTGTTTTATACTTAACGAAATGCAACTGAACGCAGGCAATGTACCTAAACTTATCAGAGAAACGTCAAACTTCCACATTTTGTTTCAGAAAAGTAACTTCGCAGCTGCATATTTTGAAACTTGTTTATTTAAGCGTATTTGGACAAGGAGTAAAGATTCTGTTGTTGTTGTTTTTTTCCCCCTGCGTTATAATAAATACACTCGAAATGAAATTCATTTGCTGACATTAGACGAAAAAAAAAATGTCTGTTTCCGATCACCCGACCGACCCTAGCTTTTGGGGCCGACCCTAGAAAAAAAAATTGGCAAAAAAAAAACTATTAAAAAAATTAAATCAGTCTCAAAAACGATATTTTTTGTTTTTGTTTTTGTTTTGTTTTGCAATCCAAGAAAACCTATGGCACGACACCATGGGACAAAGATCTCTAAATGTTTCATCATGTTCTGCCATAATTTTTTCATGCATTGGAGAAAGAACCACGCTTTCTCATGTGATTCGACATATTCGTCATAGCGAGCGTTGTGGTCAAGTGGGCTAAGGCGGGACTAACAATTGCCTTGTCCACAAGCCAGAAACCAATGGTGCCTGACAGCCGTGGGTTCGAGCCAGCACCTGGGCGTTATGTTTCTCCGAATATTATTTACTTTCGACTCGGGCAACGTCTCGGGGGTTTTCTCCGGGTACTCCGGTTTACTCCCTCAGCAAAAATTTCAAAAAAATCACAAAAATGTTAGGTAGGTAGGGTTTGGGCGCGCCACTGGCTGCGACTACGCCTTCCCCGGCCAGGGGAGGCGGCCCAGAGTTTCCCGATAAAAAGGGATAATAAACTGCAGCAAAAAAATATATATATATATATATTCTTGAATATTTGGAAATAACTCACTCAAAACACTCGGATAAACAATACGCGGAGAAAGAAACCGGAAGTATGTTTCACGGTAACGGAAAGAGTTACCCCTCTTACATGGGGGATTCCCGTTGGTGCATAGGATAGCAGAAAAGTGTGAATTGTCTGTGTCGCATTCACGCCGCCCGTTCACTCACAAAGCATATAGCGGTCGCTATATAACTTCTCCACCAACGAACAAGATTGACTTATTACCACCAACTGCCTTCAGTTAGTTAGTCATTGTTAATAGGTTCCAGCGGACTGCAAAGAACCGAATCAGCACCACCTGCCTTCAAATTGAATCTCTCAACAAGGAATAGCGTCCTATTGCCTTAGCGTTAAGGACGAATCACCATGTCGCCACCTTGACAACAATGATCATCATCATCATATCCAAAACGTATGATTTGTAATCTCTCAACACGCAGGCCAACTCCTTATTATAGATCATTGGAGCGTGGCGTAATCAATGATCAATCAAAACAAAGATCGACAAAGGAAATACGCATCGAGTCACGTTACACAATGTTCTACAAAGTTCGGAGATTTGAATGCTTGCTGTTAGATAGATCACGACCTTCCTTCCGTTTGTAAATAAACGACTCTAAAGTTTACAAAATAATTCTTAATAACTCTACGAGCTTTTCCAGATCAACATATAAGAAAATGAAAAGTAAGTACAGCTCAACATGCGTACAATGTACAACGGACACACTTTCAGACAATCCAAGGAAAATTTTTAAAATCCCCGCCAGAGTTCTTTGTAATGTTTGTCCTTTTATGCAACAGCATAAAACTCAAAGAGACGTTGATGATGTTCACAAATACTACTTTATTAGAGCTAGTAAGTTGTAACAGCCATTTGGATCCAGGTCTTCGTTTAACCGCCTCCAATCCCCGGATGTCCATTCAACTGAGTAACCTCCCTTTAGTTACAAGTCTTCCAAGACTATTCGCACGTTACATTACATCAAGACTATTCGCACGTTACATTACATCCCCTTTTGTTTATAAGATAACTTCCTTCTCAAGTTCAGAGGAAAACACATTTGATTAAAATTAATTAAACTGACTTCGACTATGAATATGTTAAACTGATTACACACAAAACATTCTCTCGCACAACGGAGTCTTCCATCCGTGTCTCTGTTAAAATTTTATAATAGATTTATGGGAGCGGGGTCTTTCACCCGAGTCCACTTCAAACACAATATTAATTTAGTGGGAGCGGGGTCTTTCACCCGAGTCCACATTAAACACAACATATGGTCTCGATGATCAGACCACATAGTCTTTAAAACGAACTGGTGTTCGAACATGTCGTCCACTGCGAGTTGTCGCCCTTGATGCTTCAGTGGTCTGTTGCCCTGACTGAGGCACTACAGGTGTGGATTTAGACGAGTCACCTGCATCATCTCCTGCGTCCGTTGGCAGATGTGCTGCAGGTTGTTGTATTGCTGTCGGCCGTTGATCTGCAGGTGCGTCAACACTGCTGGCTGCTTTTGACGCCATCAGATGTCGCCGATTTCGTCGAAGTAGTGCACCACTCTCTGTCTGCACTGTATAAGAGCGGGATGCACACTGACCTGTCACAGTGGCTGGCAATTTCCAGCCTTTCTCGCCATCTTTCTTGACGAGCACGCTGTCGCCTGGCTGAAGAGTCTGCAATGGTTTGGCTCCATGTCGCCTGTCGTAGTACAGCTTTTGCTGCTGCTTTGCGAAGTGATCATTGTCCTTCACTGCCATGGCTTCTGGAGTGTTTGGAATAAGTCTTTCCGGCAGAGTAGGCATAGTAGTACGTAGTTTTCTGCCAAATGCCAACTCGGCAGGACTATAGCCAAGAGAAGGGATGGGTAGGTCAGTAGAGCGAGATCATAGTCTTTCTGACGTAGGAACTTCTTGGCTTCCTGGACAGCTCTTTCAGCTGCCCCATTGGACTGGGCATAGTGGGGGCTACTGGTCACGTGGGAGAAACCCCACTGGGTAGCAAAGGATTGGAATTCGGAGGAGGAAAACTGCCTACCATTATCTGAAATCACTATTTCTGGTATCCCATACCTCCCGAACATCCCCTTCAACTGCCTTATAATCACTTCTGATGTGATTTTGCCCACTTTTGCCACGTCTATGAACCTTGAATAGTACTAGTAGTCCACTAGAACAATATAGTTCTGACCCTCTAGTTCACACAAATCCACCCCAACTTTCTGAAATGGATAATCTGGTAATTGTGATGTAATCAGTGGTTCACTTGACTGAGTAGGACGCTTTTCTATGCAATGTTTGCATTTCACTACCACGTCTTTGATATCCTGACTCATCCCGGGCCACCATACGCTCTGATTGGCGCGCTCTCTGCATTTTATGATACCCTGGTGCCCATCATGGATTCTGTCGAGCACGTAACTACGCGCTGACCATGGGATCACTATTCTGTTGCCCCTGGTAACCAACCCTTCGTACTCACTGAGTTCATCTTTTAGTGGGTAATATTCCCGTGCTGCTAGAATGACATCTGCTTTATACTCGGGCCAGCCCTCCCTGACGTATCGAAGTACTGCACTAAGCTGTATATCCTTTTCTGTGGCATGCTTTAACTCAACGAGCTTTTTATCTGTGACGTTCCACGAGACGCGGACTGAGTCAACGTGCACATGCACATCTGTTTCAAGGTTATTTACCTTATGGCGGGTGTCAGTGTCTGCAATCGGGCTGCGTGAAAGTGCGTCTGCGACAATGAGATTTTTGCCTGGCACATATTCCGCCACAATGTTGTAACGCATTAAACGCATTAACATTCTTTGACAGCGAAGTGGTGTGTCGTGCACGTCTTTCTTGTTTATCATCGGGATCAACGGTCTGTGATCCGTCAGAACACGAAAACTTGGTAACCCTATGAGATACCGTTCAAATTTTTCGCATGCAAACACTACCCCTAGACACTCTTTCTCTACCTGTGCGTAACGCTTTTCAGCTTCTGAGAGTGTACGTGAAGCAAACGCAACAGGCTTCAGGCCTTCCTCATGCATCTGATACAGAACACCACCTAAGCCATAGGATGAGGCATCCGAACAGACAACTGTTTCCCTGTCTGACTCGAAATACACTAACGTAGGCGATTCTGTTAACAGAGTTTTGATTTGTGTAAAATTAATGCTTGATGTTGTGCAGGACCCCATACCCATGTGTTCTCTTTATGTAAAAGTGAATTGAGTGGATGCAGAATAGTTGCCAGATTCGGGATAAAACGTCCTAATTAGTTGACCATCCCTAGGAATCTACGCAATTCTGGAACATTCTTGGGTTCTGCCATGTCAGCTATGGCTTTGACTTTTGCCGCATCTGGCTGAATACCACTCGAACTGATTGTGTGCCCAAGAAAGTTAGTGCTTTGCTTTTTAAACTCGCATTTTTCTTTGTTTAGCCTTAGCCCTGCTGCCGCTACTTTTTGAAACACTTGTTCTAATCTGCGGTCATGTTCCTCGTCTGAATCAGCACAAACGACTACATCGTCCATGTAGCAAACTACTCCAGGGACGCCCGCGAGTATATTTTCCATTGTTCTTTGAAAAACTTCAGGTGCGAGATTGATCCCAAACGGCAACCGTTTGAAAAAGTATCGCCCAAATGGTGTCATGAACATTGTGAGTTTTGCTGACTCATGATCTAATGGTACTTGCCAAAAACCTGAGGTTGCATCGAGCTTGGAAAACACTTTTGATCCGGCTAATTTGTGTGTCACATCATCAACAGTAGGTAATGTGTACCTCTCACGTTTCACTGATTTATTAAGGTGTTTCAGATCTACGCAAATTCTGACGTCTCCATTTTTTTTTTCAGAATTGGCACCATTCCCGCGCACCAGTCAGTGGGCTCTGTGACCTTTTCAATGACGCCATTTTCTTCCATGCGCTTTAGCTCTTTTTCCACTTTTGGCAACAGTGGAATGGGTATGCGTCTAGGAACAGAAATACTATATGGTTCAGCATCTTGTGCCAAAACAATCTTGACTGGGTCACACCGAATTGGTGGTCCAATGTCACCAAATGCTAGATCTTTCGCTTCGGTCGCGTCTAATCTACGCACTAGACCCAACCGGATCGCCGCGTCACGGCTGAGTAAACAGTCTGTACTACCTTTCAACACGAAAATGCCAAGGGAAACTTTGTTTCCGCGGTGTTCGGTCTGTGTCACGAATTGACCTAGATATTCGACTTTGCCTCCAGGGCTCTGCAACACTGTATCACTGTGTTTCAATTTCAGTCTCGGGCGTATCGATTTGTACACGGACTCTGAAATAGCTGAAACGTCAGCCCCAGTGTTAATTTTGAACGAGAATGCTTTGCCACTGATAGGAATTGTTATCCTCCACGGCTCATCAACTGTGCTTAACGAACCTAGAAACAACGGATTTCTACTAGCAGTCAGATTATGCAAACTTTTTGATTTGCATTCTCTAGCAAAGTGATTTAATTTATGACACTTGTGACATTCTTTCCCTTTAGCTGGACATGTAGCACTGCGCCCATGTTTTCCACCACATTTCTGACATTTAAATGTGCCTGACCCCTGCGGTTGACCTTTGTTCCATTTATGACCTGTTCCCGACCTCTGACCTTTGTTATTTTTGTTTTGAACATCTTGTACTGTTCTCTTATTTGTATGTACTGCATCTAAAGAACCTGATCCTTCCCTCTGTGTTACAAGCTGTGATTTAACTTGCTCGAACTGTCTGGCCATTTCTGTGGCACTTTGTAAGGTTAGATCTGACTGAAGCTGCAACTTTTCGCTCAGCTCTCTGTCTCTAACCCCTAGGACTAACCTGTCTCTGATAGCTTCTTCTCTATTCTGAAACTGTATTTTCTGATAGCTCATACAAACTGCGAACATATGATTCAATGTTTTCCCCCTCCTTTTGGGAACGCATGTTAAAAAGGGCTCTTTCATGGATAAGGTTACGTTTGGGAACGAAGTGGGAGTCAAACTTTTCTATCACAATATCGAAATTGTTCTGTTGATCTGCCGTAAGTCTGAATGACGACAGTAGACGCTCACCTTCGACACCCATGCAGTAGATAAGAGTAGATACTTGGATTGTGCCATCTTCTTTGTCCAATTTTGACGCTGTCCTGTAGCGACGAAAGCGCTGAATCCAGTCCGGCCAGGTGTTGGGTTTGGAGAAATCAAACTCCGACGGTGCTTTGAAAGCAGGCATGACGACGAGAGTCACGGTTAACCGCTTGCCACCATGTAATGTTTGTTCTTTTATGCAACAGCATAAAACTCAAAGAGACGTTGATGATGTTCACAAATACTACTTTATTAGAGCTAGTAAGTTGTAACAGCCATTTGGATCCAGGTCTTCGTTTAACCGCCACCAATCCCCGGATGTCCATTCAACTGAGTAACCTCCCTTTAGTTACAAGTCTACGTTACACAATGTTCTACAAAGTTCGGAGATGTGAATGCTTGCTGTTAGATAGATCACGACCTTCCTTCCGTTTGTAAATAAACGACTCTAAATTTTACAAAATAATTCTTAATAACTCTACGAGCTTTTCCAGATCAACATATAAGAAAATGAAAAGTAAGTACAGCTCAACATGCGTACAATGTACAACGGACACACTTTCAGACAATCCAAGGAAAATTTTTAAAATCCCCGCCAGAGTTCTTCTTTTTTATTACTTAGAACTTTCTGGATACAGCGAACACGGTTACAACATAGCTTCGTCTACATCGAATGTAGTTTCTTATCCCAGACACCAAAATAAGGATGTATCGCAAATGATGTGCCTAAAAGCACGAAATTTCGGGTTCATGCAGACATTTTGACGTCATTCGGGTTCCTTATAGAATAATGCCATGCTTTATGGGCATGTTTCTTCTTATGTTCTGGAAATGATAGGGGCAAAACTGAAAAGAAATCACGTCACTCTTACAGAGAACTTGAAATAATATTACTTGTGAAAGAGTATCCACACAAGAAAACAGCTGACAAAGCCACGAAATTTTAAATTCCACCATCAACGCAAACAACTTCTTAACAAGAAAGAAGAAATCTGAAGTGTGTGTGTTTGTAGGAAAGAGTTAAATTATATATACATAATATATACGAGTGTGTGTGTGTGTGTGTGTGTGTGTGTGTCTCTCTCTCTCTCTCTCTCTCTCTCTCTCTCTCTCCCTCTTAAGTGTCAAGTGTCAGTGTCTCTCTCCCTCTCTGTGAACAGATAAAAAGCTCATTGTGTATATTCTATGCAGATGATTAGAAAGTGTCGATTTTATTGTTTTGGTTTAAAAGAAAAGAAATAAAAGTGCTCGCTATTTTGAATGTGTAAATTAGTATAACCTGATAACATAGATGGAACATTCATCTCTCTCTCTCTCTCTCTCTCTCTCTCTCTCTCTCTCTCTCTCTCTCTCTCTCTCTCTCTCTCTCTCTCTCTCTCTCTCTCTCTCTCTCTCTCTCTCTTTCGGTTACCTTCATGTTTCATGACCTGGCTAAAACTCTACTAAAATCAACCCTCTTGTAATAACGTGAGAGATTACTGTTTGACGTTTTATGGGCTGTAAATCTGACAACAAACCACAAACACAATTCGGCCACTAAACTTCGACTACGGCTATAACAAACTTCGGCTTTAACGAAATGTAGGCGTGTTGGACTGTAAATGCTATCACTGTACGCTTCATTGTGTGTCCAGCGGTTCAGCGAGCATTGTGGCCAAGTGGTCTAAGGCGGGACTAACTTGCCTTGTCCACAGGCCAAAAACCAATGGCGCCTGACAGGTGTGGGTTCGATCCTGCATCGGGGCGTTATGTTTCTCCGAATATTATTTACTTTCGACTCGGGCTACGTCTCGGGGGTTTTCTCCGGGTACTCCGGCAAAATTTCAAAAAAAAAAAATCAAAAATTTAAAGAATTTCTAAATTTCAAAAATTTTATCATGAATTTCCCGATAAAAAGGGACAATAAAGCATTAAAATCATCTAATCTACAATCTAAATCTAATCTAAATCTAAATTGGCCAACAAAAATTAATGTTGCGAGTCTTAATCGTAACAGTAGCGGACAGACAGACAGACATCAAAACAGTGCTTCATATAATGTTGCTCCTTATACCAACCGGAGTAAAATACTTATAATTCATGCTTCCAATGAATGTCACTATAAGTAATAACTAGTGTCCAGCGGTTCAGGCGTATAGCCAAACTACAGTCTAAATGCGTACCCCCTTCTTTATCTAACCGCACTCGGGCCAGCGTATACCCCAAGCAAAGTTCTACGTTTCCAGAGACTGCCAGTGCGATTGAAAACACAACGGAAACCCCGGAATGTCCATTCCTATGTCACAAACCCTAAGCCACTCACGGTCTTGATAGACATTGATCCATTGCCTTTTTTAACAGCTGTCAGTGCATGCTAATGCAATATCTTGTGACTGGATGACATTCCACATCCACAGACAGCACACATTCCACTTTAGCTTTTCACCATAGGCACTTACATTTGGATCACGCTAACGATGTTATAAATTTTCACTGACAGGATACTACTATAACCTTTGAGTGAGAGTCGCACAGGGGAAGATGATGATAAGGGATGATTATAGAATTTGTTAAGTTCGACATGGCTACTACAGTGAGTCAGAGGGAGAAGAACAGAAGTGTTTAGTTGTTAGCTAGCACGTGCATATTTGCTGGGTCAGCTAACTTTGGCCGGGGCCAGTTTAGAATTTGCATGGTCAGAGTATGACGCATACAGGTCTGCATGCAAGTAAGTACCGACAGCTCCTTTGTGTGTGAAGAGCACGGACAATTCCGAGCTTATCATTGGTGCAAATTCCAGGGATTTGGGCTGGGTCAGTGACGTAGCAATTAGGGCATCACCTTATGTAGAGAAATGCACTCCTGAAGAATTATGGTATAAAAGGGGGATTGAACAAAGGAAGCTTTCTCTTATCTCCTTCTCCTGCAGGGTTCCAGACATCTCTTCTGTATATAGTGCTAGAGCTTAGGGTGGTCAGTGTATAATATGTAGTGGGTTTAGTGTATTGAGACTGCGGGCTCTCTTCTCTTGTGCATAATGTGTCAGAGGTTAGGGTAGAATGTTTAGTGCAAAGCTTGGTTGCTTTTGCTTAGTAGTTGTTTAACTGGTGATTTTGTTATTTAGTTGCAGAAGTTAGTTTGAAAGTTAGTCAGTCAATGAGTTGGTAAGTAAGTTAGGTTTGGTCGGTTCTTAGGGTGTGTGCATAACTTAGACTGCTGTTTTAGTTCTATTATTGTTAGTATAGGGTGAAAGGTGGTATTTTCAAAGGAGGAAAGAAGGGCAAAAAAGAACTGAAAAATGCTGTAAGAATCAATGAATTTATTTGAATATTATTTGCATTGTTAGTTAGAATCAATGTGCATGCGAGTTTTATGTTTCTTGGTTGACATGTATTAAGTTAGATTATTAAAATTGTATAAAATGGAGACAAGCTGTAGTTTGCTGTTATTTATTTGAGCGCATGACGAAACCCTTTTGAACGGCAGTGAGACTGGTTCTATTTTGTATGTCTTACATGCTGTTATGTGGTGAGTTATGCCCGGTCCCCGTACAAGTAGAAAATTAAGTAGTTAGTATAACTCTCACATAGATAACGCAAATAGGGGGACGCGTTACACTACAATCGTCACTACGGTTACATTTGCTTCAAAAATATAGGTGAGATCCACCTTAAAGAGCGTATGCATACACGTGTAAGTGCATGCGGCGATGCGCTCTGAATCGTGTGTGTGTGTGTGTGTGTGTGAGTTTGTATGTGGGTGTGCGTATGCGTTTCTGTGTGTTATCATTGGGTGAATGTGCGATAATGACAGTGTATTAATTTGCGTATATATGTACTAGTGGTTTTTGTACCCTGGCAAGCCAGGGTACACAGGTTGCTGTTTAAAATGTAGACAGAGAGACAACTGTTGTCTGCGAGTTTCATTTGGACGATGATACCTCCCCATATCCCCCTTGATACCTCACCATACCCCCCCCCCTCTGATATCTCCCCGTCCACCCCCATGATGCCTCATCATACCCCCTTGATACCTCCCCGAACCCACTTGATACCTCCCCATAACCCCTTGATACCTTTCGTACCCCCCTTGTAACCTACCTGTACCCTCCTTGATACTTCCCCGTTGATCATTTCGCAGGTATGGATGAAAGGAATCGACCATCACCATACCCCCTTATATATACCCGTATCCCCGTTATGCCTACCCATGCCCCTTTAAACCTACCCGTAGCCCCCTTTTACCTACACGTACCACCCCATTCCGATCCTTGATAATAATAATAATAATAATAATAATAATAATAATAATAATAATAATAATATTGAATAATACAAATAGAAATCATAAAAAACACCAAGGTTTTAAAATAAAATTTGATATAAGATATTATAATTATAATAATAATAATAAGTATTATTAGTTTATTAATAATAATAGTAATAATAATAATAATAATAATAATAATAATAATAATAAGAATAATAATAATAATAATAATAATAATAATAATAACGTACACCCCATCCCGATCCTTGGTAATAATAATAATAATAATAATAATAATAATAATAATAATAATAATAATAATAATAATAATAATAATAATATTGAATATAGAATAATACAAATAGAAATCATAAACACCAAGGTTTTAAAAGAAAATTTGATATAAGATATAATATTATAAATAATAATAATAATAATAATAATAATAGTAATAATAATAATAAAGGTAAAAAGCCTAAATTAAAAAGAAAAATATCCATATTGTAGTGGGGGAAAAAAAACATAAAAAAAAATATGGCCCGCGTCGGATTCGAACTTGGGTCGTCCTAAATGGGAGGCGTAAGTGTTCCCAAATAAGCTATCAATGCTTCGTACAAAAACAATGAATTTTTTGGTCTATATGGGAAAACATGCTGAAACCTCAATTTGATTTTTAATGGAAGCGCGCGGAATGAGGCTATTGCAGTTTGTGGACATTTTGTTTATTTATTTATCTCAGAAACGGTTACATGTTCGGTAAGGAAATGTCGGCTATAACGATTTCGTGGGTTTTGAGCACACAGCAGGCCGATTCGCGGCCTCCAGCACCTGCCCAGATCAGCGTCCATAGGGGACAAACTTTATAGTAGAGGCGAAGAAGGACTTCCGGCTAAGCAATTTATATATATAGATGTGTGTGCGTATGAGAGTGTGTGTGGGGAGTGGGAGGAAGGGGTGCGTACCGTTTCTGTGTGTTATGATTGTGTGTTTATGATAGTATATGTGTGTACGTGTGTGTGTTCGTGTGTTTGTTTGTGCGCGTTCGTGTAATAATAGCTTTGAACTCTGTCCGATTGTACCATCAGTCATCATGATAAATAGGTTTACATTATGTCTAGACTCTCACCCCAACTTCCCTTAATCTGGTTCGCTCTGAACTATTAAAAAAAATAAGATACTATCTTGCTGATAAATAGCCTATATTACATTTATAATAACCCCCCCCCTCTCTCTCTCTCTCTCTCTCTCTCTCTCTCTCTCACACACACACTGTCACGTGGGGTTTATGGGCTCTGCACAATGGAATTATGGACCCTCACGTTTATTCGGTGGGAACTGCTAGTAAGTCACCCTATGAATTACTTTAATAAATTTATTTGTTTAGCTCGTTCTGTGTTAAGGTTGGGGTACAGAAATAGATAGAAAAATGGTAAAAGAATACTGTCACACTAGCTTTCACACGGCTATGAATCATATGTAGTCCAGCCACTTGATAACAGTTAAAATCACACATTTATTTCTTCTACTCTATACAAGATTCTCTAAGTACTAATCTAACTTAAAAAGTCTCAGTCACTGCTAATAGTTCGATCGCTGATAGTCTAGGCAGCTGTTATATCTTCCTCGGGCACTTTCTATAATATTTCATGTAGATTTGGACTACTGTGGTCCGTTTTACAGTTTCTGAAGAGTTGGACTACTGTGGTCCTGTTATGATCAGTTTAAGTGCACTTCTGGGTGTACACTTAAATTTCTTATGGTGCGGTCGAAGTCCTTCTGTGAGGTAGCTTCTGGTACACCTTTGTCGTTGTGTAGTTGGGTTCCCTTGCCACGCTGTGGGGTCTGACAGGGTGTATTTCAAGGCAGCTCTTTCCGTCTTGTGCGGTAGAGGATCCTCAACCAACTAGTCGTTTCTGTGGAGTGGGGTGCACAGGATAGCTCGGGATAGCTCGGGATAGCTCGCCTGCTCGTCTGTAATATAAGAGACGAAATTCTGCACAACCCTGAATAATCGGTTTGTGCAGAGCGTCTCACTGAAAGCCAAAGTAGCCCTCAGTGATAGCTCCACATCTCTATACATAAGCGACGAACATTCTGCTACTTCCGGGTTCCACTGGAATCTCACTCTAAATTCCTATACATACATAAATATAAATCGTGTCTAACTATACACATACAGGATTAATAATAATATAAACATTCAGTGGTACAGTCACTGGTCTGCAAACATACATATAAGTTAAACAACAGTGGTTCCGTACGGGATACAACATGGCGGCGCAACCGGTCGTGTTTCGCCTCGTGCTCGGCTCTTCCACGTGGTACGGCAAATTCGGATTAACAATTCACATTTATGCATAGCAAATTCCACAAACATAATTTCAACAATAATATAAATATATCACGATGAAACAGAAGGGTGTTCATTTACCTGTTTGACAAGTTCAGGCCCGTGATGACTTGAGAGAATTCTAAGATTTCAAAGTCCTGCTTCCTGGTCTATGAGTGTAGAGATTTCTCTAGCTGTGGAGATGTTGACTCTACCTCGTCTCACACACGACTGATTCAAACTGTCTTAGGTTTTGACACATTCAAAACTGCTCTACCCACTGAGCCTGCTCTGATTGGTTAAAACGGTCCGATTCAAAGCTCAAGTGCTGAGTCACTGCGATGTGGGTCGGGCTCGCGGTGTGTGGTCTGCTGTGTAATTTAATTGCTGCTGTGTAATAGTCTAACTTCTCTACTGTTACAAAGACTACACATGGCTAAATAGTCAACAAGCAGAGTTAAGACTAGCCAGTTCATGACAGGCTCCCTCAACTGAAAAAAGGCGATGACTACTGGATTCGACCTTTTTCTACTACAGAGCCTAGTTTAACGCTGCACTATCCTAGGGTCCTATTTACAAACTAATTAAGTTGCTCTACCTGAGCTGCAATGCTGTGCCAGGTAGCTATGGACACTAGTGACAGGGTTTTACTGGACGGGGACGAATTCTGGTGCTGTGGCCCTTAGTTGTGATGGGTGGGCGACAGCTGCTGTGTCCTCCACGAGATGGCGACTGAGGTAGTCGGCTCCGTGGTTCTCTTTGCCGGGTATGTACTCGATTTGGAATGAGTATGCCTGAAGGGTGAGTGCCCATCTCATCAGGCGAGAGTTCAAAGACTTGGAGGCTCCCAGGAACGATAGTGGTTGATGGTCCACCTGAACTGTGAAGTGGGTCCCATACAGGTAGAGTTGGAATTTCTGTATGGCCCAGACTAGTCCAAGACATTCTTTCTCCGACGTGGCGTAGTGGGTCTCGGCGGGTCTCAATTTTCTGCTGGCGTAGGCGACAGGGAATAGCGTCTCTGCATTCTTGGGGTCGCGCTGTAGCAGTACTGCTCCGAGGCCTAAGTCGCTTGCGTCGGTGCGAAGAACGAATGGCTGAGTCAAATCGGGTAGGTGGAGTACTGGCGCCGATGTCATTCTGTCCTTGAGTGTTTGGAATGCTGTCTCACATTCCGCTGTCCAAACTACTTTGTCCGGGGCGATTTTCCGGGTTCCATTTGTCAGTGGTACGGCGATGCTGTTGTAGTTGGGGATGAACTTCTGGTAGAAGCCGCAGAGTCCTAGAAACGACTGCACTTCCTTCTTGGTCTTGGGCCTAGGAGCGTCGAGTAGGCGTTTCACTGTCTTTTCTACCGGTCGCAGGCTTCCTTGACTGATGGTGTGTCCCAGAAATTCTAGCTCTGTGAATCCAATCTGACATTTGGTGGGTCTTGCCGTCAATCCCGTGTCTCTGAGGCGTGCGAGTAGTTGCTGTAGGAGCGTGACATGTTCCTCCCACGTAGGTGTTGCGATGAGGATGTCGTCCATAAACGAGTGTAGGTGCTCGCTGCTCAGGGGTGCCAGGAGTTTCCGCATCATTGCGCTGAAGATGCTGGGTGCGTTGTGGAGTCCGAATGGAAGTACGTTGAACTCGAAGTGTCCTTCCATAGTGCTAAACGCTAGGTACTTTCGGACTTGCGGTTGCACTGGTATCTGGTAGTATCCTTTGCTGAGGTCGATGCGTGAGAAGTACTTAGCTCGCTGTAGCTTGGCAAATAGGTCGGTCTGGTCCGGGAGTGGCTCTGGCTGGAACTGCGTTACGGCATTCAGCAGTCTGAAGTCGATGCACAGTCGATGCTCTCCGTTGGGTTTTCGCAACAATACCGTGCCTGCGCTGTAGGGTGAAGTAGACTCTGAGATGATTCCGGCTGCCAGTAAAGTGTCTATCTCTTCCTTGATGGCTCGCTGCTGAGACAGTGGCATCGGGTAGAGCTTCTGGCGGACGGGTGTTGGGTCGGTCACCGTTAAGGTTACTTCGACGAGGTCTGTCCTCCCTGGTCGGTCTGTGAGCACAGTCTGATGTTGTCGAATGACCTGTCGTACTTGCTGTTGCTGTTTAGCGGCTAGGTCTCCGTTGAGTATCACGTCTTTGTAGGTTTCTTTGGAGTGCAGGGGATACTCTACTGCATTGGTCTCCATGCTTTCTCCTTCTTCCGCGATGGCGATGGCTAACAAGTTGTGAGTGCTGGGGGTCGCTGGTCTGTCTGTATACTTCTTGAGGAGATTGATGTGGTGGTATCGGGCTCTCCCGTTCACCTCTATTTGGTAGACTGTCTTGGATTTCTTGGCAGTCACCCGGTACGGTCCTCTCCAAGCGATGTCCAGCTTGTTGGTTCCACTTGGAAGTAAGAGTAGCACTTGATCGCCGACTTGCAGTTCTCTGTCCTTCGCGTGGCGGTTGTAGTACTTCGCCTGACGGGCTCTTGCCTTCTTTAGTGCTTCACCAGCTTTCTTCCACGTTGCTTTGAGGGTTTCCTGCAGGTCTGGTGGCACCTCTTGGTGTGTCGTCTATCTTGGCCTCCGTCCAACTTCTGCGTAGGGCTTCTAGCGGTCCTGCTAGAGGTCTGCCGAATAGCAATGTTGACGGGGTGTAGCCTGTGGCTGCATGGGGCGTTTCTCTATATGCGAACAGTGCCGCATTCACGTAGGTGTCCCACGCTTCTGGATTGTCGTCGGCGACTTTCCTGAGTATGGTGAGAAGGGTTCCATTCAGTCTTTCTACTTGTCCGTTGCTGGCTGGGTGGTATGGTGGTGTGCGAATGTGATGAACTTGTATCAACTCGAACACGTCTTGCATCAGGCGGCCGGTGAACTGAGATCCGTTGTCCGTTCTAATGCTGTCCGGGAATCCGACTCTGGTAAAGATGGCGATGAGTGCATCTGCGATCTTCTTGGTGTCGATCGCTGGCAACGGGACTGCTTCGCACCACATCGTACATGCGTCGACGAGTGTGAGTAGAAATCTGTTCCGCTTCTTGGTCATGGGCAGTGGTCCTACTATGTCTACTGAGACTTGCTGGAATGGCACGCCGACTACTACTGATGGTCCTAAGGTAACTGGTACGGTGTGATGTCGCGGGGAATATCGTTGACATTGGTGACAAGATTTCACGTAGCGCTTGACATCCTCCGTGATTCCTGGCCAATAGTAGTGTGCGCTGATTCTCTGCACTGTGGCTCCAATTCCCATGTGTCCGCTGAGTGGCATGCTGTGGCCTAGTTCTAGTACTTGGGCTCGAAGGGTGGCTGGTAGTACTAGTTGGGTGTGATCTCCATCTCCTTGTCGATGTAGAACTCCCTCTTCCATGTAGAAGTCTCCCTTGTGCGGGGGTGTGTGCGCCTTGGGTAGCTTCTGGAAGCACTTCGCTATCGAGGTGTCTTCTTTCTGTGCTGTTTTGATCTCTTCGAGTCCTGGATTCGGAGCGAACTCGGGCTGGGGTGGTTGGGTTTTAGCTTGGGCCCTGGTTTGCACTGCAGCTATCTCTACAGTTTTAGGGGGCGTGCCTAAGAACACATACCTACAACCTAGCACTAGATCATACAGGGGTTTCTGTAAAACAGCTGCTTGGATTCGTCCTGTGACGTACCTACTCTCTACTTCGATCCATGCTATTGGGCAAGTAGTCGTCGGTTTCGTCAAGTCTGCTCCTTGTAAGTCGACTGTCTTGTCTGTCAAGTCCGCGCGCGATACAAGAGATTCGCTAACTATCGCGTCGTATGATAGACCTGTGTCATACAGACAGTTCGCTTCTTTTCCGTTGACCTTGACCGTGTCTGTCACCGATGGGTGATCTCCGATCGTGTGTGGCTTGTTACCGCTGCTTTGAGTTAGAACTCTGTGCGCTGGCCGGCTTTCGCGCTCTTCCCTACGTTGTGCGGCCAACTTGAAACATTCTGCGGTGGAGTGATTGTTTCTATTGCAGAACGAACAATACCGTCTCTGTTCTGCGGGACCTCTTTTCCCGAATTCCGTGTTGGGTCCTTTATTTTGCCCAGGTCTGGGGTTATTCGGCTTATTCGCGGTGCGCTCTTCCCGGTTAGGGCTTCGTTTCTGTGCCTCTTTCCCGTTAGGCTTTAGGTCTCGCCTGAAGCTCTTGGCTTCTCCGTGTGCGGCCACGTACCTATCTGCGACCTTGACCAGATCTTCTAGTCTTTCCGCGCCCTGTTCTACTGAGAATGTTCTCAGCTCGGGGGTCATGGTTTCCCATAGCTGTTCCCATACTAACAGTTCTGTCAGTCCATCATACGTCTTAGCCGTGGCTGACTGGCTAATCCACTTATCCAGCATTGTGGACAACCTATCCGCGAACTGCGCATAGCTCTCTCCTTTCACTCTCCGATTGGTGCGGAATTTTTGCCGATAGCATTCTCCTGTCAGTTCGAATCCCGTTAGGAGTGCCTCTTTTACTTTGTGATAGTCAGTCCCTCTGTCAGTCGGTAGCTTACTGTAGATGTCATAAGCCTTTCCTCTAAGCCCTTGACTAAGCTTAAAAGACCAATGAGTGGGATCTAGTTTGTACTCTGTTGCTAGACGCTCAAACCTAGTCAGATAGAGATCTAGACCTTCTTCTCTCTCATTGAATGTTCCCAGTGGAAATGACATTCCTTGTACAGGGTTGGGGGCTACCTCTAGCTGATCTGAGTGGGGAGGGGTTGAGGAAGAACTTGAAGCTCCTGATCCCAATCTTCTTAGCTCTAACTCATGCTGTCTGTCTTTTTCCTTTTCTGCCCTCTCATACTCCCATCTCCTACTTTCTGCTTCTCTCTCTGCTGCTAATGCTGCCTTCTTCTGTTCTCTTTCTGCCTCTAGCTCTAATTTCCTCGTTTCTCTCTCTGCCTCTAATTTCTTCTGCTCTGCTTCTAATTTCTTCTGCTCTGCTTCTAATGCTAGTTTTTTCTGCTCTGCTTCTAGTTCTAATTTCTTTTGCTCTGCTTCTAGTTCTGCTTTTCTCTGTTCTGCTTCGAGTTTCTTCTGTTCTCTCTCTGCTGCTCTCTCTGCCTTAGCCTCCTGTTTCTCTACCTCTGCATTTATATACGCAATTAGGTCTGCCCCTGCTAAGTGTAAAGCTTCTCCTAGTTCCTTGAAACGCAATCTCAAGGCCACTGGGTCCGACATTGTCAAAAGTGTCTATGAACAACCTCTGAATCACGTGGAATACCAAAACACTAGCAATATTGCAAGTCAATAACAACAATGCAAAGACCATAAAATTCGCAATCAATAATAGAATAAAACAAAAGTCAAATGGCATACAACAGTTACTTAAGCAAAACCTGCAAAAGAACAATGCAACATACAGGCACAAAAACAATTGAAGCAAAAAAGTTTTTAACTAAAGAATAGTGCACCCAACTGATCAGTCCTTGTTACCACTATTCTAAGTTATTCTACTACTCCTACTGTTATCTAATTTTATTGTACTTAGGTCCGGTTATACCCAATTCCTATTATACACAGATCCTAGCTAGGCTCGCCAATTAAAGTGTCACGTGGGGTTTATGGGCTCTGCACAATGGAATTATGGACCCTCACGTTTATTCGGTGGGAACTGCTAGTAAGTCACCCTATGAATTACTTTAATAAATTTATTTGTTTAGCTCGTTCTGTGTTAAGGTTGGGGTACAGAAATAGATAGAAAAATGGTAAAAGAATACTGTCACACTAGCTTTCACACGGCTATGAATCATATGTAGTCCAGCCACTTGATAACAGTTAAAATCACACATTTATTTCTTCTACTCTATACAAGATTCTCTAAGTACTAATCTAACTTAAAAAGTCTCAGTCACTGCTAATAGTTCGATCGCTGATAGTCTAGGCAGCTGTTATATCTTCCTCGGGCACTTTCTATAATATTTCATGTAGATTTGGACTACTGTGGTCCGTTTTACAGTTTCTGAAGAGTTGGACTACTGTGGTCCTGTTATGATCAGTTTAAGTGCACTTCTGGGTGTACACTTAAATTTCTTATGGTGCGGTCGAAGTCCTTCTGTGAGGTAGCTTCTGGTACACCTTTGTCGTTGTGTAGTTGGGTTCCCTTGCCACGCTGTGGGGTCTGACAGGGTGTATTTCAAGGCAGCTCTTTCCGTCTTGTGCGGTAGAGGATCCTCAACCAACTAGTCGTTTCTGTGGAGTGGGGTGCACAGGATAGCTCGGGATAGCTCGGGATAGCTCGCCTGCTCGTCTGTAATATAAGAGACGAAATTCTGCACAACCCTGAATAATCGGTTTGTGCAGAGCGTCTCACTGAAAGCCAAAGTAGCCCTCAGTGATAGCTCCACATCTCTATACATAAGCGACGAACATTCTGCTACTTCCGGGTTCCACTGGAATCTCACTCTAAATTCCTATACATACATAAATATAAATCGTGTCTAACTATACACATACAGGATTAATAATAATATAAACATTCAGTGGTACAGTCACTGGTCTGCAAACATACATATAAGTTAAACAACAGTGGTTCCGTACGGGATACAACATGGCGGCGCAACCGGTCGTGTTTCGCCTCGTGCTCGGCTCTTCCACGTGGTACGGCAAATTCGGATTAACAATTCACATTTATGCATAGCAAATTCCACAAACATAATTTCAACAATAATATAAATATATCACGATGAAACAGAAGGGTGTTCATTTACCTGTTTGACAAGTTCAGGCCCGTGATGACTTGAGAGAATTCTAAGATTTCAAAGTCCTGCTTCCTGGTCTATGAGTGTAGAGATTTCTCTAGCTGTGGAGATGTTGACTCTACCTCGTCTCACACACGACTGATTCAAACTGTCTTAGGTTTTGACACATTCAAAACTGCTCTACCCACTGAGCCTGCTCTGATTGGTTAAAACGGTCCGATTCAAAGCTCAAGTGCTGAGTCACTGCGATGTGGGTCGGGCTCGCGGTGTGTGGTCTGCTGTGTAATTTAATTGCTGCTGTGTAATAGTCTAACTTCTCTACTGTTACAAAGACTACACATGGCTAAATAGTCAACAAGCAGAGTTACTAGCCAGTTCATGACACACACACACACACACACACACACACCTTACCTCACTCTCACAATCTATCACTCCGTCTTTACTTCAGTTATGTTCAGTGCATTCATGCACGCAAAATTTTCACTAGATTTAGAATTGGTATGTTACCACTACGTAATCATTTTCTCCAATATGAGGGCTTACGTAAGGATTCAAATATTTCTTGTCCCTTTTGTGAGGGTGTGCCTGAGACTGAAATACATTTCTTGCTTGTTTGTCCTAAGTACTCGGATCTACGTACGCAGTACATACAGAAAAAATACTTTAGACAACCCTGTATGTTTAAAATGTCTTTTTTTCTCAATAACACAAGTCAGAAGGTAATCGGTCAACTATGCACTTTTGTATACAAAGCATACAATGATAGAGCTGCAGCTCTTGCAAATATGTGATGATCATTCTGCATTGAACAGCGGATTGCAGTGTATGTGTGTGTGTCGTGGGTGTGTGTGTGTGTGTGTCTGGGTGTGTCTGTGTGTGTGTGTGGGATGGGGATGTATGTGTTTTGAAATATGTTTTCTTTGCCAATGTTTGACACTCAGTCCTGAGTAATATACTCGTTACTTATTGTTGTGAAATTTTGCTATTGCTTTGTTTTGTATATGCTTTGAATGTTAGTTAAACGTTTGTGGTGTCGGCTTTGTAACTTTGTAACTGTGAACTCACTTTGTTGTGGGCCTTGTGGCCTGACAAATATTATTAAATTGTCTCAATTGTCTCAATTGTCTCAATTGTCACTCTCACAATATTGATTTAGTTCATGAAGTAATAAGACCAACTACTATGGTCTTTGCACAATGCAAAAGGTAGCGGAGAGGGGTTTTAAAAAAAATTCGAACAGAAAATACGCGATGGGTTACAATAGATGGGTTGCGGGTTGTGGGACGTTAAATCAGTCCATGACCCTAATACTAATTACTTAACAACAACAACAACAACAACAACAACAATAATAATAATAATAATAATAATAATAATAATAATAATAATAATAATAATAATAATAATAATAATAATAATAATAATAATAATAAATTGCATAGTATTTACATGGCACATAACTTCAAAAAGCTAAACCCGATGCGCATGACATCGCCTGAGCGTCAATCGATCCGCCGAAGGCAACAATTAGGCCTCTTGGGTGACGTGAGTTAGATCCTTTATTGGTCAGTGCCTTGAGCGGTTCTTGGGCTGGAAATGCGCTATACAGGAACGTTTAAATAGATAAATAATCACACACACGCATACACACACACAATACCTTCCTCCTCCCCTCCACCCCACCCCCCCACACGTACACAAGTCAAGTCAAAGTCAACAAATCTTCATTCCACAAAACAAGGGACAATCTGGCCTACGCAACCTCACGCCCGATGCGCCATTTTAATGTAATGCACCATGAAGTCTGCATGCAAGGCACAATGATGTGCATACGAAGAACATGAGCAGACATAATATTCTTTATTCAATTCAAATGTTACACACAAAACAATTTGCTTTGTGCGTCTGGGAATAGGACAACAATAAACAACAAATCAAACAAAAAAACAATAACAGTTAAAAACACAATTGGTCCCCACATCTATAAATAACTCGGAAACTAAAAACAATGGTATTCATTCACTCACATATCACAAGCATCAGCACACCGCACGCAAATGCCATCACCAAACAAAAAACAGACTACCAAACAAACACCCCCCCCCCCCCCCACACACACACACACACACTACAACCTTTCATGCATGTCACGTTCATAACTAAATAATATAGGCCTATTGTATGGTGTAGTTGCAACATTATATAAGAGAGAGAGAGAGACATTACATTACATTACTGTGATTATTGCTTTAGGTCCAGCGGACTCTTCCGAGCCAAATCATGACCGACAACCCCCGATCCGCATAAAAGATCTGCTGAAACAATGCTACTGGTAAAACTGAAGGCTCTCCACCAGCAGTCACTTTACAATAAAGACATCCCACGCAGGGAACGCTGAGGCTATACTCTAATTTATCGAACCCCCGTTTACAAAACAAAATAGAATACAAACATCATTATAAATTATCAACAAAACACATACATATAAAATGCCTACATTGCTAAATAATAACATCATAGGAAGCCCTAGTGACCACCTGGCAGAAAGCGTCCAATATTCCCAAGACGATCCAACAGACCTCACACACAAATAAGGAGTCTTGTCCCAAAAGAGTTTTCAAGAAAAAAGGTAGGTGACTGGTCTAGCTAAAAAGAAGATAGTATAGGATTAGCAGATTGATAGAACAGAGCAGGAATGAGAAAGAACAAATGAGAAAGACAGCGACAGTGGGAATTTAAAGCACAAAATTTCCAGAAAGTGGGGATACTATTTATACTGAAACCCCCGGCACCCCAACGGGGGAAAGAGAGAGACAGATCCGAGAAATAAGAATTTGTGATTTTAGAAGTTTAGGGGAATCGGGTTAGTGCTGTTTCTCTGTTAGGAGACAACCTTCAGATAGACCGACAGACGGAGCAACCGGCAGACAGACATCTGGCTCGTTCTGATTTAGACCGTCCATTTCAATTAAAAACCACAAAGCATATATAATGACATTCAAATATTGGTAACAAAGCAACCCAACCAAACAAAAAGTAAATCATGCAAAATAATGTCAGAAACATGATTTAACAGGGGAAGGAGTGTGTGTGGGTATTGCACGGTTATTTATCAATTGTTGATTCAGCCCTGATGCTTAAATCTTGATATGTGTAACTCCAATTCGTTTATCCAGGCAGTCTGTTCACTCAGCAACAAGGCAGGAGTCGTCGTATAAAGTTTTCCAATTTTATTCAGCAAACATCAACAACTGCATACAGGATCGCTTTCCGAAAATCATTACAGCAATCATCAAAAATCATCATAAGTCCCCATAAATCACTCTACAAGCAGACAGCGCATTACTTATAATTATAGCCTCTCTGCAATCGAGAAAAAATTCGAACATTCCAGCAAGAAGCAATAACACCCAATCAAAATAAAACTCGTCACCGGAACCAGGCACTGTCTTAAGTCATTAGGTTAGGAGATTTGCTTAGCTATTACAGCCTGGAAGTTCGACAATAAACAAGTAATTCAACAAAAATTCTCAACAGTATCGACCGACGAAAATTATCAACACCACACAAGCTTTTTCGAGCAACAACGCAAATTCAAATCGAAGGTAAAATACACTCCGTTATTGCATGCTTTGCAAAACAGAATGATCGGATCTATCGTGCACGTCTCAATCGTAACAGTGGGGTGGGTGTGAAGGGAGTAATGGTGGAGTCAGGTGTGCGAATGCTTCATAGAGTGCACGCTAATACGAAGTTGAAGTAATGTGAAAACCCTTACCTGAATGAACGAATTCGCAAGCTGGTAGATGAGGTTTATTGACGATTATGATGTTGCGGTAGATCGAACAGTAGATGGTGAAACTAATAAACTTCATCAGCCCTCATTGATGATGATGACGACGAGTCCATTGTTACGGGGCTTGGTGTCCGTTAATATATATAATTCTCTGTGTTGTTATTATAGCACACTTTTTTGTGTCCGTCACCTGGGCAACCACTTGTCTTGTTGCCTTATTGTCAATATTCGATGGGAGAAGATCACATGGAGTAATCAGTTTCTATTCCAAATAATACTATATTTTTTGTTGCTGTATTGTCACATCTGAATGTATTCATGAAGACATGCGCTATCAATCATTGAATGCTGTGAAATTCGTGGTGCTGTTAATGTTGTCCATGGTGAAGAGAAGAAACACATAATTAGGCCTACAGCGCGCAGAAAATTCCGTTCCCATTGTAACAACGGTGAGTTGTTCGTTGCGATGTTTTCAATGTTGAGAAGACAAGAAAAATATATCGGCGCACGGTGTATTCAGTTGCCTTTGTAAATTATTTAAGTTGTGCTTCTTTTATGTTATTGCTAATGTGTTTTAATGCACTTCCCGCAAAGATGAAAAAGCAAAACAAAACACAACAAAAACGATTTTCTTATCAGCAGTTTCTATTCCACTTCTGATTAATGACAGTCATTTTTTTAAATGAGAAGAACAATCATCGGCGCACTAGGAATTCGGTTCTTTTTCTTCTTTTAAAAAAATATTTTCCAGGCATATCTGAAAATACTTTGAAATAGTCAGGAATAAGAAGCAGCCAAATGTCGGTCTGTCAGTCTGTCCCACGTTGGACGCCATATGTCAAAAACCACTGAACGGATTTTGACCAAACTTCCGAAATTCACGATTTTTACTTTGCCGATACTTAACCACTGCTAAGCATGTTATATTATTCGTATTTGTACTTTTGGAAAACTCAAGGTCACTGTGCATCACTGTTTTTCCAAACACAATTTGCGATGTATCTAAAAATTGGCTTAACCTATTTGGATAATGGTTTGTTTGCTGCTAGTTCAGACGGTGACCTAGCGTTCCATTCTTTCGTTTGCTTGGATAGGATAAAGCCCAGTCACACATGTGCGTGCGTGTCTGGAAATACATTTGAATGGCTTGTCATTTTGTTTTCATTTTAATTTTGTCGTGTTTCGTTTCCGTTTGTTATTGATGGGTTACTAATGTGTTTCAATGTACTTTCCGCAAAGATTAAAACGATGGTTTTTATTTGCTAACCAGCTTTTTTTTCTTCATATCTTTGACAATAATACAAAGACAAAAATAGCATCTACATCTCAGGGCAAATACCATTTAAATAATATTTAATCCAATCTAATCCGATCCGATCTAATCTAATTCCATCCGATTTGATGTGTATTTGCTTCACGCACAACCCCACATTCAATGGTAATAGCGACATGTTTTAAATGCAAAAGCAAATTAAGGTATGGTTTGAAATACGTGCATGCTTGCGTGCTCTCTCTCTCTCTCTCCCCTCCCCTCTGTATTTGAGCGTGTTTGTGTGTGTGTGTGTGTGTGGGGGGGGGTGTGTGCGGGTGTGTGTGTGTGTGTCCCAAGTAATCGAAACGCTTTCATTAGACTGAACCTTTTAAACATAGTTGTAGTAATAGTAGTAGCAGTAGTAGTAGTAGTAGTAGTCGTAGTAGTAGTAGTAGTCGTAGTAGCCGTAATAGTAGTCGTAGTAGTCGTAATAGCAGTCGTAGTAGTCGTCGTCGTCGTCGTCGTCGTCGTCGTAGTAGTAGTAGTAGTAGTAGTAGTAGTAGTAGTAGTAGTAGTAGTAGTAGTAGTAGTAGTAATAGTAGTTTGAGGATGAAACAGGCCGTGAAGCCTTTATGACGGTCCTATCTCATTCACACGTTGCTTGGGTCTATAATGCATGCAATTTTCCTATTTTTATTACTCATCAAAGCAACAGAATAAATCTCTGAAATTTGGCGTTGCGTTCAGCTGGTTTTTAAAACAATCAATACACCTGTTCAGTTTTTATAGTTAGTTGTAAACTGTTCCAATGTGAAGAAACTCTGTTAGTAAAGAAACATTTTTTGATGTTAGTATTAGAATGCTGTTTAAGAATCTTACCTGCTGATCTGGGTTCCTAGTTTTGTTGTGATGAGGTGTTAGAAAACCATTCTAATTCATCAATTTTATTATATATTTTAAAAGTTTGAATTAAATCTCCTCAAACTCTACATCCATATAAAGAATGCAATTTGAGATACTTCAATCTCGACCCTATAAGCACGGAGTATCTATCTATCTGTACGACATCGAATGACATTCTTTCAGCTACTTAGGGGCTCGTCTCTGAACTCTTTCTATCATTATTGATTGCCACGAGCATAGGAAACCACACAACATTCGCATACTCTATGTGAGGTCGAATTAATGCCTTATATTATTTGAAAAATGAATCATTATCAAGGAAAATAAAAGTTCTCTTTACTAATCCAATCATTGTGTTCGCTTTATGAACACAATTGTTCATGTGTATATCAAAACAAAGCATTCCGTCAAAAGTTACTCCTAAATCTTTTTCCTCACTACAAGTCAGTATTGGATTCTGGACATCCATGTTCATCAGGTAGTCAAATCTAGGATTGTTGTTCTTGCCTAAATGCAATACTTTACATTTATTAACATTAAACTATAGGTTCCACTGCTTGGTCCACGTTTGTGGTGTATCCAAATCTTGTTGGAATATGTCTTTCCTGCTGGCGAGGTTATATATTTTAGCATAGATTGTAAATAAAATGAGACCTAGAATAGTACTGCCTTGAGAGATACCACTTAAAATCTCAGTTTTTTCCAGACCGAGCGTTTCCAACTCTGACGGTCCGAACTCTACCAGTTAAAAATTGCTGAACCCAGTTAATAATTCATCCAGTTATTCCATAGGCTGCCAATTTCTTCAACAATCTCTCATGAGGTACCGTATCAAATGCCTTGCGTTAGTCCAAGTAAACATCTACAGGCTACTTGTTGTTTAAATGAGTTGTTAAGTCTTCTATTATGTGCATATGTGTATGATTTTCTGCTTCGAAACCCGTGCTGACATCTTATAAACAGTTAATTGTCATTAAAATGGTTAACAATAACATTATGGACTAAAGACTCTAAAACTGTATATGTAATGCAAGTGAGACTCACTGGACAATAATTACCTGGATCAGCTCGTGATCCTTTCTTAAAAATTGCAGTTATTTCCGCTGTTTTCCAACCCTGCGGCTCCTGACCAGTTTCTAAAGAATAATTAAAAGGTTTGCACAATGGCTAGGCCAGCTCATGATATAGTTCATTAAAAACTTTAGGAGGGATCATATCCGGTCCTTGCGCGTTTGAAGGGTCTAAGTCTTTTAATTTACATCTTAGTGCCTCAGGGGTCACTATTATCTCAGAAACTGGAATACCATTACCTTTAAGACACTCGTCTTAAGTTTTCCGCAGTAAAGACACTTGAGAAAAATGTATTCAGTGTTTCAGCCTTGTTTTCGTCTGATACAGCAAACTCGCCGTCCTCTTTTTTTTTAAATGCATTAATACCTGGGTTACTTTTAGTTTGTACCTGCGCAAATTTCCAAATATTCTTTGGATTTTTCTTACAGTCGTTAGCAACTGATTTCTCGTACAAGCTTTTGTCTTTTTAAAATTAGTTTATTGCACTGATTACGTTCCTATATATACTTCTGAAAATCCTTTCCCTGTTTAGTTTGTAAGTATCGCTGGTAAAGTTTGTTTCTTTTTAATTTTTCTCAATACTTTTGGTTTTATTCTCTGTTTATCGCTACTCTTTATTCTCGGAATGCAATTATCCATACCTGTTAAAACCACCTTTTTAATAGTGGACCGCATTTGTTCTACTGTGCCTTCTAAGGACGAGAGATCCGCACTTGCAACATACTCCCTAAGGTTATCATAGTGGCTTTTATTTAGATGGAGCTTATATTAACTTTCTTTCAACATTTTAACTTTTGGGGCATAAAGCTCAAAAACCAAGACATCATGATCGCTCTTTTCAAATGGGTCTAGATTGCTAATATCTGAAAATCATCGTTAACAAATACCAAATTGTCCAGTGTCCTTCTGTTTCTTGTGACTTTAAAAAACCTCTGGATGAGAAACAAAAACCGAACATATTCAATAAAAGTATTGTTCTTTTCTCCACTCCATTCCATCGTACAACAAGAAACTTAAAGCCTCCCATTATACAAATTTTGTTATGCTTGTGAATCTCTTCGGACTTTATTAAGTCGAACAATAACCATGTGTTATCCACTGTGAAACTGGGGCTCTTATAAATACATCCAACCAGTACACTCTGTCCTTCCCGACATAAAAAAAAATTAAACCACACACTTTCTTCAAATTGATTAGTCATTAAAGTTTTATGTTTTTGGGCATTTAAACTCTTATTAAAATACAAGGCAGCTTCCGGCGCAAGTTCAGCAACTCGATTTAAAATTTCACAATTTTTGTTCAACATAGTCAAAATTGCTACACATGACTTATAAAATAAAAATATCACTATCATGACTATGGGTACAAGTATGAATTGATGCAGCTGGAGTGGTCCTGATTCGGCTCTTTGCAGTACGCTAGACCCTATAAACAATTACTATCTAACATGCAGCTGGAGATGATGACAGAGGATGTATACAACAAAACATTGTTTAAAACAAAATCAACATTTGACTCAAATGTGATATTTTGTAAAAGAAAAAAAGGGCACCCGTACAACTATTTAAATGGGGGGTATCTACTTGTGGTTGTCAGTTACCCTGAGGCATCCTGAGCTGCTGCAGCAACAGCAGCATCAAGCATTCGCCTCTTGTCTTGACGATTTCAAACTTTCTGTAGTCAATCCGGACGTCTTTTTCTCCAACCTCAACCCTTCTCCTCAGCTCATCTTTCAAATGTTTAATGCATTCTCGTTCTTCTGGTGTGTTGTGTGGATTAATGTATATTCTGTCAGTTTTTGTTTTGTTCAAGTCATAGATTCCTTCTAGGATTTCTTCTTTGTTCACTTCTCACTTCCACCCTCAAAAGTCTAAGTTTCATATTTTGCCTTATTTTAAATGGTCCGAGCCTGACAGGGTTGTTAATTTCATTGGCATCCACTTCTGGAATTCCACCAACTATAACCTTGAACCTATCTCTGTAATCCACCTTTCTCTCCTCATTCAAATCTTTGCCACTGTCTGGGAGGTTTGCTATGACGACATGTAGCCTTCTCTTCTCATTTTCTTAAGTTTCTTGCATACTGTATATTCCTCTACCATCTTTTCAATGATCTTGTCAATTCTTTCTTCAAAATCTTCCTTTAATTCTAAATTTGTTCTAGGCGTTAAGTCATTGAGCTTAGCTTCAATTTGACACTTTACAATGACTTCTTTGTCTTTAAAATTATCACAAGTCAGAACTGGACCCTTGGATATATTAAACTGTGCTGTGGTCAGACCACAACAAATTAATCTGTGGCAAAATTCCTTGCAAAGGAAACATTGTATTATCATGTCCCCTTGACCATCCCCGGTAGCATTTTTACAAGACAAACCCTCCATTGCTTCTGCACCTTCTTGGGATTCTTAGAATTCGAATGACTAATCCGACGATTGGAAGCCATGTTTCAGAATGAAAGTAGAGACGCCGAGGGCATGCTCAGCTCAGCTCAATCAATAACGAGTACGTTTTGCTAATCGAGAAGACAGAATGAAAAAATGAGAATGGGTGTACTCACCTTTTTGTGTTAGATGTTGTTAGAGTAAGATGAATAATTCAAAGTCTAAACTACTGATTATTGACCTGGTCATCAAGACTATTGCAGGGATGACAGGAAACAGATAAGGAAAACTACAGTAACAAAACACTGGCTTAAAGTTGAGATACTGGCCATGAGAAACACGGACACTAAACACTGACCAAAGGCTAAAATGCTGATAAGAAAATCACTGAACAGAAACTGTAAGTTTGAAACACTGTCCCGAGATCAAGATTTGGAAACCCTGAAAAAGTCTTAACACGTAGTGACCAAATACCTGGCCTAACATCAAATATAGTAGTCACTGATGACCGCCGTGCCCGCGGTAGTTTGAAATCTCACGCTGTGCCGCACACACGCAGAAGGCTAGCAACACTAAAACACCAGCACGTTCTACACGAATTATTCGGAAAAGTGAGGGTACGTATGACGGCCTACTGGCGACAATACCCACGAGATAGCCTACTTGAAATTAACACGTGTTCTGTGTAATTTACATATATACTGGTAATCCACTGTGTTAATTAATAAATATCAGTATTTGCCACGCCTTCCTAGCGCCAAAACCTATTAATTACAATTTTTGAGTAATAATAACAATTATCGTGATATAATTAAGTTACAATTATTATGAGATAAGTACAACTATCACTAAAAAGTAGGCTTACAAGTATCTTTCGTGATCATGTTTAATTTTCAGTTTTGGCTCTAGCAATCCGTATGGAAATGCGCCAAAACTGAAAATTGTAGTTTTCACCTGATAATTAACATTATTTTGTACATTTTCTGTTCATTTTTGTCTCAACCGTGCTACAATTTTTTTTGACATCCAAAAAGGCAAGCGCACAGCAAAGGAGAACTGGATAAAAGGTAGAGAACAATGTGAACAAGAACAATAGCAAGAAGGCCTACCAGACTGTGAAGCAGCTGACAAGTGTTAAAAAGCCCAAGGTCTCCACGATCCAATGCAAGTCTAGCTTGTGCCTTACCGAAGAATAAAAGTCTTGGATAGATGGAAAGAGTACTGCTCTGACCTTTACAACCACACACCAAATGGAGACCCATCAGTTCTAGCATTTCCCCAGAACAGAAAAGAAGAACAAATCCTCCCAATTCTCCGAGAAGACGTTGAGGCAGCAGTGCAATCGCTGAAGAAGAAGTCAGCGGGAGTGGACAACATACCCGCAGAATTGCTACAAGCAGAAGAATAAGCGATGATTGACGATCTCGACATTATCTGCAACAAGATCTGGCAGAGTGGGGAGTGGCCTACACCATGGACCCAGTCGCGTGTCATCTCTCGTCCCAGAAAGGGTAACCTTCAGGAATGTGAAAATTACCGCATCATCAGCCTCATCAGCCATCCCAGCAAAGTCCTCCTGAAAATAATACTCAACAGGCTGAAACCCCAAGCTGAACAAAATAATCATAGCTGAAAAACAACCTCAGAATAATCTGGGAGAAATACATACAGAACCAACAACATCTATAACATGTGCTTGTAGACTTCAAGAAAGCGTTTGATCGAGTCGGGCATGCAGCTCTGTGGGCAACCATGAGAGTGTACAACATAATCCATAACATTATTGAAGTCATCAAAAGCATGTACGACAAGGCAACCAGTGCAGTCCTCCACAACAGCGCCATCGGGAACTTGTTCAAAACAAAAATCGGCGTGCGTCAAAATTACGGTATGCGTGCTACATATACGCATGCGCAATATATAATGACCAATCAGCGTAGACTTCCGAACATCTGCTGTGCGAACCGATGCGCATGCGCTGGCACTGTTCTCAGCAAACCTTAGGTTCAGTAATTAACATTGTGAATTACCGGTATCTCTGTGAATGACACAGAACACGTGTTAAGTACCATTATCACTGATACCTGGAACTGCAGGTTTTGGCGCTAGTAAGCCGCCTTAGCCAGAATTATGCATGATCACATCAAAATTGTAATTATGAAGTAAAATTTGTAATTATTATGTGATAGTTATAATTTTTTTGGCTTTGGCGCATTTCCATGCGGATTGCTAGAGTCAAAGCTGACAATTAAACAGGTTGACGGGAGGATATTTGTAAGTTTTCAATGATAACTGTATTTATCCTTTGATACTTATAATTACTCAACTGTGACTGAGTACCTACTCTCTTAAGGGTGGGGAAGGTAAAGCAGCGAGGGAGAGAGATGGGCATCACCCTCATTACGCTGGCCCAAGATAAGTGTGTGATCTCCAACATCACGCTCCCCTACGGCCACAAGGCTATGGGACTACCTTTACCTTTTTTTTTTACTTATAATTATCCCATAATACTTGTAATTAGCCCATGATATTTGTAATTATCAGGTTTTGTCGCTAGTATGCCGTCATTGACAGGGGCGGATCAAGGGTACGGTAAAGGGGTGGAGGGGGTGATGGGTTGTGTCCAAATTGTGGCCCGGGTCCAGACCCCCTGTGGTGTCCAGGGGCGAAGACCTTGTAGGGGGAGGAAGGGGAGGTTTGAGGGAGGGGAGAGGGCAAGCCCCCCTGACAGCATTTCATGTATGCGCTCGTATCTGAGACGGCAATGTGCGGCTCAATATGAGTATAAGCCTGTCACTATTTTAAAAATGCACGCACAATTATAGTGCAACATTGCTGAGGAACAAATGTAGACACAGTATAGAAATTACTTAAAAATGAAGAAATAGAGAGAGAAGTAGGAGAATTTTTGCGAAGGTAATGAGCAGAACCAATGTCACTCAAACGCGCATTGTGTGTTTTATTTTACTCACTTCTCTTATTACAAATATAGTGTCTGATTTATTTCCGCTCTCAGAAATAGCATCCATGCTTCCAGTACAATGCCAAAGTTGCCTAAATGTGCAAAGGGAAATTTGGTATGCTTTGCATACAATATTAGTTTGCTAATATTTATGCTTCTAATAACGATTCAGAAACGGGTTTAGTATAATTGGAATCAGTCACAACAGACCTGGTGAAGTATTGCATTATAATTTTGCGTACAGAACCAAAAGGTATAGTCTGACCATTTATTTATTCCTTAATTTTCTATATAAGCTATGCAGAGACATACGCAACCCAAAATTTATCTTCATATCTTATCCTATTATATCATACTTGTGGTTTTTGTACCCTGGCAAGCCAGGGTACACAGGTTGCTGTTTAAAATGTAGACAGAGAGACAACTGATGTCTGCGAGTTTCATTTGGACGATGATACCTCACCATATCCCCCTTGATACCTCACCATACCCCCTCCCCCCTGATATCTCCCCCATGATGCCTCACCATACCCCCTTGATACCTCCCCGAACCCACTTGATACCTCCCCATACGCCCTTGATACCTTCCGTACCCCCCTTCAGTGATGGAGAAAGTTTTTAAGCTAGGGGTATTTATACCCTCAACCAAATCATGTGGGGGTTTCCATACCCTCATTGCAAACATAAGGGGGTTTTTATACCCCCTTTCAGTTTTTTAGGGGGTACACCAACATACGTAATAAACACTTCGCGTGGAAAGTCTTTTCATCAGTTTGAGTTTCTTCAGCCGGGCCCGGTTGCGGCTCACCTTTTTCTTCTCTTACCGAGCACTCAAAGCCAAAGACTGACAAAAAAGTTTGTTTTTCTTTTCCTTCATCTTGTTTTATTATTTTTTTTTGTTCAGCAATTAGTTTTATCTGCTTTATTTTTCCTTTTCTTCGGCTTCCCATCAGATCGCTGCTTGTCGGCCATGTTTAATGTTTCGTTTCGTTTCGTTTCGTTGAATAAATTAATGTCCCAAGACACCTGAGCATATAATTTAATGTTGGGTTGTTGTCAGTCTTATATAGCCAATCAAAAGCGTCGAGAAAAAATAGTGAATATTATCGTGCATATGATTGGCTGTTTCTCGGAAGCGACAGAATGAATAGGAGGGGGAGAGAGGGTGGTAGGCGGTCGCGCAGGACGCACAGGCACACGATCCAAATCGAGCGAAAGCTGTACGCACGACCGAAATAGTTGTACCTGATGATACCTCCCAGCAACTTAGCTTTACGTTTTCATACCCCTTTGGCACTGACTTTGTGCGTGTTTATACCCTTTCATTACATTTTCGTTACGTGATTTCCCAACTCAGTACGTGAAACACGTACGATTGTACGTGATCTCCATCACTGCCCTTGTAACCTACCTGTACCCTCCTTGATACTTCCCCGTTGATCGTTTCGCAGGTATGGATGAAAGGAATCGACAGTTCAGTTCAGTGGGTAGATTAACGTCCCCGGACACATTGCGTATAGGGGACAGTCGACCATCACCATACCCCCTTATATATACCCGTATCCCCGTTATGCCTACTTATACCCCTTGGGGTCATGAGCAATCTTGCCACTGTAGATTGTTCTAACCTATAAAGGGAAAAGTGAAAGCCCCAGTTGAAAACCTGTCTTGCCTTTGTAGGCATGACAGATTCACTGCGGCAACAGTACCCCCGTTGGAGTGCCGGGGGTTTCAGTATAAATAGTATCCCCACTTTATGGAAATTTAGTGCTTTAAATTCCCACTGTTGCTATCTTCCTCATATACTCTTTCCCATTCCTGCTCTGTCCTATCACTCTGCTATACTATCTTCTTCTTCGCTAGATCAATGACCTACCTTTTTTCTTGAAAACTCTTCCTGGACAAGACTCCTTGTTTGTGTATGAGGTCTGTTGGATCAGCTTGGGAGTGTTGGACGCATTCTGCTGGGTGGTCACTAGGGCTTCCTATGATGTTAGTATTTAGCAATATAGGCATTTTATATGTATATGTTTCGTTGATGATTTGTAATGATGGTTGTATTCTATTTTGTTTTTCTAACCGGGGGTTCGCGTAGTTGAGGTAAACCCTCAGCCGTCCCCCGCGTGGGATGTCTTTATTGTAAAGTGACTGGCCGGTGGAGGGCGTTCAATTTTCCCACTAGGGTTGTTTCAGCAGATCTTTTATGCGGATCGGGGGTTGTCCGGTCCTGATTTGGCTCGGAGGAGTCCGCTGGACCTAAAGCAACAATAAATCAATCAATCAATCAATCAATGCCTACTTATGCCCCTTTAAACCTACCCGTAGCCCCCTTTTATTTACACGTACCACCCCATCCCGATCCTTGGTAATAATAATAATAATAATAATAATAATAATAATAATAATAATAATAATAATAATAATAATAATAATATTGAATATAGAATAATACAAATAGAAATCATAAAAACACCAAGGTTTTAAAAAAATTTGATATAAGATATAATAATAATAATAATAATAATAATAATAATAATAATAATAATAATAATAATAATAATAATAATAATAATAATAATAATAATAATAATTATTATTATTATTATTATTATTATTATTATTATTATTATTATTATTATTATTATTATTATTATTAGTTTATAATTAATAATAATAATAATAATAATAATAATAATAATAATAATAATAATAATAATAATAATAATAATAATAATAATAATAATAATAATAATTAATAAGTAAAAAGCCTAAATTAAAAAGAAAAATATCCATATTGTAGTGTAAAAAAAAAAAAACATAAAAAAAAATATGGCCCGCGGGAGATTTGAACTTGGGTCGCCTGCACGGTAGGCGAATGTCTTACTAAGTGAGCTACCAAGATTTCGTATAAAGACCATCAATTTTTTGGTCTATATGGGAAAACATGCTGAAACCTCGATTCGATTTTTAATTAATCAAATTTAATTAGTTAAACACAAAATTTTGTAAGATTGGTGACATGAGTGCAAAAGTGTTTTGAATGGAAATAAAACATCAATGTCATCCACAAAACAGTGGTTGGAGATTGTTCTACCCCCTATGCTGACTGTGCCTTCATGGTCTGCAAGGGCATCTGACATGATGCACTCTAGAAAGATGTTGAAGAGTTTTGGAGAGAGTAGGCATCCTTCAAGCACGCCTATGGTTGTCCTGAACCAGTTTCAGATGGCGCTGTTGTGGAGGACTGCATTGGTAGCCTTGTCATACATGCTTTGATGACTGTAATAATGTTGGGGCTGATGTTCTATACTCTCATGGTTCAAGTCAAGTTAAGTCAAGAAATCTTAATTCCACAAAAATATGGGAAAATTTGTTGTTTCACAGTGCAAACATGGCAAAAGAAAATAATAATACAACAAGAAATTAGAATAACCTCTCTTCAGTATAACAGCAAGCTAAATACAGTATCTCTCTCACCCGCACACACACACACAGACACACACACACACACACACGGTACGCATATATACATACACATACACACATGGTTGCCCACAGAGCTGCGTGCCAGACTTGGTCAAACTCTTTCTTGAAGTCTACAAACACATAATATAGATGTTGTTGATGTCTAGGTATTTTTCACAGATTATTCTGAGTTTGAAAATCTACTCAGTGGTACTTTGCCTTGCCCTGAATCCTGCTTGTTCTTCAGTTATGATTTGTTCAGCTTGGGGTTTCAATCTGTTGAATATTGTTTTCAGTAGGACTTTGCTAGGATGGCTGGGGAGGCTGATGATGCGGTAGTTTTGGCACTCCTGAAGGTTACCTTTTGGGAAGAGTGATGACAAGCTACTGGGTCCACTCTGCCAGATTTTGTTACAAACAATGGTAAGGGGGTCAATCATCGCTTATTTTCCTGCTTGAAGCAATCATGCGGGTATGTTGTCCACTCCCGCTGACTTCCCCTTCTTCAGCGACTGCACTGCTCCTCAACTTCTTCTTTATTTTCGATTTTTATATGCGGATGGCAGGGGCGGATCTTGTTCTTGTGCCACTTGTGCACGTGCACACCCCCCTGGCGGTCCCCCCCCCCAAAAAAAAAAAAAAAAGAAAAAAAAAAGGAGGGAGAAAAGGAGAAGAAAGAAGAGAAAAAAATTACTAATTCTCACTCACCACACAGTTTCATGTACCTCCAAATTAGTTGTTGTTGTTTTTTTTTTGGTGACCAAACTTGTACATGCATCAGGTCAGTTTTGAATAAAACTGATGTGAGTGGCTATTTCTTGTTTTATTTGCAGTAACTTTATCTGTCTTTGTATAAGCCTTTATGCAAGATGTTCTGCTATTGTAAATTTTATCACCAGAGTTTGCAGAGGGGTGTTTGTGTGTGTGTGTGTGGGGGGGGGGAGGGACTAAAAGAGGACTTTTAGCACAAAACAATACTATTTTCAGTCCTTAAAATAATGCCCAAAATGCACCAGATTGCACAGATTTTAACCATTATTTTCAAATTTTTCCGGGGGGGCATGCCCCCGGGCCCCCCTAGTACACTCGCCTGCTTCGCAGGCTCGCGCTTGTGGCTACGCCACTTCGCATTAGCTGTGCACACCCCCTCAACAATGGAAAGATCCGCCCCTGGATGGACATTGCACACAATTCTCTTTGTAAATGTTTATATCTTTATTTATGTTGTTATGCTATATGGACAGCGCCCAAGGCAAATTTCTGGTTTTCATAGGAAAATAAAGTTGTATTGTATTGTACTTTGTAAGAAACAACAACAACCAAAAAAAAAAAAAATAAACCACGGAAACCAATCGTGGAAACCATTTAAGCTTTAGCAATAAAAACCAAAACTGAAAACATGACGCTATAAGCTAACAGCTGTATAAGCTTACTGCAGTCCAGAAGAACGGGTTTTATCGAGGTTTTATATTTTTTTATTTCCAGATATTGTAAATGAAATAGTCGGGAATCAGAATGAGCCAAGTGATGGTAAGAAAACAAAGCAAAGAATCACTTGGCCATCCTGTTTTAACAGTTTTGTGACATTTTATCTCAGATCAGGCAGTGCCCTTGGGAAAACCCATCCTTCTGCAAAACAGTGAACACGTGCACAATGTCATGTTTTCAGCCTTGAATTTATTGTTAATGCTGAAGTGGTTTCCACGATTGCTTTTCATTGATCTGTTTCTTCTGCTTGTAAAATTGTATCGTCACAGAGCTGGTCAGCTGCGGGACTGAGAGCGGTACATGGTCGTTTCGCCGGAAATCACGTTCGCCGAATCCGGCGAATCGACCAATCAGATTTTCAGGCGAAACGTCCAATCACCGACTTGGAGCAGATTGTTGTCTTTCTTTGAAAAAAAAAACACACACTTAAAATTGCTGTTGTTTTTTTTTAATCAACATCATCTTTACATACATGTTAGGGTTAGGGTTAGGGTTAGGGTTCACTATCGGTGAATCGACCATCGGCGAATCGACCAGGCCTTTCCGGCGAATCGACCATCCGGCGAAACGCCTATAATCCCTGAGAGCAAGGTGGAATTTGTCATCTTTCTTCTCTCGTCATGATCGTCCTTCTCCCCCGATCTACTGTCCTCCTCTCTCCCCAGCTTACATACACGTACGCGCGCGCACGTACACACATACACACACGCACGCATGCACACACACGCGCACACACACGCACACAAACTGACAATAAAGAAGGACAAAAAAAGGGAGAAGAACTTTGAGGAAAAAGAGGAAGAGCGGAATTATGAAGATACCATTCTCAGATTTTTAAGATACTGACGCTCATGTCATAGGCTGATGAGCGCCAGTTACAGAAGTTTGACGATTGAGGTATTGGAGGATGCGCCTAAGAATGCAAGCTGGTGCCTCGGATGGCTTGAGTTAGATTCTGTATCCACCAGTGCCTAGACCAGCTGCAGCTGCCTTCGAACTGGAAATGCTCAATATAAGAACATTGATAATAATAATAATAATAATAATAATAATAATAATAATAATAATAATAATAATAATAATAATAATAATAATAAATTAAAAAAATATTAATAATAATGTGCTGGACCTTATCTATTGAATAGTTCCCTCGTGTGCTGTCACAAACACATACACACAAACACACACACACCCACACCCACACACACACACACGCACACACACACACACACACTGTATTTCAGGCAATAAAGCAGAAGGTCAAAAAGAGAGAAGAATGAAGATGAGGATTATGAAGATTTTAATGATACTGACGGCCATTTCCAATGCGGGTGCCAGTTACATAAATAACACGATTGAGGCGTTGGATCATATGCCTAAGAATGCAACCCGGCTTTGCCTTAAGCAGCTCTTGGGCTAGAAGAGCGCTATATAAGAACGATAAAATAAAGTGAAATCAATTAAAAGTAACGTCAGCGTGAATATATCACTCGATTTGCATAAGTTTGGTTTTACGTTGAAGGCATATGCAAAGTCTAAGTATATACCAAACTTGAATCAAATCCCTCTAGTAGTTTGGGAGAAAATAGGATTAGAAAAAAAAAAAAAAAAAAAAAACAACAAGAAATTATGAGGTCGCCATGATGGCATCACACAATTACCTCACTCAATATACAATAGTTTCTTTTAATGCTCAACGAATCTGTACACACTAATTACATACACAGTTTTTTTTTTTAATGAAAAAAAAAGTTGTTACAGGTGACGTCATCAGGATTACGTCATTCGATTCGCACCAGTTTGGTTTTACGTTGGAGGCATAGGCAAAGTCTAAGAATATACCAAATTTCAACCAAATCACTCAAGTAGTTTGGGAGAATATAAAATTAGAAGGAAAAAAAAAAACAACAAATTATGACGTCACCATGATGACGTTACACGATGACGTCACTTAATAGCCCATAGTTTCGTATAATGCTCAAGGCATATGTACACTCTAAATACATACAAAGTTAAAAAAAAATAAATAATAAAAAGGAAATTAAAAAAAATTAAAAGTTGACATCATCATGAATATATTATCTGATTTGCATAAGTTTGGTTTTAGTTGGAGACATACGTAAAGTCCAAGTATATACCAAACTTGAACCAAATCCCTCAAATAGTTTGGAGAAGAAAAAATAACAACAATATTATATTAGACACTTTAAAAAAAACGTTCTTTTTAAAATTACGTCACGATAATTACGTCACTCGATTTGTTGAAAGCTTGGTTTTACCTAGGAGGTACAGGTGAAGTCTAAGTATGTACCAAACTTGAACCAAATCCCTCTGGGAGAAAATGGGATTAGAAAAACAACAACATAATTATGACGTCGCAGTAATGTCTTCAATCGATGTGCAGTTTTTTGTTTGGGGAGCCGGAGGGCTGTGGGAGGTTATTTGGTAGAGTTCACTATTTCATAAACAAATACTAAGTTTCAAAGACATCTGTTAGTTTCTTAGAAAAGTGCGCAAATGTCACCTCCGGACGGACGGGTGCCTTACGTTGAACGGACGCCGGACGGACGGACAAAGCCAAACACAATTAGCTCCCGAGCTGAGCTTAAAGCTCGGGAACTAATAATATCAAACTTGGTTGCGTAATAGCGTAGTGGTTTGGACACACGCTAGAAATGTCTCGTTAAGCAACGTAAAGTATAAGTAGTCTGTTACACTCCGTTTGATGTTGGTGTTTTTCTATCAGTAGGAGATTCAGCCCCAATGCGTGAATTCTCCTGATGAGTGTAAGTTCGGATTCGATTATCCACGCAACCCGTCCAATCAGCATACAAGTCACTGAGTCTTCGTATGAAGTTTTCCACTTTTATTCAGCACACATCAACATCTGCATACAATCGCCTTTTCACTTTTACAACAACACAACACAACCACCCTCTCAAAACAGTGCGGCACATATATAGCCTCTCTCTTCTCCCGAACACCCTGGATCAATCGAGTATGACGCAATTTAACCAATCGCTTCTAACTTCGTCATCACTGTCTTACGTCATACATCTTTCCTTTCTGTCCAAGCATGTTCTCAAAATTTCTACGCCTTCTCGCGAAGCTTCTATTGACAGTAAACAGGCAAATCTAGAGAATTCTCCAATAATATCGACCAACTAAAATTATCAACGTTATAGGCCTACAAAGCTTCTTCTAACCACAATGCAAACTCAAATCAAAGGTAAATAAACTCTATTATTGAATACTTTGCAAATCGAAACGATTAGATCTATCGTGCGCGTTTCAGACATACTATCCTTCGCGTTTCAACGTAACACAGTCCTACTTGGGCGGGCGACCATACCTGGAAGGCAACCACCAATCGACGCAAAGAATGAAACAAGCGAACAACACACTCCAGTCCACCCAGCTGTGAATGGGTACTTACCTCTGTTTAGAACAGTGGAAGGTAAGGCTGCGAGGGAGATCAGATGGGCACCGCCCTCATGAAGCTGGTCCAGAGAAAGAAAGGCCTCAAACGCTTCTAGCTATGTAGCTCTCTCCCCAACGACCAAAAAGTTACGGGGAACACCTTTACCTTTTAAAACAATCTTTGCACAGTAGACTGTATCAATATCTGGAACAATATAAAAAGCAGACATTAATTAGAAATGAGATGATTGGGAAACTAGAATGAACCTTTTATCTTGGGATTTGATAACATTACATCGAGGCCATGTTGTATCAGGTTTCTGATTCCCGTTGATAAAGGGAGACAATATTATTCTTTCTTTTTTTTTCTCCCCCTAATGGCATTATTTCCCTTGTGTCGTCTGCCACATATGTCCTTGTATATTAATTAGTATTAGAAAGACAGACACAGACGCACAGGAATGTGTGTGTGTGTGTGTGTGTGTGTGTGCATGGGTTGTGCGGTTAATGTGCCGTGTGTGCAAGTATGTCAATGTGTGTGTGTGTGTTAGCCTCTCTCTCTCTCTCTCTCTCTCTCTCTCTCTCTCTCTCTCTCTCTCTCTCTCTCTCTCTCTCTCTCTCTCTCTCTCTCTCTCTCTCTCCTGCCTCCGGCTTTGCGGATTTGTGTGTACACTTACCACACTCACATTGTACTATAAAACTATGAATATCAACCACATAGTTGACGAAACAGTAGTGGAACACCCTTGACTGAGACTCGCCAGGAACCTCTCGCAAGTAATTTAGAGTCACACGACACCGGAGCATATACTGACACCAGCGAACCAGTTGGTGGTAAGGGAAAAATAATATGGTCACACATCGGCCAATCCGGGATTCGAACCAGGTACCTATCGGTTACTAGTAACCCGCTCTACCAACTGAGATACCCGGCCCCACTCTATCGCAAGTAGCCTAAACTAGTGAGAGTCAAATAACGTCTCAGTTACAAAGCATAGGCCTGTTTTGCTTAGTCGGTTACTATTTATAACTCTTGCCTTTTTCTTGCATCAGTGCATGCGTAGACCTATAATACCATGCATCGATTATTACCAAAGCGGTTAACCACTAACCACTCTCACTTGCTTTCTACTGGCGTCACAACTTGCAATGCTAGAGAAGTGTAGCGGTTGTAAGATGTAATAAGCATTTTGTACATTGCTGAAAGACCGCGACTCGTGTAGCCGGACTACATCGACAATATTGCTATCTATCAGTATTGTATTTGTGGTGTTTGATGTTGTATTATTATATTTTTGCAGTGGTGGAATCCGTTTTTCTGAAGCACAACATGGTACACAGACAAGTAAGCTTATTTCTGTGTGTGTGTGTGTGAGTACGCAATATTTTGTAATGTTATAGATGTTACAGTACAGTGGTAGTACTCGTATGTCTGTGATACGTAGACTTAATGCAACTAATATTAAACGACAGAGAAAACTAAATGTAAAACATACTGAGTTTTGTATTGTTTTGTATTGATTACTATTAAAATGTTAGTGTTTTTTTGTTTTGTTTTATTTAGTAAGCGATCGTGGTTTGCATATTTTGTTGACGGAATTAATTAACCTTGGCAGATTAACTAAATAGCTACTTTATTATATAATTTTGCATTACATACATTTTAATGTTTCATATGTTTGTTCAGGTTTTTTTTTTGGTTTTTTTAATGTGTGAAAGAAGAACTATTAACTGGTGTTTAAAAGTCACCCGATATAGATCCCTTGGCTTGTAAACTATATTAAGGTTTTCAGCAGAGCAACTGTAGTGTAAAGTTGAAGGTTTTCAGCAGAGCAACTGTAGTGTAAAGTTGAAGGTTTTCAGCAGAGCAACTGTAGTGTAAAGTTGAAGGTTTTCAGCAGAGCAACTGTAGTGTAAAGTTGAAGGTTTTCAGCAGAGCAACTGTAGTGTAAAGTTGAAGGTTTTCAGCAGAGCAACTGTAGTGTAAAGTTGAAGGTTTTCAGCAGAGCAACTGTAGTGTAAAGTTGAAGGTTTTCAGCAGAGCAACTGTAGTGTAAAGTTGAAGGTTTTCAGCAGAGCAACTGTAGTGTAAAGTTGAAGGTTTTCAGCAGAGCAACTGTAGTGTAAAGTTGAAGGTTTTCAGCAGAGCAACTGTAGTGTAAAGTTGAAGGTTTTCAGCAGAGCAACTGTAGTGTAAAGTTGAAGGTTTTCAGCAGAGCAACTGTAGTGTAAAGTTGAAGGTTTTCAGCAGAGCAACTGTAGTGTAAAGTTGAAGGTTTTCAGCAGAGCAACTGTAGTGTAAAGTTGAAGGTTTTCAGCAGAGCAACTGTAGTGTAAAGTTGAAGGTTTTCAGCAGAGCAACTGTAGTGTAAAGTTGAAGGTTTTCAGCAGAGCAACTGTAGTGTAAAGTTGAAGGTTTTCAGCAGAGCAACTGTAGTGTAAAGTTGAAGGTTTTCAGCAGAGCAACTGTAGTGTAAAGTTGAAGGTTTTCAGCAGAGCAACTGCAGTGTAAAGTTGAAGGTTTTCAGCAGAGCAACTGCAGTGTAAAGTTGAAGGTTTTCAGCAGAGCAACTGCAGTGTAAAGTTGAAGGTTTTCAGCAGAGCAACTGCAGTGTAAAGTTGAAGGTTTTCAGCAGAGCAACTGTAGTGTAAAGTTGAAGGTTTTCAGCAGAGCAACTGTAACGTTGAATGTTATTTTATGTAGCAGCACACCAGGCATGTTTGATATGTGAAGGAATAGCTGTGCTATGCAGTATACTGATCGAGTTTGGTCATAGGCCTATACTTAACGTTAGGTCTCAAGTCCTTGACAAGATCGTCGACCTACCTGTGTGCCTATGTCAATTATAGTTGCTGTATACGTACCGTTTTCCAAGAGAAGGAATTACGTCTAGTCTTTGCATTAATTTGAAAGGTGCATGGTTCATGTGCATGTTCATCTAATTAAGTCTTATAAGTAGTAGTAGTAGTAGTAGTAGTAGTAGTAGTAGTAGTAGTAGTAGTAGTACATGCTTACTTGTTACACACACTCCTACAAAAACAACAAACACACATTCATCACTCAATTTACATGTCAACGATCGATCTTATGTTAATTGATATATTAATTAAAGGAAATCGATTTATTTTGTTGTTGCAGATCGACCAGCTCTTTAAATGGTTGCTCATCTCGTGAACTAAAAGCAGTGAACTGGTTTTATTGCTATTAATTGATTTGGAGTGGGAGTTTAATTAACCACAGACACTACTATAGTATAGTCACATATATATAATTTATAGGCCTGTAAGCCTTAAAAAAAAAAAAAAAACAAAAAAAAAACACGTTGTGTTCCGCGTAACTTTTATTAGTAATCTCCTGTATGGTGTGGAAAAAAACTGACTTAAATACATTTAATACATTCCCTTCATTTTCTTTTGTCAGTCAATGAATAACCTTTAGAACGTAGTCCTATTGTTTGTAAACAAACACATGTAACAGTGGTGCAATGGGAACAAGTTATTCACAGCTGGGGGGGAAACCCCAAACTTCCCACGATGCCTTACGCACTTTACGGGAAGTGGAAAGGGAAGTCACTCAAAAACCGCTGATTGCGAAAGTAACTTTGGAGAGTTTGGCAGCAGACGACACCCTTAGCAAGACAAATGCTAATGAAGATAATGACACAGACGACTGCGCTGAAGGTAACGCATGTGTTCTTTGTAGTGTGAGAATGTTTGCATTTCCCGACTTATCTAGAAATACTTTGAAATAGTCGGGAATTCTAAGGTTAAATTTACGGTACAGCTAATACACATCCTATCCTATCCTATCCTGTCCCATAACCCGAAGGTCGTAGGGGCACCACAGATGATCGCTTAACCAGCATACTCCATCTTTCTCTGTCCTCAGCAGCCCTCATGGCTTCGCTCAGTGTCAAACCAGTCCATTCTCGAATGTTGTCCTCCCACCTCTTTTTCGGTCTCCCCCTTCTTCTACCTCCTTGCACTGTGCCTTGCAGAATGGTCTTTGCAAGGCCTGATGATCTGGTGACGTGGCCATACCATCGGAGATTCCGTTTCTTCACCACTGTGAGCAGGTCATCGTGTTGTCCAATGGCTTGTGTGATGGTCTGTCGGACTTCAACGTTATTGATGTGTTGGGTATAGGAAATGCACAGAAGTCTTCTGTAGCACCTCATCTCCATGCTTTGTATTCTTCGTTGGAGATCTGCTGTGAGGGTCCATGCTTCGCAAGCATATAGGAAGATGGAGATGACCAGAGAGCGCAGCAGTCTTACTTTGGAATGTAGACTGATGGTTCTGTCTTTCCATATGGGCTTCAACCTTGTCAGGGCAGCAGTTGTTTGTGCGATCCTGGAGAGGACTTCCTGTCGAGACCCATTGTCTGACACAATGGCTCCTAAATATTTGAAGCTGTTCACTGTGTTGAGGGATTGGCCTTGTACTTTGATGTCCGTGTTGATGCCATTGGTGTTGTTGGTCATCATTTTGGTCTTCTCTGCACTTATTTCCATTCCATAAGCTCTGGAGGTGGTGTCAAGCCTCTGTACAAGCTGTTCAAGTTCTTGTTCCTCTCCAGCCAATCCATCAATATCATCCGCAAAACGAAGATTGGAGATTGCTCTGCCCCCTATGCTGACTGTGCCTTCATGATCTGCAAGAGCATCTGACATGATGCGCTCTAGGAAGATGTTGAAGAGTGTTGGGGAGAGCAGGCATCCTTGACGCACACCGATTGTTGTTCTGAACCAGTTCCCGATGACGCTGTTATGGAGGACTGCACTGGTAGCCTTGTCATACAGGCTTTTGATGACTTCTATAATTTTAGGGCTGATGTTGTACACTTTCATGGTTGCCCATAGAGCTGCATGCCAGACTCGGTCAAATGCCTTCTTGAAGTCTATGAACACATGATATTGATGTTGTTGGTGCTGTAGGTATTTCTCACAGATTATTCTGAGGTTGAAAATCTGTTCAGTGGTACTTCGCCCTGCCATGAATCCTGCTTGTTCTTCAGCTATGATTTGTTCAGCTTGTGGTTTCAACCTGTTGAGTATTATTTTCAGGAGGACCTTGCTGGGATGGCTGATGAGGCTGATGGTGCGGTAATTTTCACACTCCTGAAGGTTACCTTTTTTGGGAAGAGTGATGACAAGCGACTGGGTCCATGGTGTAGGCCATTCCCCACTCTGCCAGATCTTGTTACAGATAATGGTGAGAGCATCAGTCATCGCTTCTCCTCCTGCTTGTAGCAGTTCCGCTGGTATGTTGTCCACTCCCACTGACTTCCCTTTCTTCAGCGATTGCACTGCTGCCTCAACTTCTTCCCGGAGAATTGGGAGGATTTCTTCTTCTTCTCTGCTCTCGGGACATGCTAGAACTGATGGGTCTCCATTTGGTGTATGGTTGTAAAGGTCAGAGCAGTACTCTGTCCATCTGTCCAAGACTTCTTGTTCTTCTGTAAGGCAAATGCCAGACTTGCTTTGGATAGTGGAGACTTTGGGCTGTTTAACACTTGTCAGCCGCTTCACAGTCTGGTAGGCCTTCTTGCTGTTGTTCTTGTTCAGATTGTTCTCTATTTCCTGGCATTGATCTTCTATCCAGTTCTCCTTTGCTGTGCGCATGCCTTTTCGGATGTCATTGTTGATTTTTCGGTAGACATCAGCTCCCTGTGAGGTGTTCTTTTTCTTTTTTAACTCTCTTCGTTTATCACACAGATCCAAAAGTTCAGGTGTGATCCACGGCTTCTTCTTTGGTCGGTGCTTGCCAAGGATCTCAGTGGCTGCATCTGTTACAGCTGAGTTGAAGGTATTGGTCATGGTGTTGACATCTACTTCGCCTGCCCCAAAAATAAGCAGTGGTGCAAATTTCCCTCCAATTGTGGCCTGAAATATTTTTGCCACCTCCGGGTCTTGCAGTTTGTCCAGGTCGAACTTCAGCCTAGTGCACTTTGCTGTATTTACTCTCTTCAAATGGAGCCGGAAAGACATCATCACGAGATCGTGGTCACTTCCAATGTCTGCTCCTGGAAAAGTGCGTGTCCTGCCAATGTTGATGCTTGATCTGAAGCGTTTCTTGACCATGATGTAGTCGATCTGGTTGTGATGTTCCCCGCCGGGACTGTGCCATGTCCATCGTCTGGATTTTTTGTGGAGACCAAGCGTGTTTGCCAGTACCAGATTGTTGTATCTGGCAAACTCCAATAGCCTCAGACCCCTGTCATTTGTCTCGTTGTTGCAGTGGGGTCCGCATGTGTCTCCCCAGTTGTGGTGCGCATCTTGGCCAACCTTGGCATTCCAGTCGCCTTGCACTATGACTATGTCCTTCTTCGGCACTTGGTCAAGGGCCGCCTGTATATTTTCATAAAAATCCTCCACTTCGCTGTCTTCATAGTCTGATGTTGGAGCATAGGCCTGGATGATGGTAATGTTGAAAGGGGTTGCTCTCAGACGGATGGTAATGAGTCTACTGGAGACTGGGCGGCAACCCATGACAGTGGCTAGAATGTTCTTGTGGACCAAGAATCCAACGCCGTGTTCGTGCCTGTCATCTCTACCGCTGAAATAGAGCTTGTGGCCTTTGTCAGTCGTTGTTTCACCTAGGCCTTTCCAGCGCAGTTCGCTGATACCTAGAACGTTCCATCGATAGTGGTCCAGCTCGTGGGCCAGTTCTTCTAATTTTCCTTCCGCAGTTAGGGTCCTGACATTCCAGGTTCCTATGACGATGTTGTTTCTCGTGCGGATCTTGCTAATTTGTCCATCAGTAGCATACTTTTCACCTCCGTCCTGGTGGCCAACGGAAGGCGCGGTCCTTGTGTAGCCGGGCGACGACCGATCCGGCATGGAATTAGTGGATAGCCTCATCATGTGTTGTGTCTTGGGCAAAAAAAGACCTGGCAGGGCCCAATCCTCTCCAGGCTGTTGGCCACAGCCGAAATCCACGAATACAGTGTGGCTCGCCTTGGCCCTGAGCACGTGGTCGTTGAACCTGTAGTAACGTGAGGTTCCTCCGCCCTGGCCGGTGACTTCTGTGTAGAAGACTTTCGCCCAGTGATGCCGTGCTAACATCACCCCTGTTAGTCGCCTCTTACGACACGCCGGGAAACGTTGGGTCTATTCTATTTGCCCGAACCCACAGCATGCTGGGTGTGTTCTTGTTACCGGCACTCACCCGTCTAGGACATGAGCGTCAGGATCTTTAAAGTCCGTTATGATGGAATGTATGCGACACAGACTAGACCTCGGTTTATACTCTCATCCGAAGGAGTAGGAAAACAGGAGTGCCTGGCCAGCTCAAGAGCTGCTCAAGGAGCTGGATAATCCAGGATCTAACTCAATCCGCCCCAGGCTTATGTTTTCCATCTTAAATTAATGAATGAGTACATGTATATAGATATACGACTGAGTACTAGTACTAATTAATAGTAATAGTATTAGCAGTCAACAATGGCTGGGTTTTTGTTTTATGTGTTTGTTTTGAAATAAATACACCAGCCACACCTTAATCTCGACGAACCCCAAAGAATACATCCGCAACGATCAACGAATTGATCCTGGATATTATTGGAAGAAGAGGAAGGAGAACGAGCCAAATGTCGATCGTTCCGTAATTTCTATGCCAAAGTCAAAGATCATGTGTGTGCGTGTGTGTGTGTGGGTGTGGGTGTGCGTTTGTGTGTGTGGGTGTGTGTGTGTGTGTGTGTGTGTGTATGTGTGTGTGTGTGTGTGTGTGGGCATGTAGAAACGACGTTCTGATGACACACACATGAAACTTCACATGGTTTCTTCTGACTTTTTTGGACGTCAAAATATAGTTATCCGTTGAGTTAGAGCTGTTTTATGATTAGGGTTAGGTTAAGGGTTAGGGTTAGGGATAGCTTCAAAAATTGGAAAATGTCAAAATAATGTCAAAGAAATGGAACGTGTGTCAAAATAATCCCTGTTTTTTTTTCACAACAGTCACCAGAACGTCGTTTTTACAAAACTGTGTGTGTGGGTGTGTTTGTGTTTGTGTGTGTGTTAGCAAAACAGACCACTATAATTAACACATTTTTAACCCTTTCGCTGCCATGGTAGAATTACAATGACTTACAATTATTTGCCAGGCAAATCTAGCTCACAATCGTAAAAAAAAAAAATTACAAACAATTCTAGCTTGAACAGTATATTTATTAGAAATAACTGGGTATCACCTACATTTATGAAAGGAATTACATTTTCTAAACGAATATGCTATTTGGAAAAATATTAAATAACATGTTTTTACTTGTTTTTAAACAAATATATATTTATTTATTTTTAGTCCAAACTAGAGATAATGAGAAAGAAAGAGGGTGGTAATTGCATCATATTTGTTGTAAATTTGATGTTTGGATGCGAGTTATTGAATTTATTTCATCTATGTCCCTGTTTAATACCTAAACAGCTTTGTGGGCATGTGGGTGGGGTGGGTGGTTTATGTGCGCTGCCACCGGCCAATGAAAAGGGTTATCGTACTTAACTTATGAATGTTAAACAGCCAGTGTTCTGAGCTTTCCAATGATGTATGTTTGTTGTGTTTCCGGTTTAACTGAACCTGAGAAAACAACGTCACAATGATATGTTGAAGAGATTACATATCATTGTCATATTTCAGCACACTATTGTATAATAATTTATTTATTTTATTTAATTTATTTAAAAAAAGTTTTTCACTCTGGAAAAGCTTTAAGCGCAGTTAAGCCAAAACGGAAACAAACCAGCAACAGAAATGCATACTCTAGGAACAAAATGTATTAAAGAACCATATCACAGTATTAAAAATATATTCAAAACTCTCTCTATATATATATCTCTCTTTCTCTCTGTCTTTCTCTCTCTCTCTCTCTCTCTCTCTCACTCTCTCTCTCTCACTCTCTCTCTCTTTTCTGATACATATAGGCGCATGCACACACACCCACACACACATATGCACACAAACACCACCCAAGGGCACCATAACAATAAATAAAATGAAACATACATACATATTTCATAAAATACATTTCAATGAAATACAAACCACCATTAAATCATCATCTCCCTAAATATATTATATACGTGCAGTTCACAAAGAAACAAAATCTTGCAATTACATTAAATTGCGCCATGGAGCAACTGCTACAAGTACAACCATCACTAAAGACACCACCCCACAACACCTGCACGGATGCCCAAGCAGCCAATCACACCAGGACCATGATGACGGCGAGGAACAACAATGACTATGACGATTTGTCTCACCATAAGCAGCCAAGGGGTTAAATGTGTGGTTGTCTGGAAATATACAATTAAATGGCGCGCCACGTTGTTGTTGTTGTTGTTGTTGTTGTTGTTTTTTTGTTTTTTTTTTGTTAGGGAAGGTGGAGGGAAGGGAGGGGGGTGGAGGGAAGAGAGGGGGGTGGAGGGAAAGGAGGGGGGTGGAGGGAAGGGAGGGGGGTGGAGGGAAGGGAGGGGGGTGGAGGGAGTAAAAATAAAGCAGTAAGCCAGTCACGGCTAATAATTGAGTTGGTTCTAAAAATATAAAAATGGGTTGTGATGCTTCTTAAACTCAGGTTGCTGTTGTAAGGATATATATCCAAGATATGTTAATTGTCATTCAACTCCTGTCCCTCCGTTTAGGGGCAAGACAACTTCTGCCTCAGTACCTGTGTTTTACATAAACATATTGTCAAATTCAATTTATTACCTGTTTATTTATTAATTCACTTGTTGTTCTTTCTTTCTTTTTTTGTGCTCCTTGTTATTTTACATACTTATTTGCCTAGGCAAAAGGAATGAGGATTGTAATAATGGAATTACCCAGCCATCTTCAGAAGAATCCACAACCCAGGATTCCAAGACCAGAAACACAGAGCAAGACGAGCAGTTCATGCGCATTGTGGTTGACATTCCTGCTGAATTCTGCGGTCAGTTGGTGCCATCGTTTAGGAATCAGCGTTCACGTATCATCATTGTTGCTGATGCAAGTGGCTCTATGGCTGGCAATCCATTCAATCAAGTCAGTAATAATTATGAGCATACTTATAGATATATCTGTCTATATCTATATTTATCTGTCTGTCTATCTATCTATTTATTTTTATTTATAGATATTATTTAGAAAGTCTATCAATTAACTCTGCATCATCTGCTCCCTCTTCGGCTCTTGCATTTTTTTAATTATCCTTTCCAATTCAATATTTTTGCCTTTTTGCTTCTTCAAAGAGACCTGGTGACACACATCAAGATTATGTCCCCAATTAAAACTTCCATGCAAATCACAAATACCATTTTAATTTTTTTGTTAATGATTTCAATTTTTAATATAAATTTTTACAGTTTCACTCTCAAATAATTATGTATAACACTTACACCTCACAACAGTTATTTCAGTTATTATATAGATTTTACGCATTATGCTTTGAAAACTTGCCAAGAGAGAGTGACATGGTTTTATGTGATGTACCATAGTCATGTGAAATGTGCATTACCAATTTCTTCATCATGATTGAGTACAACAATGCAGAACTATGTCATTCTTTCCTAAAGATCTGTTCCTTGATGAAACTGTAGGGGTAATTAATTTGAGACATAATTCACACTTGAAGCTGTTTGCATTTTCTTATATTTTGTTTTATGAAAGTAGTTTTTTAAATCATATTTCATTTTAAGGTGAAACAAGCGATGATTGACATGGTGTCGACCAGCCTGCAGCTCAACCTGGCCGTTGATATCATAACCTACAATAGTTCTGCTGAACAGGTTGGTAACAGTGCATGGCCTTTTCAATGTATTTAATGGATTTATTGATTTACTGCAAAACTGTTTAGTTACAGAACGTTGTAACCAAAGAATGTGAAAAGATCAAAATTAATTATTTGATTCCAACTTTACTCTTAACAATTGCAGGTGATCTTCACTGAGAAAAACTATGAGGCACAGATTGACCGTCTAAAATCCTCTGGAACAACAAGCTTTGTGGCAGCATTCAAGAAAGTGGATGACATCATGCACCAGAGGCAGGGTCAGTTTAGAAGTGTTGAATGATGCAAAGGAAGATTTTTTAATTATTGCAGGAAAAGATTGTGTTGATGTGGTTTTGGTGTGTTGTGGAGTGTTTCCTACATTGTATTGCTTTAGGTCATCTACAGTTTATCTTCTTATCTTTGTTATTGCGTTTTTAATGTGCTGTAGCATTGACCAAAATTAATGTATAGCTTGTGTGCTCTTCACTTGCCAATGAAACATTTTTTTCCTCTTGTGTCCTTTGAGCAAATTTTTTGGTTTTAATTGGACAAAAGTTTTGTTGTTTTATATTAAGTTTTATAGATTTTGTAAATTGTGTTGTATTTATTTTGCATTGTATTGCAGAATGAAATAGATTAAATATTGCTTGATTGAAAATTTATCGGAAAGCTCGTATCTTGAGGGGTTTTTCTTACAGCAGCCCAAATGGTGCCACTCATAGCCACTACCTTTCCCATTGCTTGAACTTGATGTAATGATGAGAAATACCTGTAACAAATGTTTTTGTTTATAGTATTGCCAATGACATGGTTAACTCCAATTTTTATTTTATATTTCCTATTTTTATCAGCAATTTAGGTCAATGGAGCTTTTGAGAAAGACCTTTAACAAGTGTTTGTAGTACTGTTCAGTCATTGCCATTGATTGTTTTAACTCTAATTTTAGTTTTTTTTTTTTTAAAAACTGTTCTGCGTTTTCTATGGTTAAGGTGATCAGTTTGTCAGCACTGCCATAATTTTCTTCACGGATGGCTCGGACACTTGTTCAACAAAGGATGTGATTAAGACTGCCACAGAGGAGTGGAAAACCAAGCTGCATGCTTTGAACCAAGATATCACTGTACACACCATTGGCTTCACGGCAGGTGTGCTAACATTAACATTTATTATTTTACCATATTTATTTAATCTGTTCGCTTCCAGACCAGTAAATCTGCACAAGCTGGCATCTTGTTGCAAGTAAAAAGAACGAAAACATGTGTTCACTGCCAACATGTGTGTATACATGCACATTTTCTGAGCATTTCTATCTCAATTTACCCATATATCTGCATTAAGGAGCACAAAACCGAATGTGCTAGCGCCTCTTGTAATAATTTTACTGCTTTCCAATACCATTTCATGTGTAGAAAAGTGAGACATTATAGATCTCCCTTTTCTCATCAGGAACAGCAGAGCCTATTTCTTCTCTATTGCTCCTTTCAGGCATTAAAATGGACACGTTTTACCTGTATTTGCCAACAGGAACAAATCCAAGACGTATAATTTAGAAACTTTACTTTGATAGTTTCAGGATTGTGCTTAGTTGTATGGAGCGTCATATGATGTGACTAAGACAGAAAGTGAGCGCCTTGGGTGGCTTGAGTTATATACTGTATTTGCCAGCGCCTTGAGCAGCTCTTGAGCTGGAAAATTGCGATATTAGAAGGATAAAACAATTAAACAATACAAAACATAAAAAACAAGATACAGTGAAGATCTGATTATTTAAATTCTCCTTATATCAAAGCACAGCTTATATTCATGGTCTCGATCTGTACTTCTTTGCCTTTGTTGTTACAGTTCTATCTTCAAAGATCAGAAATTTTAAGTCCATTTCATATTTCAAGCTTCAAGAAATTATTCCATTTGATTTATCCTGTTTGTTAAAGAGAAGTATTATTATACTAAATAAATTCCTCCTTTTTTTTTTCCCTCCTCAGAACATGATTTTGAATTCCTCCAGCAACTGACAGTGATTGGAACAAGAGACGGTCTGTTTCAGTACTGTGAGCCAAAAGACGGACCACAGAAACTGAAGGACAAAGTTCAAGAACTCTTTGACTTTGCCGTATACAGGTACATTTGTGTTTGTCTCCCTTGGACTAAGCTGGCAGCCGCAGCAGTAACTACAAGTGTGTTTGCATTATTGTTTAGTTCGTTTGGTTTGCTAGATTAGAGTCCCCGGACACTTTGCGCATGTAGGGGACGTTATTGTTTAGTGTATATAATGAAATTGTTTGGTGTATTTTTTAAGAAAAAAAAATGCTGTTCAGATTTTTTTTTCAGGAAGGTTTAAGTTAGGCTATTGAGAGCTTTCCTGAAAGACATCCTTTTAGAATTCATTATTTTGTTAACCTGTCATATGTTTTGGTATTACAGTGTTAGAAGAAAAACATGAACAAGAAGAACGAGTATTTAATTTTGACAGGAATCTGTTCTCCAATGATATAAGCAACATTTATTAATACTGTCAATTTCTTAACTACAACATCAACAACAAATTATTATTATTATTGTTATTATTATTATTATTATTATTATTATTATTATTATTATTATTATTATTATTATTATTATTATTATTATTATTATTATTATTATTATTATTATTTAGTGCAAGTCCTTCTTTGGAGGTGGAAGTTATGATGGATGGAGAAAACAAGGTCATTGTTGCTGGAAAGATGCTCCAAATTCATTCAGTGAAGGGAGAAATGTCAACATCTGCTGCGGAACGTGTTACAGATAGTTCAAATGCAAGTGACGTCAGTGGTATGTCATGGAATTTGTTTGGGCTATTTCAGACTTGTTCAACCAAAATGTGAATAACTGGCACATTTTAGGTGTAAAATAAATGTTAAAAAGTCGAATACCATTTGAACTTAAATTTGAATGTTATAAGCATCTAGCTAGTTTAAATAAATTGTTTGCATATGAGCGTAACTATAAAGTAATGTTTTTATTTTTGTACAATATTTAGTTAATTTAAAAAACTTTTTTAAATTAAAAAACTATATTATGTATCAAAATGACAGAAACCCACTAATGTGTCATTTTGATAAGTGAGATATTTGTACCAATGACTTGCAGCTGAAAAGGGTTTTGTATCATTGTTGGACTTGGCTTTTCAGTTTCATCATTTTCAAAGTGCACTATTTGACTTAAAGGTCTGGAACAATAGGACAGTGATAACAACCAAACACATTTCTTGTAGTTGACAGTATTATTATTGATGACATGGTAAGCTTGAAACAAAAGATGAGAACTGAGGATTTGTGTTATCCATGAAGGACGTTATAGCTATAGTTAGCATTCAGCTCACTTAGCAGCACTTTTAGATGCACTTACAAAATGTTTTGAGTGTCTGATACACCTGACAGTTTTTAAAAAAAAAGTAAATGATGTTACAGAGATTACTGCTATGCATGTGGAGGCAGAGTTGTGGGTGTGCTTGCATGACAGGTCCATCTTGCCACAACCAACCATCACTCTCACCAAAACTCTCAAAGATGTAAGCAGAAAAACATCTTTTTCATTGACACGGAGAGAGAGAGAGAGAGAGAGAGAGAGAGAGAGAGAGAGAGAGAGAGAGAGAGAGAGAGAGAGAGAGCGAGCAAGAGAGAGAGAGAGAGAGAGAGAGAGAGAGAGAGAGAGGTAAAGAGAGAGAGAGAGAGAGAGAGAGAGAGAGAGAGAGAGAGAGAGAGAGAGAGAGAGAGAGAGAGAGAGAGAATTGTGGTGTGTTTGTATGTATTGGTATGTTCATGTGTTGTTGTTTTTTTCAGGTATTTTATGTGTGTGTGGGGAAGAGGGAGCGGAAAAGGGAAGAGTGGTGTATATTTATATATATATGTATATATATATTTATTTAATGGAACGATTGTCATTTGTAATATTATACCACAAATTAAAGTATAAACAAAATTAAGTAAATTACAAGAAATAAAAAAAAAATTATTAAAGTCAACAAAAATAAATTACATATAATATATTATTTGATTTCATTTTGTAGTAAGTTAATGAAATCAATCGCCTTTGTTGAAAATGTGTGTAAAACAGTGAGTCATTTTCTATAGGTAGAGTTGACATCGTACTTTGAAAAACAGTTGAGGGCATGCTTTAGCGCTTTTTTGACGATACAGGCACATGCTTCAATTATTATTATTATTATTATTAGTAGTAGTAGTAGTATTAGTATTATTATTAGTATTATTAATAGTACGCAAGAGTGCATCTAGGGCGACTTGAGTTAGATCCAGTATTGAGCAGCATCTTGATCAGCTCTTGAACTGGAAAAGTGCTCTGTGAATGAAGGATTAAATAAATAAATTATTATTATTATTAGCATGTCATGGCTATAATATTAATTTATGTATTGTAGACTTCCCTTATTAGGCCTATACAGTCAATGCACTGTTTTTAGACTTCTCCTTAGTAAGAGTTTGGGTATAACGTTGTAGGTGATAGTATCATGTGAATATGACTATGTGATGTGAACATGTGATGTGAATCTGTTATTTTTGCATGGTTTTTGATTAATTGATTTTGCAGACACACAGCCAAGCTCGTAATTTCTCTTGTAGAGATGAATAAAGTTGTATTGTATTATTATTATTATTATTATTATTATTATTATTATTATTATTATTATTATTATTATTATTATTATTATTATTATTATTATCATGATTTTTATTATTATGATTATCATGATTATTATGATGATGATGATGATGATGATTATTTTTATTTTTATTTTTAATGCATATGTTTGCACTTGCTTGAGCAAGATTTATACTTTGATATCAAACGAATTTATTAATTTGATTTTGCACAGACTTGAATCTCTTATCTTCTATTGGCCCTCTCTGTTTTCAGAAAGTCGATCTTGTGCTATAATTTGTTTATTCACCTTTTTTATTTACTTTGATGCGCAGCGTGAAACAGGATCAACCAGCACTGTTCGACTACTGTGCAGAGTGGGTCAGACTGAGAGAAAGCTGATAGTGGACAGCGCAGGCAAAGCCTCTTGGAACATGAGTATCCTGTCTCGCAACGCTGACGCTCTGGCTGCCATCATTGTACACAGCATTGAGGAGAAGAAAGGCGAGTAACTCCTGGAAAAAACAATTCTTGAAAAATGTTTGCATTTAAATTAAATAGTATTCTATTGCACCAAAGTTGGAGATTTTGTCAATGTTTTTAACAGAAATACTTTGTGTTTATTATCGCATAATTCAGTGCTTTTATGCCTTGTGTGCTGGTAAACTCACTACTTCTCATTTCTCTCTCTTCATTTGTTAGTAATGTTACAGGACCAGATCTTTACAATGTGTTGCTCATAGGATTTGGAATGGGTTCGGTTCCCCAGTCTCTGCAAGAATGCACCACCAAAGAGACCTTCTGGCATCAACTGAAGGCTCACTGTACCTGTTAACTCACTGACATTTTCTGGCTTTTAAAAACATATTTTGCAGTCTTTAGTTTAATTCGTTGTTGGCGTTCTGCAACTTAAGCATTGGAGGTCTGATGTCTCACCATGACACTCCTCAGCTTGAGCTGTGGAGGAAGTTTATTTTTTTACCGAGACAAGGAAGAGTAACTGCCACCTAAAGTTTTACCCTTTTCCAACCCAAGTTCCTTCCCTTAGACCGTTTAAAGCTGTTTATGGTTTAGTTTGCAGTTAGTGAACAGAAGTGTGTTAGGTATTTTTCTTGGTGCCAAGTGTACATGATTATTGTTTGTTTGGGGACAAACTGAAGTGAAGACAGTGGTATGTAAATATTTTATGATGTATTTGAACTCATGGATGACATTGACACCTGCAGTGAAGCAACAAAATAAAGCAGCAGCATCTCTTGGTGAGCAAATATGTTTATTCGTCAGACTTTTTTATTTTGGACTTTTACATGTTGATTGCATGTAAGAAAACCATATATATCATAACCAGTTAGCTTAGCACAAGGCTAGAAAGTACACATGATAACCTTTCCATACATTACTATATAGATAATTATGGTCTTCTATGTTTTTATTTAAAATGTAAAATGATGTGAGTTGTGACAATGCGGATTACCATTTTTGGACCCGTCAACAATGAGTTAAGCGCCTACATTCATGTGACCTGAACATGCTATGCTAAATTGGAGCATCAGCGCTATGCAGATGACCATTATCATCATGTTCAATTGTCATCATCATGCATGTTTTGTTGAACTATGACATCTTCATTTCAAATGTAATATCACTGTATTATTGGTGTGGTTAATACATTTAGGCTGTACAGATATTCTTGAATTTCTTGTGTCTACTTGTGTTGCTCTTCCAAAGATGATACTAATGATACCAGGATATTTGGGCAGCAAAAGACAGCAGTTGCTGCGCTTGAGTGTAAAAAATGTATAATCGTGTTTTGTTTGTTACAGATGTGACAAGCCTGCAAAACCGGCTGAGCCGATTGCAGAAGAAGCTTTCCAACGTACGGATCTTCGGACGTGGAATCACCAAAGACCAGCAGACTGGCATGATGGAAAACATGAGAGAGATCCAGGCCAAGGTACAAAGTTATGAATGATTGATTGATTGGGTAAGTGAGTGAATACCAATTGACTTGAATGTATTTCCAATGGTGTTAGGATGGTATGCCTGTATTTCTCTCTACAGCAATGTGCACCAATCACCATCCAGACACTACTAACATCCCATCTCTTGCACCAAGGTAATGAACATTTGGGAGTATGACTGGGATCAGATTAAAAATAATCCAGATCTTTGCTGTAATATTTGTTTGCTAAATCTCTATATTTTATCCCACAGTTGGATACAATGCATTCCATGCTGGGTGATTACTCGCGAGGTGAAACTGCGTCCGTATCAATCCTGGCCCGTGCCCATGATCTTCGCTATCAAGCTCAGGTAGTTAGAAGACTACAGGTGTTTATTGTTGTGGGTTATTGTTATGTATAATTGTGTATTGTATTTCATAGTCATTGTTATAATTTCATATTGATGTGTTGTGTCCGTTGTTAAATTAAGCTGAAGAAGGAAGAATAAAGTAAAATAGTTCACCCTAACTACCATAATTATTTTAAACAAGGCCTGTGGAGTGTGGCATTTTCCAAAAAGTTTACAAACACACGGAGGATAAGAAGTGATTGTATAAAAAATAATGACAACAATTATAATATCTAGTTAACGTCATCGCTGTGCGTTCATCAGTGATAGTGAGAATTAATTCTTGCATATATTTGCTCATCAACAAATTGTGTTTACACCTATGAGTTACAGTGACACTTTGGGTTCTGTTTCTGTGTTTTTATCAATTTAAAGTACCTGGGGAATGCAGCGGCTGAGGGGTGAAAATGATGGCAAAAACTATGGACGTTTTGAATGTCAGGCAATAACATGGCAGGTAGTTTTTTTAAATGTCAGGGTTGACAGGCCTGGAGTGCCAAAAACATAACATGACCCTGATGCATAGGCAAGCGCCCTGAACTACTTTGGATGAGAGTATAAACTGAGGTCTAGTCTGTGCAAGCATGGGCTTTAAAGATCCTGACTCTCAGGTCCTAGACTGGTGAGTGGCAGCTACATAAATACCCCCAGACAGCAATAGGTCCATTCACCATGACCCCCCAGTCACCCAGAATTGTGCTCAGTTGTCTGGGGAGTCAGACGATGTGCCTAAAGCAGTAGGTTTGAGAGTTAGATTTGGTATTGACCCCAGAGCCTTTAGCAGTTTTTGAGCTGGAAAAGCACTGTATAAAAACTTTCTACTCTAACAAGTTTGCATCTATATCAATGAAGGTAATTATCATGATCTCAAAGATGGACAAAAAGTGCTGCCTTTCAATTTCATACACTTCTCCATGAGCTTAAGGAGCTCAAATGTAGTACATATGCATTCAAAAAGCCTGGTTCACCTTACAAGTTTTGATCACACCAAAAGTCTCGTCAAAGCAAATGAATTGTTTATTTGATATAATATAATATAATATAATATAATATAATATAATATAATATAATATAATATAATATAATATATTATAAGAATAAACAATCTGTTCTGAACCTTAGACTTTTAGCACAAACAACTTCGTTTTATTCTTTCTCAGTTCAAGCAGTCCAGACGACAGCGTATGATGAACAAGCGAGCTGTCCAGAATGTGCAACAAGGAAAGGTGGACCAAGCCAGACTGGAAAACATTGAGGTCAATGAAGAGGAGGTGGCCAATCTGTCCAAAGAAGCCCAGGATTTCTTTTTCTGTGCCCTGTCACAAGAGTCTGTAGTGGAAATTCTGATGGACAAGGGCAACAAGGAGAATGTTATTGGATTTGGCTTGGCCATCACACGACCAGAGCACGCTGTGGATAATCCTACATCTGTGAGTTGGAGTTGTTATTGTTGTTGATATTGTTGATGTGTTACTGTTTGAAGAAGGTGGAGTTGATGATGGTGTATTTTGTTGTTATTGATTTTGTTCTAGTTGATATTGTTGCTACTCTGTTATTGTAAGTTTAAATTGGGATTGAAGGAGGTTGTTTTTATGAGGGCTTGATTATTGATATATCGTACCTTTGGTAAACTTAGATGGTTTTATTGTTGGCTTTGTATTTGATGGCTTGAGGCCCCCACGGGCTCGGCTCCGCGCGCCGGGGGTGGACCCCATGCCTCTCTCTGGCTGGGTGACCAAGTTGCCTACCCCTTTTTCTTCTCTTTTGTCTTGTTTCTGTCTTATTGGTCCTTTCACCTATATTCTCTTCACCCTTAAATTCTCCCAGTATACTATGCAGTTTTGACTCCCTTTCTTCTGCCTTACCGGACTTTCCCTGTCTTCTTTTTCCCCATCATTCCTTCTTTTTCTACCCTTCTTTTTCTCTGTGGCCTCTCTTGGCCCCCTGCGTTTGCCGTGCAGGGCAACCCGTGTCGGGGGAGAATGGGATCCTGGAGGTTGAGGTCACTGAGGGACTGCGGTCCCTCACACTAACACACCTCTTTGGCCCGGACTTCTCCTAGACGGGAGGCTGGCGTGGCCCGCGTCAGTCAAGCGGCTGGTCGTGTATTGCCCTAGCTCTGCTAGAAGGCTGCGGCTCATGGGTCAAACTTGAACAAAACCGTAGTGGCAGTGCGGGATTGTCTGGGTGTATATCCCCCCTGTAGCCCTGGTGCGCTCCCTTGCTGGATTTTCCGCTTGGACGCATCCCCTTGTTGGACTCCGTGGTGGGTGGGGAGCAGGGGGGATGAATTCATAAATTAATAACATGGCTTCAAACAAAAAAAAACGACTTCACGGTGACGACTCTGACACAGATACGGACAGTGATATTGAGACGAGACAAAAAGCTTGTGCATCGGGGGTGGAAGGGGCCTGGCCTCGTTTTTTGGTAGTAGAGGGGGCGGATCCGGCTATGCCACTAGGCAAGCTGTCTCCGTTCGCCATCCATAAAGGGTTCCAGTCCGTTTGCACAACCGGTTTCAAGGACGTTAAAAAATTGAGATCTGGGGCCTACCTGGTGGAGTGCTCAACCAAAATGGCATCGGATTGTCTGCTGAAGAGGGATTCGACTGTCTTCGTTGATAGACAAATCAAAGTTTCTGTGCATGGACGGTTGAATTCCTCCAAGGGAGTCATCTGATGTCAGGATTTGATCGACATGTCAGAATTGGAAATCCGTGGTGAGCTCTCCAGCCAGGGGGTCACAGCAGTCCAGCGGGTCTTCGTCACCAAGGGATCCCAACGTATCCCCACCAACACACTTTTTGTGACCTTCGCTATGGCCAAATTGCCGGAGTCACTCAAGGTGGGGTACCTTAGGGTGAAGGTGACGCCGTTTGTACCATCACCGTTGCGATGCTACCGGTGCCAAAGATTTGGTCACGGTAGCAAGAACTGTAAAAGCAAGGAAATATGTCGTGATTGTGGTAAAGAGAAACACGAAAACGAATGCAAAAATCCGATTTGCTGTGTGAATTGCGCCGGGAATCATTCGTCCAGCTCCAAAGACTGTCCTCAGTGGCAGTTGGAGCTGGAAATCCAAAAGGTGCGGGCCACTGAGAGTTGCTCCTTTGGCGACGCAAGGAAAAAAGTTCTCCAAAGTAGGCCAGTTCTGAAAGAGAGGTCCTTTGCGTCTGTGGTGGGTTCCACATCTCATGTGGAAGCTAGCACACACCCGCAATTGGACACTGCCATGAGTAAAATAACACAGATCTTGGACACGTTGTGCAAACGGATGGATGCTTTAGAAAAGATGCTCGCGTTGTTTGCCCAGAAGGGGGTTTCTCCAGCCCCACCGATTCCACTGGAGAACGTGCCGACGGGCACGTCCCCAACCGTCACCCACAACACGCAGACGGCCGTGACAAAAGCCGTCACACCTGCTGCAAAGGAGGCTAGGCCTCATGCCACCGCACCAGCAACGACCGGTTTTAGCGACCGGGTAGTTGCTGGGGCGACTAAAATCCTAGTTACCCAGCAGAAGAGCATCAGAGGAGGAGAGGGAAAGATTGGCAGGGGTGAAGGGGAGAGGGAAGATATAAAATCTGGTGCTGGGGAGAAGGGGAGGAAGTCCGCTGGCAGTTCGGGTTCCGGGGCTTTGGCCAAAAATCAAAGGCCCGGACCCCTTTCTTCCAGGCCCCATCAGCCTCTCGAAACGGAGAACCGTTTCGGGGGGTTGATGGAACATGAAGAGATGGACGAGGGTCCAAAAGATAGAGAGACATAATTGTGCTCTCGGAGATGAAAATTTTAGCATTCTTTTACTTAATTTTTATGTCCATTTTACAATGGAACATCCGAGGGATAAGGGCAAATTATGAGGAGCTCTGCTGTCTGCTGACAGAGCATCGACCTGAAGTATTGGCCCTTCAGGAAACTCTCCTGTCAGAAAAACATCCTATAGATATTACTGGTTATTCCTCTCTAGATTGTTTATCCTCTAGAGGTGTTTCACTCTTTATTCATAGAAATGTCCCATTTAATCCAATTTTACTTAATACAAGTTTACCAGCAGTTGCAGCTAGAGTATCTCTTTTTAAATCCCTCACAGTTTGTTCTCTATATTTGACACCATCAATAAATGTAACTAAAAGTGAACTTGAGAATTTGGTCCAACAGTTACCTCCCCCTTTTTTGTTGTTGGGAGATTTTAATGGACGCTCTCCCCTGTGGGGTAGTGATCGTACCGATTCTCAGGGTAAAATAATTGAAGACATTTTAGACTCGTTAAACCTAGTAACTTTGAACGAGGGTGCTCCAACTTTTTCCTGTTCTAGAACTGCTTCTTTGTCCCACATTGATATATCGATCTGTGATCCCTCCTTACTTTTGGATTTTAAATGGACAGTTTTAGAAGATCTCCATGGCAGCGACCATTTCCCGGTTTTATTAAAACATGATTCAGATAACCTTGAGCAAACTCATGGCAGGTGGAAACTGAAACAAGCTAACTGGAGTCTGTTTTCTAACCTGTCTGAGGCCCAGCTACGTGCTAAGAACCAGGAATTTTCAAATGCCTTAGATCCAATACAGCTTTATACTGACATAGTTATTAACAGTGCCAAGGAGTCCATTCCGCAAACTTCGTCAAACCCTCACACACTTAAAAAACCCTGGTTTGACGATGAATGTAGAAAACTTCAGCAAGCTCGTAAAAAAGCTTTAAGAACTATGTTTTTACACCCAAGCACTGAAAATAAACAAAACCACCAACGTTTGCGAGCGCAATGCCGACAGCTCTTCAAACGAAAGAGAAAGGAATCGTGGAGAGGTTTCTGCTCCACGCTTAATTCAAAAGCGAAACTGTCGAAGGTGTGGAAAGTAGTCCGCAAACTCAAAAATAGAAGTAACAAACAGGTGAGCCCATGCCTTACTGTGCAGGGTGACGTAATCGGAGATAAAAAATTAGTAGCTGATCTTTTGGCTTCTTCTTTTGCTGCAAATTCTTCCTCTGAAAATTATTCTGTCCCTTTTCAAACAGTTAAAACCCGTAAAGAAAAACAACAGTTACATTTTACCTCCGATAATTCTGAAGATTACAACATTCCGTTTTCATTAGTCGAACTTGATGATGCAATTAACAAAAGTGCAGATTCAGCAGTTGGACCGGATGATGTACATTATCAATTTCTCAGACATTTAACAAGGTACTCACGGTCTCAACTGCTGGACATCTTCAATCAGCTCTGGATCACTGGCACCTTTCCTCCCTCCTGGAGAAAGGCCATTATTGTACCCATCCCTAAACCTGGCAAAGACCATACTAACCCGACAAACTATAGACCAATAGCCTTAACGTCTTGCTTATGCAAGACACTGGAAAGAATGGTTTATTCTCGTTTACTGTGGTATCTCGAAACCAATAATATCTTATCCAACACTCAGTGTGGCTTTCGAAGTGGTCGAAGTACTGTTGACCACCTGGTGCGACTGGAAACTTTTATCCGTAACGCGTTCGTCCAGGGTGAACATGTCGTTGCCATCATGTTTGATTTGGAAAAAGCTTATGATACCACATGGAAATATGGCATTCTTTCAGATTTACAAGAAATGGGTTTGAAGGGACATTTACCTCTGTTTATATCCAATTTTCTAACAGACAGAATTTTTCAGGTTAAGGTTGGGGGATCTTTGTCAGCTACGAGAGAACAGGAGATGGGAGTGCCTCAGGGTAGCATCTTGTCTCCCTTGCTGTTTAATATTAAAATAAATAACATTGTTCGTTCCGTTAAACGGGGAATTGACAATTCTTTATTTGTCGACGATTTTGCATTGGTAGCCAAAGGTAAAACTTTGGCATCTGCAGAACGTCAGCTACAGTTATGTGTCAAGGCCGTTGAAGACTGGGTTTTACAAAATGGTTTTAAATTTTCTGAAGCAAAAACTGAATGTATTCACTTTTCCCAGCACCGGGGAATTATTCAAGACCCTACTATTCTCCTCAATAAAACTCAAATAAAGGCGGTCAAACAAGTCAAATTTTTGGGTGTTATTTTTGATCAAAAGCTATCTTTCATTCCTCATCTGAAAATTTTGAAAACTAAATGTCAACAGGCCTGCAATTTGCTCAAGGTTATCAGTGGTACAGACTGGGGTGCTGACAAGAAAACTTTATTGCTGTTATATCGTTCTTTAATTAGATCCAAGTTAGACTATGGTTGCATTGTCTATGGTTCTGCTAGAAAATCTTATCTTAAGATGCTAGATCCAGTTGCCCATCAGGCACTACGCATTGCTTTGGGTGCGTTTCGCACTTCCCCTTGTGAAAGCCTTTACGTGGAAGCTAACGAACCTCCGCTGGAGCTGAGACGTACAAAATTGTCAATGAATTACTATTTAAAATTAAAAACTGATCCTATGAACCCTGCTTATGACTGTGTTTTCAACCCAGATTTTGTTCAGAAATTTGAAGCCAAACCTAACACAATTCCTCCGTTTGGCATCAGAATGCAAGCTCATCTGGAAAAAGCAGGCATTGATGTTGCTTCCATCAACGACGTCTGTCTCCGAGAGACGCTTAGACCAGCCTTTGCAACAGCGTTTACCTGATTTTTGTTCTGTTTATACAGCTGAGCTCAAGGCAATTCATTTAGCTCTGAAACAAGTTTATCAATCCAAAAGAACCTCATTTTTAATCATGTCCGATTCATTGTCAGCACTTCAGGCTCTTTCCACGAGAAAGATATCACACCCTTTTCTGGCAGAGATCCATGACCTCCATACACAACTTGTTTCTGAGGGTAAAAAGATAGTTTTTATGTGGGTCCCTGGTCACATGGGCATCCGCGGCAATATTGCAGTAGACAGGGCGGCTAAAGATGCTCTGCATCTCGATTTCCCTCCAGAGATTTTCCAGTTTGTGCCCTACTCTGACCTACGTTGTATGACTGGTTCTTATTGTAAACGACTGTGGCAGACTGACTGGTCTAACCATGTCAACAACAAATTATTTCAAATTCTTCCCGATTTGTCCACTTCTTTGCCTAACTTTGCATCCACTCGCAAAGAAGAAACAGTGTTATCTCGCCTTCATATTGGGCATACTTATATCACCCACAGTTTCCTTTTAAAAGGAGAAGAACCACCATGGTGCTTTGCATGTGATCAATCCTTTTCCGTTCGACATTTCATGTCTGAGTGTGCTGATTTGATTGAGGAAAGGGAAACATATTTTGGTTCCATACCTTTCAAAGAGATTTTTAAAGTATGTAATGGTCAACATCTGTTTCAATTTTTACATGATGTTGGTTTGTTTTATCGCATATAAATCGTATCGACATGTTTTGTTTAGTTTGGATTTTATTAGGACTGAATTTAGTGATTTGATTGAAGAAAGAGAATATATTTTTAATCCATCAGTTTTAAAGAAGTCTCTTAAAGAGGTGTCATGTGAAAGTTTGTTTGTGTATTTAAGAGTAACAGGCTCGTTTTTTAAGACTTGAATCATTTTATAATATTTTAAGATAACGTCTCTCTGGTCCTGATTTGGCTCGGAAGAGTCCGCTGGACCTAAAGCAATAACCTTGTATTGTATTGCATCAACGACGATGAACTTCGGACTGAAGCTCCCCCATGGAAATTATGTACCCCAAACATTAATTGGCAGTTGTCCGCTTTCCTTAAAAACAATACATCCGAAACCGTATATAACCAACTTTATTTAGAACAGTGTGCTTTATACCCAGGATATGAACAACTTTTTACAGACGGGTCAAAGAAAGGAGATTCAGTTGCTGCTGCGTCTGTCTCCGAGAGACACTTAGACCAGCCTTTGCAACAGCGTTTACCTGATTTTTGTTCTGTTTATACAGCTGAGCTCAAGGCAATTCATTTAGCTCTGAAACAAGTTTATCAATCCAAAAGAACCTCATTTTTAATCATGTCCGATTCATTGTCAGCACTTCAGGCTCTTTCCACAAGAAAGATATCACACCCTTTTCTGGCAGAGATCCATGACCTCCATACACAACTTGTTTCTGAGGGTAAAAAGATAGTTTTTATGTGGGTCCCTGGTCACATGGGCATCCGCGGCAATATTGCAGTAGACAGGGCGGCTAAAGATGCTCTACATCTCGATTTCCCTCCAGAGATTTTCCAGTTTGTGCCCTACTCTGACCTACGTTGTATGACTGGATCTTATTGTAAACGACTGTGGCAGATTGACTGGTCTAACCATGTCAACAACAAATTATTTCAAATTCTTCCCGATTTGTCCACTTCTTTGCCTAACTTTGCGTCCACTCGCAGAGAGGAAACAGTGTTATCTCGCCTTCATATTGGGCATACTTATGTCACCCACAGTTTCCTTTTAAAAGGAGAAGAACCACCATGGTGCTTTGCATGTGATCAATCTTTTTCTGTTCGCCATTTTATGTCTGAATGTGCTGATTTGATTGAGGAAAGGGAAACATATTTTGGTTCCATACCTTTCAAAGAGATTTTTAAAGTATGTAATGGTCAACATCTGTTTCAATTTTTACATGATGTTGGTTTGTTCTATCGCATATAAATTGTATCGACATGTTTTGTTTAGTTTGGATTTTATTAGGACTGAATTTAGTGATTTGATTGAAGAAAGAGAATATATTTTTAATACATCAATTTTAAAGAAGTCTCTTAAAGAGGTGTCATGTGAAAGTTTGTTTTTGTATTTAAGAGTAACAGGCTTGTTTTTTAAGACTTAAATCATTTTATAATATTTTAAGATAACGTCTCTCTGGTCCTGATTTGGCTCGGAAGAGTCCGCTGGACCTAAAGCAATAACCTTGTATTGTATTGTATTGTATTGATGGCTTGAGTATATTTTAGAAGGTATATTTGACAAGGTAGACTATACTTAGCTTATTAGTTTTACCGACTTGGTGTATAAAGATGTCTCTGTTTGTACCAGGTTCGCTTGTGCCTAATCAGTGGTACACTAGTAAGCCGCACCTCCATGCTGGATGCCCTGGAGTTCAAGGTCAACCTGTCAGGCCATCTGAGCGCCCATAACGGATTCAACTTCTTCGACAAGAACCTTGGGTATGCCACTGTAGGATCTGGGCGTGAACCAATCAATGCCTGGCTGCCTCTCTACATCACCCCCTCTCACTGGGCAAGGGTCAAGGTCAGTAGTCACTTCAAGGTCGTTTAAAAGTCAAGCAAAATTTGTTGAGTCTTGGTTTCCAGACTTTTGCAATGTTATTTGAAGCTGTAAAGATCAGCACCACTGGTAAAAAATAAATGTTCTAAACAAAGGTCAGTGTTAGGTTTAGAGTTCAGATTAGAATTAGGGCTAAGAGTAGAGTGAGGGTTAACGGTTGAAGGAGTGTTATTAAAATGTAACCAAAACTCCTTTGAAATACATCCCTTCATGTTCTGTGCACTGTATATAGTCTATGAACAAGGAGTACTCATTTTAGGATTGCCAGTTGTTACCCATATTATAGATTTACTAAAAATTTCAGATGATCATGAAGCCAACACTGGGATACTTTGTGACACTGGACCCATTGGGTTTTGACTGGAAGCAGATTGATGTGATGTTCATGGTGCTGGGCGCCATGATTGGCCAGCTCAACGCAGTTTCCGTTGGTCAGCATCAACTACAGCTGCTGTTTGCATTTCAGCAGACTTGTGTCGGTAAGTTTACAAAGACAGTGCAATCTAATGCAATGCAACACAACACAACACAACACAACACAATACAATACAATACAATACAATACAATACAATACAATACAATACAAGAAATTATTAATATTTATAGAACTTTTTAGAAGCAAGTAAATTGTTAATATAATATAACATAATATAATATAATATAATATAATATAATATAATATAATATAATATAATATAATATAATATAATATAGTATAGTTGGATGAGAGTATAAACTGAGGTCTAATCTGAATTCCACCTCTTTCCTCCTGAAAATAAACTGTTAGTGAACTTGAGAAAATAAACTATTAGTGAACTTGAAAATATGCAATTTTCACTGTATTAAATTAAGATATTAAAATTATAGTATTAAATTTCAGCTGTATTACAATTAGAAAACTAAATTTCAACTCTGGCTCCGTTGCAGCGTTTGTGGAGGAGTTCAACATAACAGAGCGTATCATTACAACTGTGCGAGAGTTTGTACGTAAGCCCATCGGGCGCTTTAGACACGCCGTTCCCAGTTTGTACACCCTCATTGGTTACATCGCTGCTCTTCCCACTGACAAGGCCAGGAAGCTGCTGGGATATGAAGGTATGTTACAGTAGTATAAATAATAAAGATAACAGCAACAATAATAATAATAATAGTAATAATAATAATAATAATAATAATAATAATAATAATAATAATAATAATAATAATAATAATAATAATAAAAATAGTGGATGCTATATGTGTGCTTTTTCCAGATCACCCTTCAGGCTCAAAGCTTGGAAATCTGTCCCACCATATACACTGTTCTATATAGACCAAAAATGACAATAGCGGGAAAAAAAAGTTTCCTTCCATCTGTCTATGCAAAACTTTCAGAACCTATTTCATCTATTGCAACCAAACTTGGTATGATGGTGTATACACACGAGGCATCAAAAGTGATTAATGAATGAATGACCTCACTTCAAGGTCAAGGTCCAGGGTCAAGAAATGTTGGTGAAAAAAATGACCATTTGAAAAAAAATCAATTTTTTTTCGAAGTTATTAATAATAAACTTATGATTCTTTGATGCATGATAGATATCAATGAGACACACATACTGCTCAAGTTTGTTCAACTTTGTTCCAAGGTCTAGATCACTGGAGCTGTCTAAAGTCGGTTTGTATAGGTACTTTGAAGTTACCTTGACCATAAACTCTATTTAACCCATAGTATGCAACAACATTGGCTTATTTAATTATACATGAGCATCAGAGGTCACATGAGGGTCAAGATAATCTCAAGGCCAAGATCATTGAAGGTCAAGGTTATCCCAAAACCACTGTCTTTTTTTTCATAATACTTTTGCAGTAGTTTATTTGATAGTATCGAAGGCACAGTCAGGATAGAGGGTAGAGCAATCTCTAATCTCCATTTTGCATCCCCCGTGGGGGTGCCGGGGGTTTCAGTGTAAATATACTGCTCAAAACAATTGAAGAGCCAGAGGAATAAATTAAATGTATAACTTACCGGAACAAAAAAACTTGCAAAAAATGGTTTAGATGGAAACATGTATTATTGAACAACATTACATTACTAAAATGAAAAAGAAAAAATCATTTCATTTACATCTTTTTTGGGCTTAAAACAAATAACCCCAGTTTTCACAATTCTATACATTTGGATAATGAATAAAACAGTCAATATTGCGTGTGTCCACCGTGTGCTCGAATGCAATCCAGGCATCTTTGTCTCATGGACTCCCCAAGCCTTCTCAGAGTCATTTGAGGGATGTTGTGCCACTCTTGTTCGAGCATCCCGAAGAGGTGATCCAGGTTCAAGGCTGGGGGATGGTTTGCCCGAACTTGGCGGCCCAGCTCGTCCCAGAGGTGCTCTACTGGGTTGAGGTCAGGTGAGCATGCTGGCCACTGCAGGCGGTTGACCCTCTGCTGCTGGAGGAACTCGTTAACCACCCTGGCTCGGTGCGGCCGCGCATTGTCATCCTGGAAGATGGCGCCGGCGCCCATGGCTTGCAAAGCGGGGATGACGATGGGCTCCAGGATGTTGTCCCTGTAGCCGACGCCAGTCAGGTTGCCCTCAACTCTGTGAAGAGGTGTTCTGTGGGCCCTTCCCATTCCACCCCACACCTTGATGGACCCTCCACCGTATCTGTCGCGCTCCATAACAGTCACGTCATGGTAGCGCTCGCCTTCTCGCCTCCAAACCCGATTTCTGCCGTCATGGAAGGACCTAGTGAAGCGCGATTCGTCAGAAAAGAGGACCGCCGCCCACTGCTGTCTGGTCCACCCCACGTGAGCCCTGGCCCATGCCAGGCGCGCTGCGCGGTGAGCAGGCGTCAGGATTGGTCGTACTGCTGGACGCCTGGCGAGGAGGTTCGCTTCTCTCAGGCGGTTCCGTACTGTCTGGTCTGAAACAGTAATGTTAGCGGCTACACGCAGCTGGCCCCGGAGGTTGTTGGCAGTGGCTCTTCTTTCCCGTAGGGCGGACACAACCAGATATCTGTCCTGCTGTCTGGTGGTGCATCGAGGACGTCCAGGCCTTTCTCGTTCGGCGGTCGTTCCCGTGTCGTTGAAACGATTTCTCAGCCTTTGTATGACTGCATGGTGTACTCCTAGTCGGCGACCAGTCTCTCGCACCCCAACACCTTCTTCAAGCCAGGCAAGAGCCCGACCCCGGTCTGCTTCACTCAGACGCCGTCTTGAGGGCATGGTTAACCAAGTTGGAAAAATTGTAACATTTATACCCATTACACTGACGACAATCACTGATTTGTGTTCTCTACTGGCATGGCTTTACTGTGCAAAGCAGGGTTTTTGTCCATTATTTCTGCTAATTCATATGGAAACGCTTAAACTGGCAGCATTTTTCACGTGCCTGAAGTGCTAATTTACCTGATAAAAGAAGGTTGCTGACAACAAATTCAACTCTTTTTTTTTCACTTTCATGTTGACTCTTCAATGCTGCATGCAAACAGACCAAAAAGATATTTTGAACAATTCAAAATACTTCGATATTTTACCAAGTTCATAAGTGACCAAAAAACAAAGGTGGCTCTTCAATTGTTTTGAGCAGTATAGTATCCCCACCTTCTGGAAATTTAGTACTTTAAATTCCCATGTCTCTGTCTTTCTCCTTTGTTCTTTCTCATTCCTACTCTGTTCAATTAATCTACTATACTTTCTTCTTCTTCGCTAGACCAGTCACCTACCTTTTTTCTTGAAAATTCTTCTGGGACAAAGCTCCTCCTATTTCTGTGTGGGGTCTGTTGGCTCAGCTTGGGAATATTGGATGCTTTCTGCAAAATGGTCACTGGGGTTTCCTATGATGTTATTATTTGGCAATGTAGGCATTTTATATGTATGTGTTTTGTTGATATTTTATAATGACGTTTATATTCTATTTTGTTTTTGTAAACGGGGTTCGATAATTTAGAGTATAGCCTCAGTGTCCCCTGCGTGGGATGTCTTTATTGTAAAGTGACCGGCTGGTAGAGTGCCTTCAGTGTTACCACTAGGGTTGTTTTGGCAGATCTTTTATGCAGATGAGGGACGAGTCTTCTTTCAGTGAAGTTGTGGTCTTGATTTTGTGGTCTTGATTCGGCTCTTTGCAGTCCGCTGGACCCTGTAAGCAATGAATAACTAACTAACTAACCTCCATTTTGTTGATGACATTGATGGATTGGCTGGAGAAGAACAAGAACTTGAACAGTTGGTACAGAGGCTTGACACCACCTCCAGAATCTTTGGAATGGAAGTAAGTTTTAAGAATATCAAAATGATGACCAACAACACCAATGGCATCAACACAGACATCAAAGTCCAAGGCCAATCCCTCAACACTTTTCATTGCTTCAAATATTTAGGAGCCATTGTATCAAACAATGGGTCAAGACAGGAAGTCCTCTACAGGATTGCACAAACAATTGCTGCGCTGACAAGGTTGAAGCCAATTTGGAAAGACAGGACCATCAGTCTACACTCCAAGGTAAGGCTGCTGGGCTCCCTTGTCATATCCCTCTTCCTATACACTTGCAAAACATGGACCCCCACAGCAGACCTACAACGAAGAATACAAAGCATGGAGATAGGTGCTACAGAAGACTTCTGGGCATTTCCTTTACCCAAGACATCATCAACGATGAAGTCAAACATTACACAAGACATTGGACAACACGATGACATGCTCACAGTGATTAAGAAATGGAAACTCCGATAGTATGGTCACGTTACCAGAGCATCAGGCCTTGCAAAGACCATCCTGTAATACATGGTGCAAGGAGGCCAAAAAAAGGGAGACCAAAAAAGAGGTGGGAGGACAACATTCGAGAATGGACTGGTTGAAACTGAGCAAAGCCATGAGGGTTGCTGAGGATAGGGAAAGATAAAGTACGCTACTTAAACGATCATCTGTGATGCCCCAAACGACTTTGAAGTTGCGGGATAGGATAGGATTTGATAGTACATGAGTGTATTTGGAGCCGGAAGACAAGGTCATCTCAAAGTCAAGAGCATCGAGAAATCAAAGCTTGTATTACTTTGCATTTTAATGTCATGGTTTCATTTTGTAGTTTTTTTCCGCTGGGTGCTCATTTTCATGTTAAATTTTGCAAGTTCCATAAGGAGCATGCGAATCATATGGGCTTTGCCCTTTCAGTTTATGACTATTATTTCTTTGTGCTTTTGCATTTATTTGACCAAGCTTTTGTTTTTTATTTAAGACGACAGCCAAGTTGGTTCAGACAAGCTGCCAACAGCCTTTTGGATGGCAATGCTAACTGAGTTGCTGAGAAGAGCTGGTAGTAATTGCTTCAAGAGCTATAACGACAGAGAACTGAACACGCTTGTTGACCTTGTCCTGCATGGCAGAAACAACAGTGAGTGACATTTTAGAAAAGATGGTTTACAATGGGGAAAGAGTAGCACAAAAGTAATGGTTGTTACTAGCAGTGGTGTTGAAGTCTTTGTATTGTACCTAATGGCAACATGGTATTGGTAATTTTGATGTCTGCCCCCTAGCTCTATACTATGTAATAAATGTCCAGTTTCTTTTCTATTTTAAAGTTTGGTATCAAATGTGAACTTTTAGTGTATTTAGCTGATTCACGGCCAAATATGTCTTTCTATTTTCAGGCTTGATGCTGAATCCTCAAAAATCATCTGAAAATTCAACAACATCAGGTTCAGCAGAGGCAACAGCAAATTCAGCAGTAGTTGCAACATCAACAGAAAAAGGTGCTGTTCACCACCAACAACACTGTCTCCCCACCTCCATGCAGTTGGCTGTTATGTGTCACACCCTGGCTTCCACCTCGGATGCAGATCTCCAGATCCATGGTGTGGAGGCAGCTCATGGTGAGGATGAAGCAAGCGGTCAGGAAAAGCCCAACAGCGAAAGTGCAAGCACAGAGGCAGAGAGCGAAAGAGTTGTGATTGATGTCAAGCACAATCCTAAAACTGACAAGGCCATGGAAACCTGGGCACAGACAGAGTTGGGAGTCATTCGGGTGAGTTTTCACATACATGAGTCTATATGTTGATTTGCTTTATTTACACAATGTGCAACAAAGCAGTTAAGTTTTAAATCTTTAAGTACAGAATGAAGAAGTGTTGATTTGTTAAACAAAGATACAATCAAAGCACTTTTTGTGTTCATGTGTTTGTTTTTTCTCCACTGGCATTATGTGTGTGTATGTGTGTGTGTGTGTGTGTGTGTGTGTGCATGTGTGTTAGTGCGCATGTTTGTGTTTGTGTGTACATGTGTGTGTGAACAGAACAGAAAATTTATTGCCATTTCAACCTATAGATTGTAAGACATAATCATATTGATTAATAATACAATCATAAACAAAACTGCACATTTTCTCCATGTCGTCTCAATCAGAATTAAAAAAAAAATCATAGTAGTATAATTTTGTATTTATGGATTGTTGCTATTAATTGTTGTCTTTTACCATTATACAGCTGACATTTGTTTAAAAACTGTAAATCAGTTTCAAGTAGGGTGCAATTCTTACGTAAGTGTTGATGTAATACGTTATTATTTCTACCTCTTCTGATTTCTAATTCTAATTTCTAATGTGCGCTTAATCTAAGTCTTCATAATGCCAGTCGGTGCTTGAGATTACCTTTTATGAAAATATATGTTTGTATTGTGTGTAATTTAGTAAACATGTAATAAAATTTGAGTTTGTTAGATTCACTCGTCTTGTTTACCCACAATTTAGTAAATAAATCTGGTAGTTTTTGTGCAAAAATATACTTTAGTCTTTTAATGCTAAAAGTACTTTGATTCTGCCATACATAAACTAACTATAAATTTAATAGCAATTTTTGAATAAATGATATTTACTTATTTTCAGATACAGAATTTATCATGGCTGATGTGCACACAATTTCTAATGAATAATGAAATATCTATGTATCCAGTATAACCACTGTTTGGGAAATTGCTGAAATGCTGATCGCAAATTGTGTGTGTATATGTGTGTGTTTGTTTGTGTTATTGCATAATTATATTTATATATAATCCCTCATATTTTGATTTTCTACCCTCGCCAGAACAAGAACCAGGCGGAGAAAGTGTCAGCAGCGAAGAAGAAAGTCAAGGAGTGGATTACTGAAGGCAGGCAGCTGGCTGGCCTACCAGATGATAATACAGGTCAGAACTAAAGAAACATGTGTATATTGATATATGCTACAAATAGCAGTTTTTATTTTATTGATAGGCAAGTTTAGTTTTCTTGTATAATTCTCTCTCTCTCTCTCTCTCTCTCTCTCTCTCTCTCTCTCTCTCTCTCTCTCTCTCTCTCTCTCTCTCTCTCTCTCTCTCTCTTTCTCTCTCTCTCTCTCTCTCTCTCTCTCTCTCTCTCTCTCTCTCTCTCTCTCTCTAAACTTGTCTCCCCAGAAAACAAAACTTCAGTGAGACTGACCTCTTCAGCAAAATGATTTTAATGTGTTATATATAGAAAGTAATCAATAAATAGTAATTTTAAAACAAAATAAATTCAAGTAAATAAATGGGAAAGTTGTTTCTTTATGTATTTATGTTTGGTTTTGTATTTTTACATTTTTGTCTCCCATGCAGAGCAGTGTAGTGTACTCACAACATCCCATCCCTCCCTCTCCCACCTCACTCCTCCTTCCCCTCCCACCAAAAACCCAAACAAACGATTTTTGCAAATCTTTGCAAAATAAGTCCTAAATAGTCCCAAAATTAAGTTTTTAAAAAAGAAAAAGTGTCCGTCTGTCCATCTGACTGTCTGCCATCTTGTGTCCGTCTGTGCTAACTTGCAAACGGCTTAATATCTTATAACCTAATGCGGCTATCACAACCAAACATAGTAAGGTGGTGTAAATTCATGAGACCTCATAAATGATCAGTGAGTGAATGAATTACTTCACTTCAAGGTCAAGGTGGCAGGGTCAACAAATGTTGGTAATAAAAATGACAATTTTTCATAAACTTTAACTTTTTAATTCTACGTTATTAATATTAAAATTATGATTTTTTTAATGCATGATGCATGAGACACACATACTATATAACTTTGATCAATTTCACTCCAAGGTCAAGGTCACTGGAGCTGTCCAAAGTTGGATACTATAGGTACTTTTAAGTGACCCTGACCTTAAACTATGAGAGAAATAAAGTCCAAGCTTGTTGTATTTAGATATGATAAATTGTCTTTCATATAGATTCCATTTTTGTGTGGCTCTTGAAGGTCAATTTCACTTTAGACCTTGTAAAAACATACAAAAAATAGGTCATCATACAGTGGAATGGCTGTTTATTGAACCCATAGTATGCAACAACTTCCTATATATACGCTTGCAAAACATGGACACTCACAGCAGATCTACAACGAAGAATACAAAGCATGGAGACTAGGTGTTACAGAAGACTTCTGGGCATTTCCTATACCCAGCACATCAACAACAACGAAGTCCAACAGACCATCACACAAGCCATTGGACAACACGATGACATGCTCACAGTGGTGAAGAAATGGAAACTCCGATGGTATGGCCACATTTGGTTATTTGATTCAACATGAATGAGAGGTCACGTGATGGTCAAAGTCACTGAAGGTCAAGACCATCCCAAGGTCACAGTTTTTTTTTGCTTAATACAACTTTTGTTTTAGTTTATTTGATAGTACATGAGTGTATTTGGAGCCGGAGGTTAAGGTCATCTCAAGGTTAAGAGCATATAAAGATCAAAGTCAGTATTACTTTGCATTTTAATGCCACTGTTTCCATTTTTTGTTTTTCTGGGCACCCATTTTCCTGTTAAATATTGCGAGATAACCGTTTTATTTAACAAAGGTAAAAGAGTAAGCATTGGGTGTGCTTTTTTACATCTTGCCCTTGGCGCCTGTAACAATAACAATTATAACAAAATAGCAGTATAACAATAACATCATAATGTAATAAAATAATCAAGATCAGCGAGGTCACACATACACAAATACACACGCACACACACGTGCGCACTCACATACACACACAACTTCTGAAAACAATCTAATGAATGTTATGACTGTAGAACTCCTACTAAGTAGCTAATTAACTAATTTTAAGGAGCATGTGAGCCATATGGGTTTTACCCCAGTGATGGAGATCACGTACAATCGTACGTTTTTCACGTATATAGTTGGAAAATCACGTAACGAAAATGTAATGAAAGGGTATAAACACGCACAAAGTCAGTGCCAAAGGGGCATGAAAACGTAAAGCTAAGTTGCTGGGAGGTATCATCAGGTACAACTATTTCGGTCGTGCGTACAGCTTTCGCTCGATTTGGATCGTGTGCCTGTGCGTCCTGCGCGACCGCCTACCACCCTCTCTCCCCCTCCTATTCATTCTGTCGCTTCCGCGAAACAGCCAATCATATGCACGATAATATTCACTATTTATTCTCGACGCTTTTGATTGGCTATATAAGACTGACAACAACCCAACATTAAACATGGCCGACAAGCAGCGATCTGAGGGAAGCTGAAGAAAAGGAAAAATAAAGCAGACAAAACTAATTGCTAAAAAAAATTAAAACAAGATGAAGGAAAAGAAAAACAAACTTTTTTGTCAGGTTTTGGCTTTTAGTGCTCGGTAAGAGAAGAAAAAGGTGAGCCGCAACCGGGCCCGGCTGAAGAAACTCAAACTGATGAAAAGACTTTCCACGCAAAGTGTTTATTACGTATGTTGGTGTACCCCCTAAAAAACTGAAAGGGGGTATTAAAAAACCCCTTATGTTTGCAATGAGGGTATGAAAACCCCCACATGTTTTGGTTGAGGGTATAAATACCCCTAGCTTAAAAACTTTCTCCATCACTGTTACCCTTCTAGTTTTGTTTGTGCATAATACAACTTTTGCTGTAGTTTATTTTATCATACATGAGTGTATTTGGAGCTGGAGGTCAAGGTCATCTCAAGAGCATCTAAAAATCAAAGTCGGTATTTATATTTTAATGCCTCTGTTTCAGGTAGTTTTTTTTTTCTTTTTTCTGGGCATGTTGCGAGTTCCATAAGGAGCAAGTGAGTCATATGGGCTTTAAACTTGTAGTTCATTTTCTGTGTTTTTTGTGCAGAAGAAGCAGAAAAAGAGAATCTGATGAACTGTGAAGCAGTTGATTCCTCCATTATGGAAATCACTACTAAGGTAACATGTGTTCACATTCCAGCGAGTAAACAGGATTTTTTCAGTAAAAAAAAAATTCTTATAGGCAGATAGTGTAGGAGTGAACATTTATATTTACCATCTCGTACATAGTTATATAAAATATGTTTTGCAGGTGCTGACAAGACTGTCTTTCAATACTCATCCCAACCTCTTAGTCCTACCTGCAACGAAAGCATTCCTTCATGCTTGGCTGGGTGTCCATCCAGTCCGGCATCAATGCCTTCATTTAAATCTCACATTGTGTATATATGTTGCATAGTTTATTATATTTGTACAGTCATTTTGGTTGTTTACCTAGCTTCAGTCGCTTACCTAGGTGCTGACAAGACCGTCTCACAATGCAGACCCATACCCCAAACTTGCAGCCTGTCTTGCACTGTAAGCATTTTTGCATGTGTGGCCTGAGTTGCTGTCACAGTGTACAAACCATGCATTGGAACATTTAAATATTGTTTGACAGTTTTATTTTCTGTAGGTTTTGACGAGGCTATCTCGCAACAGTCATCTTGCCCTCTCAGCCCTGCCTGGTGCTATAGCGTTTCTGCATGCTTGGCTGAATGGGAGCCACAACATGCAAGACATGAACAGCGGCCTTCCTCCAGAGAGCTGGATCAGTGAAATGAAGGCTGCCATCTTGCAAATCTATGGCACCATGAATGGTAACATTTTAAGGAATATTTTTCTGATACAAATACAGAGATTTACACACATAAAAGGAAGGGATTGATACCGATTTTAAAATGGAAAAAACAGGACAAGGAAAAAAAAAAGAAGAAGAATCAAAAACACCTTTGTCTATTAGGACGTAAACAACTCTGTAATCTGGATCAAGTTACATTTTCGCTTTACTGCTATTTTCTTTTAATTGCTATGTATTATTTAAATATTTCAAATCACACCAGGGTTTCCTTTATCTTTATATTTTTATGAACATATGTAACTTATGAAAGCATTACATTATTCACATAATTATCTTACATATAGATCTTTGTAGAGTAGGCTATTTTTGTCTAGATTGGGCGATAATGAAATGTTCGTATTGTAGCAGTAGTAGTAGTAAGGAACAGTTTTATAGACTTTTCCTTAGAAGCTATCTTGCATCTCATCTTCAATAAACTATAAATGATTTATTATTTTATAATTATTATAAACCAGTGAAATTAAAATGTTAGCATAAACTATTCAAAACATCAGTTTAAAACAGAAATATTGTTTTACAGGTTATGTGGCTCAATGTCGACAGCAGCAGGATTACTGTGAGGTGGTTGTTATTGAAGGTGGAGGTCAAGGTCATAGTAACCATGACAGCAATTGCCATGACAGCAAAGGAGCTGTTGCCACAGTTGCTGGAGATTCTGATGGTGACCAAGATGACTTTGAAGACAGTGACCCAGAGGTTTACTTTGCTGAGGATGATCCTTTGAAGGTCAGTTTTGATTTTTTTGACTCACATGCATGGTCCTAAGTGTCCTAAATAGTCCCAAAATGACACTAAAAATTGTCTTCCCTCCATCTTTCTTTCTGGCGTCCGCTGTCCGCCGCCCATGCAAAACTTGCATTAAAAAAAAAATATCTCAGAACCTATTTCAGCTATCACAACCAAACTTGGTAACATGTATAATACCCATGAGACCTCATAAATGATCAGTGAATGAATGACTTCACTTCAAGGTCAAGATTCCAGGGTCAAGAATTGTTAGTTAAAAAAATGACAATTTTTAACAAAATTTTATTTTTTTTCTAGGTTATTAATATTGAACTTAATGATTCTTTGATGCATGATAGACATCAATGAGACACACGTATTTAACACATTTCGTCAACCTCACTCCAAGGCCAAGGTCACTGGAGCTGTCCAAAGTTGGTTAGTATAGGTACTTTGAAGTGACCTTGACTCTAAACTATGAGAGATATAAAGTCCATACTTGTTGTACTTAGAGCTGATAGATTGATCTTTCATATATGTTCCTTTTTTGCATTGATCTTGAAGGTTGTTAATGGCATTTTAGGATTTGCAAAACCACACAAAAAATAGGCAATGGTACAGTGGAATGGCTGTTTATTTAACCCATAGTATGCAACAACATTGGGTTATTTGATCAGAAAAGAATGAGAGATCACTTGAAGGTCAAGGTCCTCCAAAGGTTAAGGTCACTAAAGGTCAAGGCCATCCCATGGTCACCATTTTTTTGGTGCATAATACAACTTTTTATGTATGTAGTTTATTTGATAGTACATTGTATGTAAGTGTATTTGGATCCGGAGGTCAAAGTCATCTTAAGGTCAAGAGCATAGAAAGTCAGTTGTATTTTAATTTTATTTTTTTCTAGGTACTGATTTTTCATGTTAAGTATTGCAAGTTCCATAAGGAGCATGTGAGTCATATGGGCTTTGCCCTTCTAGTTTAAAAATCATTTTAAAAATTATAAACAGTTATTTTAAACTTCTTTTTTTTTTTTTGGTCAGAATTTTACCTTTATGATTTGTTTCAATGCCTCTGTTTATAGGTGCTGAAAAGAAGACAGAGAGAAAGTAGCAGCCTTGTGACACTTCCTATGATCCTCCATGTCCTTGACCCCTCAGCTGACCAGGTGAAAGTAACACGTGCGATGCTGTGCCAGGCCATTCTATACTGCACAAACACCAAGGCCAAGGATGCGGCCAATGGTGATCGCATGCTGGATCTTGCTCAGAAAGGTAAACCCTAAGGCTAAGAAAGTTACATTGAGTTTCTTTGATGACTTTTTAACAGTTTTCAACTATGCCCTTAGATGACGGAAGTTCTTTAACTAAAATATACTAGTAAGCTCATAATGTTGTTTTTTTGTTGTTTTTTTTTCTGAAAATGTTTTACCTGTGAATATTTTTACTTACTGAACTTTGAGATAGTTTTTCTCCAAAGCCCTGGTTTTACTAACATCCTTTGCTAGTTTTACTGGTTCATATCGCTCTCTCCAGTTTAAGTGCACAAACACACACTTTACACAGAAAATTATATTTGCATTATGGCTGTTTCAGAAAACATTGAAACGACACTGCAAAACCTGCACAAGGCGCTGGTGCTGATGTGCCGACAAAACCAGTTTGACCAAATTATCTGGCAGAGGGCGAATGTGTATATGATGAAGGCTGAGTCCATCTGGGCCTTTATCGGTGAGTAGTCCAAACAGATTATTGGAAGGTATAGGATGTGGGTTCATTCCCCTCTGGGAACAAAATATTTAACTTAGGTTTGAGATTTGTCAGGTAACTGAAGGATTTCTCTGGGTACTCCAGTTTCATCACTCTCTTAATAATGGTAGTGGATGCTGTCAAGCTAAAAGTTTTAAATACAAAACTAATTTATTTTCCCTCATCTAAGAGAGACTCCCTTGCTGCCATACACCACATGTTTGACTGATCAATTTGTGTTTGTTTTGTTTTGTTAGTGTGTGTTTTAACACCTGAGCATGTATGTTGGTTACAGGCTGCTGAGTTTAAGTCTGGTTTAGGGGAAGAAGTTGAATGTAGCATCCAACTTTAATATAATATTTATAATTATAATTATTATTATTATTAATTTTGTTATTAAGGACTGTTATGACTTTCTATGTTCATGTCCCCAGGCTACCTGATGAATATTTACAAAGAAAGAGACGAAGGTTTCGGACAACTCCTGTCTGACATCACATACTTGACAGATGGGAGTATGGTCCCTTGCCTAGCTGAGAAGGTCAAGGTCATGCTGTCAGGTCGATATGACGACAAGATGGTTTTTGCTCGTGGCAATTCTTGTTTTCCTGGTAAAGACTTGAGCAAGAAGCTGGAGCGTATTCTTGGAGATGAGGTGAGTTATGTTATCGTCTTTTTGCAGAATATGTTTTTCTTCTAAAGCTGTGTCAAGGTTAGGTTACAATCAAAGTTGTGTTGGTAATGATCCTTTTTTATTGTTTGTCTATTCAAGGCCTGGATGCAGATTGAGGTTGAACTTCGTGGGGATCTTCGCATTCACGTCTACCGTGAGTCTGATATTCCCAATCGTCATGGCCACTGCAACTCTAATCCCTATATCCCTCCAGCACTGCGACTGAAGCTGGGACTTTCTGTGCTGTAACCCATGGCAAGGGATCATGTGTAGTGCACAGTGCTTTATAATATTTAAAATGTGATTGTGCGCCTGCTGTAACTCCTTTTGGGGTAATACAAGTTGTGTTTATTTATGGAACGATTAAGGTGGTGGTCAGGGTCTTATGCAGCTAATATCTATGCTATTTTAGCTTGCTCATTTCAATGTGTTTGTGTGTTTGATTGTAATGTCTTTGGGTGGCTTTGTAAGTATTGACTGAGGACTGGCAGCTGCAATCCTTACACCTTGTTTTTACCCACAAAAAATAAAATTCTATCTGGGATTGTCGTCCGTAGTTCCTGGACATTTACCTACCAATGTTGTAAATCAGCCTTGCACTTTTCAGCAAATGTCTACTAATAGTAATAAAATGGTTACTTGTAGAGCTCAGTACAGAAGTTTGAGTGTGCTCGCTGAGCTTGGAATCTTACATTTGTAATTTAAATAGTATCTAACTAAAGAAGGTAATGACTTAAGATAACATGTGATGAATAAGATGACATGAATATACACACTATTTACAAACAGACACATTGACAATGTACCCAATCACACTCATCAAACAGAGGTCAATAAAGCAACATTTAAGATATTCAGTAGAAGCATATACTGAAACCATGTATAAAAGAATATTGATGAATAGAGACCTGATAAAACGTACAATGTTTGCAATTCAAATTTACTATAATTAAGATTACATGATAAAACATATAGAGTGATAGCAATAACAAATTTACAAACAACAAATATTACATCATCAAAAAAGCACAGTTACAATAACAATGTTTAATATCAACTAAGAGAATGATCCTTTAATTTAATTCAATGTCATTAGATAATGTTATTTCTGTTTGCTAAAAGACCAGTAATAAGAAATTTCAGGTTGTTTTTGTTTTCCAAGTTGTGACTCCACTCAGTTTTATCATGTTTTACATTTTGTACAAAATGTGCTTTTATTGCAATGCGGCAAAGTATAACATTAAATAAGTTGTACATAGATATGTAAGTTGTACATAGAATTGCTCTCATGTGTTCCTCCACTTCAACCCACCCCAATTTGTTTTTAATAAACAATGTCACATGGAAAACTTATATTCAGGATTATCTGGTATAATCCTTGTGCAAATTGGGATCCACGTATAGCCTCTGGAAGGAGAAGAAAGCAAAAGAAAGAGAATCAAAAGAAGAAAAAGATTAAGAGAGCACGATTAGATATTGTTGTAGTGCCTCCGATGTTGTTGTGATGTTATTTATGCTTGTTTCTTGAATAAATTTTTGTTTAAAAAAAACACGAACCTCTTCTCTATATTATTGCAGATTTTATACTCCAATTGGCTTGTAACGCCTGACAGAGCTTTTATTTAAATATATGGCTGAACTTCCTTTCTCTTCTGTTTATCTCCTCCAACGTGTTCAGCACTCAGCTGCTCCTGTGGTTCTCTAAATGAAAAAAAAATCTGATAATCTCACACCCCTCCTACATTCGCTCCACTGGCTTCCTGTATCTCAGAGGATTACCTACAAAATTTTACCTTTTACCTGAATTTACCTGAGCGCGGACGACGGCTTAGGAAGTTTGAGAACTTATTTTAACCACCTTAACATTCTCTTTATCATGGCGGTTCTTGAACTGGTTGACAGTTTCAGCTTCAACAATTGATTGTCTCAATGCATTCCATGGGTTCACAACTCTTTGTGAAAAAAAGTTCTTGCTGAGATCCAGTCTAGACCTCTCTTTGAACAGTTTGCTGCTGTGACCTCTATGGTAGAATGATGACTGGCACGAAGTAAGAAATTTGTCAGCAGAAACGTTTTCGAGACCCTTTATGATCTTAAAAGTCTCCCTGAGATCTCCCATGTCTCTCCTTCTAATTTCTGTAAATTGCAAAAAGCCATTCTCTTATCGTACGGCAGGTGACCAATCCCTGTGATCGATCTCGTAGCTCTCCTCTGCACCTTTTCCCAACTCTGCGATGTCTTATTTGAGGTATGGTTGTCATACTTGGATGCAATACTCCAGATGTGGCCGTACAATTGATTTTTAGAGTGGGACAATAACTTCCCTAGTTCTGGCTGTGACTGTTCGCATGATCTGCCCCACTACTCTGTTGGCTCGTTTTGCTGCCTAGCAGCACTGGCGACTGACTGACAATAACCTGTGCATGATGACGCCTAGGTCCGTTTCTTCCTCCACTGCTCAACGTTCTTGCCCTCCCAGCGTGTAAACATGACAAGTGTTTTTACGGCCTGTATGCAGTATGCAGAGTCTTGCACTTGTCCACGTTGTACTGCATCAGCCACTTCTCAGACCATGTTTCTGCCACCTTAGGTCATGCTGTAGTTTGTCGATCCCCGCTGGGTTGGAGATGTCGCCGTAGATCTTAATGTCATCAGCAAACTTCAGAACGCTGGTCAGCATATTGTCCTCCAAGTCATTAATGAACACCAGAAACATGGTCGGCCCCAAAATGTACTTTTTGTCACAAGTGCGTCCATGGATTAGCCTTTTCCTACCTCACCCAGAACATTAACTTCTACAAGCCATCCAGAAATCTTCGTTCTTTCTCCGACACCCTCATGCTACAAATACTCCGCTACAAACTCTCCTCTGCAGGCTGTCGGATATTTCTCAGTGCTTAATCCTTCAACTTGGAACTCTCTTCCTCTCTCTCTTCGCAATTCTCCGAACAAAGTCACTTTCAAGTCCAACTTGAAAACTCATATCTTCCTTAAATTTGTCTGATCTTGCATCCCGTCACCATCATCATTCCTTCTTTTCTAATTCTACATCGCTATCACACCGCACGCCCCCAACCCTCTCATTCCTTTACTGCTCTCCTCGTTCCCCTCCCTCCCCCCCTCGTCTTTTATATTTTACTTGCAAATATTTTTTCCCATGTTTGTGAGTTATGCATTCACATAATTTATTAGTTGTTTTTGTTTCACTTCTTTTCGTGTGTATTTCGATATTAACGTTAAGTATAAATGCGTGAGAACTGCGCTTTGAACTGAGGTCATTAGGAAAAAGCGCGATATAAATACCCTTATTATTATTATTATTATTATTAGATAATTTTTATATGTGGTGTGTTTATATTGTTTATCTGCTGTGTTTCATATTTGTGTAATTCTATTTTTGGAATAAAACAGAGGACCGCTGGCATTTAACATTTACAATAATGATAAACAAATTTGTGCATAAGCCAAATGAATGCTAAAGTGGACAACAACAAGACAACACCACACAATGCACATGTTGGAGATAAGCTGTTCGACAGGCGGACAACACACAACACAACATAACAACACTTCCCAACACAAGTCCAAGAAAGAATGAAACGATAATTTGAAAGGAGCAATAACAATAGTTGAGTAAACTAAAGGTCAGAATGTTCAGACTTGGAAAAGTGAGAGAAATGTAACAGAAAAACTTTGAGCCTTTTAATTATTTTATTTATTTTTTTCTTTATTTGAAAACCATCCAGACAAAAGATCTCAATACAAAATGTAGTGCAGAGATTTTAGAGGTATTTGTTAGATTCCATGGCTATGTGCACTAGCATGAGTACTCTGGGTTCCATCATCCTGAAATCAAAATGAAAATAATGTTTTGCTCATCAGTGATTTTATTATTCAAATGATCAATCAAGCGATCAATGTTTGAATCATTTAAATCAATCATTCCTTATTGTCGTCATCATCAAAGTCAGCATCATCATCATCGTCACAACACACGCACACACACAAACGCGCGCGCACACATGCACGTAAGCAGGCGCGCGTGCTGATGAATGATAATTCGTCGAAATAAACATCTTCCAAAACCATCAATTCTTGAAGATGTATATTAAAATAGCTAAGCACTACTCAAACATAATTTAGGATAATATTTAGACAGTATAATAACATTTTAAAAGCAGTATTTTTTACATAATAAGAATGTAAGGGAAAGTCGGTAAATTCGGTACTGTCAGGTAATTCGGAACACCCAAATTTCTGGTCAAAGGGAACTAATTTCGTTTAGTTGATTCCATGGTTGGTAACAGTGATATCCCTTGAAACAAACCCCGTGACAACAATGTTTGTGCCTCCAAAGAGACGAAAGCTGTTAGTATTTTCTCGTTTTTTCCATTTGTCTTCTTATATTGACTTTTGATAAAGTGTTGTGATTTCTAATTAGGACCATCGCTTCGACTTAGGACCATCGAAACATCGCTTGTTATTTTTTTAAAGCATACGTTATGTTCCTTCAATTGCAAGTTCTGTGAAAATTAGATCAAAGTCTATTGCAGACTGCATGGCATAAGGTTCAGCTACTCGTAGTGCGGGCAAATCGGAACACCAAAAGGAGGCTAAAGTGGAACAGTGTTCCAAATTACCCGCACTGTTCCTTATTTCCCACCTTGTAAAATCTTCTTTTTTTCTGCGCTGCAAATAAATGGACACACAAGCTATGGGCAACGCATTGTCATGAGTTAGAAATATGGACATGGGTCTCCGGGATGCCTCACGATCCTATGGGATACCTGTAATGACTCTGAACAGACACTTGGATGGAGGGAACAAATACGCAGTAGAGTGCTGCGCAGGCCATCAACATTACCACAAGAGCTGAAGGAACAGCTTTGTTCCCACATTCTCGAATCGGAAAGATATCCTTAGCGAAGTGGCGGAGCAGAACGGATTGTCGCGTATGTTCAACAAGGAAAAGAGAAGTGCAGGAAAGGACTGGGTGAAACTTTTCCTCAGACGGCACCCACAACTTTCATTGAGGCAGCCTGAAGCTACGTCACTGTCCAGAGCAACAGGATTCAACAGTGAAAGCGTGTGGAGATTCTTTGACATCCTGGAAAAGCTGGTTGATGAGCATGGCTCCCCCCCCCCCCCTCCTCCATATCAGCTCCATCGGGAACTGCTTCAGAACAACAATCGGTGTGAGTCAAGGATGCCTACTCTCTCCAACACTCTTCAACATCTTCCTAGAGCGCATCATGTCAGATGCCCTTGCAGATCATGAAGGCACAGTCAACATAGGGGGTAGAGCAATTTCCAATCTTCGTTTTGCGGATGACATTGATGAATTGGCTGGAGAGGAACAAGAACTTGAACAGCTGGTACAGAGGCTTGACACCACCTCCAGAGCTTATGGAATGAAAATAAGTGCAGAGAAGACCAAAATGACAAAAATGGCCAAAATGATGACCAGCAACACCAATGGCATCAACACGGACATCAACGTTCAAGGCCAATCCCTCAACACAGTGCATAGCTTCAAATATTTAGGAGCCATTGTATCAGACAATGGGTCCCGACAGGAAGTCCTCTCCAGGATCGCACAAACAACTGCTGCCCTGACGAGGTTGAAGCCCATTTGGAAAGACAGGACATCAATCTACATTCCAAAGTAAGACTGCTGCGCTCCCTTGTCATCTCCATCTTCCTATATGCTTGCGAAGCATGCACCCTCACAGCAGATCTACAACGAAGAATACAAAGCATGGAGATGAGGTGCTACAGAAGACTTCTGGGCATTTCCTATACCCAACACATCACCAATGACGAAGTCCGACAGACCATCACACAAGCCATTGGACAACACGATGACCTGCTCACAGTGGTGAAGAAACGGAAACTCCGATGGTATGGCCACGTCACCAGATCATCAGGCCTTGCAAATACCAGTGCAAGGAGGAAGAAGAAGAGGGAGACCGAAAAAGAGGTGGGATGACAACATCCGAGAATGGACTGGTTTGACACTGAGCGAAGCCATCAGGGTTGCGGAGGACAGAGAAAGATGGAGTATGCTGGTTAAACGATCATCTGTGGTGCCCCCTACGACCAACACAGCTTTCTCAAAGGCAGCTACCCTGGCTAATGCTGCATCTGGATTTGCCAAGTGCGGGATTTGGCCTTGTGACAGACACATCTTTGGTGATGAAGATTTCAATGATGTTGCTACGACCTGCTCCCATTCTGCATCTGAGACAGTCATCTTACCTACATACAGACCTCGGATCCTCCCCAACCGGGAAACTCTTCATCGCGATCTGATGTGCCAGGTATTCATGATTCGTCAACTGTACCTGATCTGACAGTTGAGCCGCCAGCTGTGTCTGATCCGCCAGTTGTGTCCTGTCCGCCAGATGTGTCTGATTGGTCAGCTGCCCCTGATCCTCCAGCTAATGACAGAAATACTCCAACCATCCCACTTCGTCCACCGCGTAAGCTTACTTACACGTTATCAACGCCACCTCCGATTCCACCACGTCCATCAAACACAACTGCTTGTTCATCCAAGAGTACGCATATCATTCCGCAACAGCTGGACGAATCTGTGGAGTCCACACACCCTCCTCCTTTGCCCCCACGGCATCAACCACGCCGTGCTACGAGGTTACAATCACCAGTCTCAGCCTTCAACAATGACAGAGTTGTAAAAACAAACCCTGGTGGGAGATGTTTTTTTTTCCGCTGCGTAACCTGTCCTGATGAGCAATTGGCAGTCCATTGTTTTATTTTTTTATTGCATAAGAATTGCGATTAATTTTGAGTAAGAGAGACTGATATGATATTATAATGTATTACCAAGCTATTCACTGAATTTTGGTTTGCTGTTAAAGTAAAAATCTACCCAAAATGCCAGTCATTAACACACAAAGCATACTTTCCCCACCGCTCACACTCGCATACAAGCAAGCACCGGAACAAATATCAAAATGCTCAACATTATACATGTATAATATACAATATGGTAGTGTTCCTTATTTCACCTCCCACCGTTCCGAATTTCCCTACCAGGGGTGCAATCCGGAACAATTTCAAAGAATTTTAGAACTCATCTGACAAAGCTACAATCAAGACCTGCCCTAAATCTTTATTACAGGATCATAGTTCAATTATTTCTGAATTCAACCATGCCAAAATCCTGTGTTTTTCTCTTCTGACGTGGCAGTTATTGACGTTTTTGCTTAAGTGTTCCGGATTTGCCGACTTTCCCCTAATTTAATATGGCAATGTGATCAGCTAGCACAACAAAACAACACAGATGAAATAATTATCTCATGTGCCTTCTCTTTGCCCGTTACTGCTCCACCCACTCGATGTATGTAGAGTATTGCACAGTCGCATATCTTGTTAACATAAAATTATTATTGCATAGTGTAAATCACAGATTTAAGATACTGATGCAACTGAAAGACATAGTACGAATACCTGTAGTGTTATTAATAATTGTAGCAGTAGTAGCAGCAGTTATAGTAATAGAGATATTTAACAGGTTATATGAATATAATGGCTGTTCAGCAGCATGTAAGTGTTCCCCTACTTGTAATGTATAGCTGAGAACTAAATATTTAATAATAGTATTGTATTAAATCTTACCGTTGTTCTAGTATTTTCCACCTCCGTAGCCACCTCCATGGCCGAATCCACCCCCGAATCCACCAAGTCCGCCCCATCCACCGAGACCGCCGAAGCCACCATATCCACCGCCAAGTCCACCGAAGCCGGCAAATCCACCGCCTAGTCCGCCGAAACCGCCTCCGAAGCCTCCTCCATAGCCTCCTCCGTAGCCACCCCCGTAGCCACCTCCGTAACCGCCATAGCCCTTAACCTATTAGAATTAAGATACGCATTTACACACCATTCATTGCGCTAATCCGCAAAAGGAAATTTAACATAATAAAACGAATTGTTTTTATATGGCGCTTTACTAGCTCAAGGCGCCAACTTGCTGCTTGACGCGCACCGTCAATCACCCAGGACAACTGAGTGATTCTGAACGACGTAAAGGTATGCTCGATTATTTGTCTTTGTCCCCTCCATTTTGGACAGAATGACTGGGTTCTTTAACGTGCCACTGTCACGTCACAATGGAAGGTAAAATACAGCATAAAGAGTCATTACAGAAAGTCGACTCTTGAGGAAAAAAAACGTTCCGTTATCTTCGAGATTCCAATATGTCTCACTCCAAGTGAGCATTTTACACTTTGTCGTTACCACTAAATAACAATAATAATAATAATAATAATAATAATAATAATAATAATAATAATAATAATAATAATAATAAGGTTACAATTGAGATGCGCAAGATAGTTCTGAACATTTTGTTTTTCAAAGCACGCAATAATAGGTGTATTTATCTTTGATTTGAATCTGGGGCTGTTGCTAAAAAGGCTTTGTGTAATGCTGATAGTTTACATGGGTCGATATTATTGTAGTAGTGTTGAGAACTTTCTGAAATTATTTGTTTATTATCGACCGAATGATCCAGATCTATCCAACAATCGCTAGTCAAATCTTGAATTTTCCGGTGACGAGTTTTATTTCGATTGTGTGTTGATTGCGTCATTCTGGAATGTTTGTAACTTTTCTGCATTGTTTATAGGCTATATAAGTAATGCACTGTCTGCTTCACGTTTTGTCCCCTATACGCACTGTGTCCGGGGACGGGGACTTAAATTTATCCACTGAACTGAACTGAACTTCACATTATAATATTATGATGATGATCGTTGGTATCATGGTAGTGACGTTAAGCTTCGACCTTAACGCTTACGCAATAGAATGTTAATAAGCTTCGTTTTCCTTCCTTGCGAGAAGTGATTTTCGGAAAGCGATCTCGTATGTATTTGTTGGTGTTTGCTGAATAAAGTTGGAGAACTTTAAACAACTCCTGCCTTGTTGCTGAGGGAACAGGCTGCGTAAATAACGAATTCCAGTTACTGGAGATTCAATTAAGCTGGATCGACCATTGATTCGTGTAACTAAAACTAATAATAATAATAATAATAATAATAATAATAATAATAATAATAATAATAATAATAATATACACGATGCTATAGCATAGGCTTACTCACTCTTTTTTCTTTAAAGCCAAGTGGTCTAATTAAAAATTGTGGATAAAACCTATATGCTTTCTAATTCGCTCTAAGAGATGACTAGTTACAAATATTCACACATTTGTGTCTTAGATAGTATTTGCAAACTGTGAATGTTAACGTTGTAGCCGAGCGTTCAAAATGTGTGCTATAGCATTACATGGCTTATCTTTCTTAGAATTTAGATACAGGTGAACTCCAAACATAAGCAGTGGAGTTTGACCATCAAACCCCATGGCACTGCTGGGATTAGGAAAGGGAAATATTGCTGTTCCTGAAGTCTCAAGGGATGCTCAATAATGACGTAGAAACTCCCCCCCCCCTCCCCCCTCCCTCCTCTATAAGAGTGAAATAACAAGTTTGCAGTTCTCGCTGGCTGTGGCCAGTTGACGGACTCACGCGGAAACACCAACGGATCGTGGGCAGTAGCATAGGCGCTGTGTTGGTTGACTTACTTAGCCAGCGGGAGAGATCGTAGCTTATGCAGTTAGTAAAACTAGAACTTCCGTGTCTAACTGTGAATGCCACGATCCACCCACCCACCGCACTCCTTGGACGTTTTACAAGGGCAGTTATTACGTTATGTACTCTTTAGAATACTTGTCACCACGTTTTAAAGTAAGATTTGGCAAGTATTGGACAGCATCAACGTATGAATGTATAAGCAAATAGCCATGTCCTAGTGTGAATTACACATTCCAATGTGTTCTTCACATTTTGATCTAGTGTCCACCTCACCTTGACGGGGACTGGGATGGGGATGGCGACTGTCTTGTAATTCTGGTAATAACCATCAGCAGCAGCCATGGCCACCACTGCCATCAATAGAACGATCACTGCAGACATGTTCATGATGAGGGTCTGCACATGCACAAGAAAAAGATTAGAAGTAAGAAAGAGATAAAATGAACAATAAGAAGAAAGGAAAGACTAGACAAGAAGTAGGCACAAAAAACGAAAGCAATTCGTTCACAAAACAAAGAAAAAAAATCCTATCCTATCCCGTAACTTGGAGGTTGTAGGGGCACCACAGATGATCGTTTAAGCAGCATACTCCATCTTTCCCTGTCTTCAGCAACCCTGATTGTTTCGCTCAGTGTCAAACCAGTCCATTCTCGAATGTTGTCCTCTCACCTCTTTTTCGGTCTCCCTCTTCTTCTACCTCCTTGCACTGTGTCTTGCAGGATGGTCTTTGCAAGACCTGATGATATGGTGACGTGGCCATACCATCGGAGTTTCCGTTTTTTCACCACGGTGAGCAGGTCATCGTGTTGTCCAATGGCTTGTGTGATGGTCTTTCGAACTTCGTCGTTGGTTATGTGTTGGGTATAGGAAATGCGCAGAAGTCTTCTGTAGCACCTCATCTCCATGCTTTGTATTCTTCGTTGTAGATCTGCAGTGAGGGTCCATGTTTCGCAAGCATATAGGAAGATGGAGATGACAAGGAAGCGCAGTAAGCTTATATATTTGGATATAAATCTCCAACAAAAAAAAAGTGAATAATTTTTTTGAAATGCACATAAATAAATAAACTATTTTAAGTAATGAAATAAACAATGAAATAAAAATGTAATACATTCATAACTAAATTAAGAACTATATGTAAATAAATAAAAATAACGGACTGAATATAAATAAATGCAAATAATTTTAATTGCAAAATATGTATTATACTAATGGTTTTGCACCCTGGCAAGCCAGGGTACACAGGTTCCCATACCCCCCCCCCGCCTGATATCTCCCCGTCCCCCCCCATGATGCCTCACCATACCCCCTTGATACCTCCCCGAACCCACTTGATACCTCCCCATACCCCCTTGATACCTTCCGTACCCCCCTTGTAACCTACCTGTACCCTCCTTGATACTTCCCCGTTGATCGTTTCGCAGGTATGGATGAAAGGAATAGACCAGGTAGGTAGGTAGATTAAAGTCCCGTGTCACATTAGCGAATAGGGGACTGGGAAGGGGGGGTGGGAATCGGGTTCTCTGAGTGTGGGAATAGACCATCACCATACCCCCTTATTTATACCCGTATCCCCGTTATGCCTACCCATGCCCCTTTAAACCTACCCGTAGCCCCCTTTTACCTACACGTACCACCCCATCCCGATCCTTGGTAATAATAATAATGATAATAATAATAATAATAATAATAATAATAATAATAATAATAATAATATTGAATATAGAATAATACAAATAGAAATCATAAAAAACACCAAGGTTTTAAAATAAAATTTGATATAAGATATAATAATAATAATAATAATAATAATAATAATAATAATAATAATAATAATAATAATTATTATTAGTTTATAAATAATAATAATAATAATAATAATAATAATAATAATAATAATAATAATAATAATAAATAAGTTAAAAATAAAAAGCCTAAATTAAAAAGAAAAATATCCATATTGTAGTGTAAAAAAAAAAGGCCCGCGGGAGATTTGAACTTGGGTTGCCTGCACGGTAGGCGAATGTCTTACTAAGTGAGCTACCAAGCCTTCATATAAAGACAATTAATTTTTTGGTCTATATGGGAAAACATGCTGAAACCTCGAATCGATTTTTAATTTAATTTAAAAAAGGCCCGCGGGAGATTTGAACTTGGGTCGCCTGCACGGTAGGCGAATGTCTTACTAAGTGAGCTACCAAGCCTTCATATAAAGACCATTAATTTTTTGGTCTATATGGGAAAACATGCTGAAACCTCGAATCGATTTTTAATTAATCAAATTTAATTAGTTAAACACAAAATTTTGTAAGATTGGTGACATGAGTGCAAAAGAAAGTGTTTTGAATGGAAATAAAACAAAATTTGCGGTATTACGGAACGGCACGTTCTTGACATGGGTTGAATCAGAATAAGCGCGTGGAATGAGGCTATTGCAGTTTGTGGACATTTTGTTTATTTATTTATCTCAGAAACGGTTAAACGTTCGGTAAGGAAATGTCGGCTATAACGATTTCGCGGGTTTTGAGCGCACAGCAGGCCGATCCGCAGCGCCCAGCACCTGCCCAGATCAGCGTCCATACCGGACAAACTTTACAGTAGAGGCGAAGAAGGACTTCCGGCTAAGCAATTTATATATATAGATTATATCATATTATATGTATATGATCTGTACAGTAAAGAAATATATTGGTCCAAATAATGTAAGAAACAAGACAGAAAGAACATTGGAATATCAGATATTAATAATAAAGAAATGATACCAGGAAGAGAACAATTAACACAAAGATCATTACTCTAGAATACTTACTTTGTTTATGCAGTCTGGACGTGTTTCGGGACGATGGAAACAGGGAAGGAACTGTGACATGCTAGTCCGCATCGTACCTATTTATCCCCCTTGAAAGCCCCGAATTTATTTTTTATTAAATTTGTGTCTCCGGACACATTGAGCGTATAGGGGAGATAAGCCCCGAAGCTAAACCCTCCGCTTTTTCTACCCAACAAAGTTGCTCCTCTGCGGATCAACGGCTGCAGAGGCTCACCCAGTAATTAATCATTAATTTTATGCTATGTCACTGACTCTCAGTATGACACCGGATTGATCTATTACTCAGTCCTGGGCATGGTAATTAGTATCTTATAAGGCGTGCGCCTCAAACGTTAGTGATATTCAGTGTGCTAATGATGATGAATCAATCTAAAAGCAACACTCTCAGACAGCTCGTTACAGATTTTTGTGGGTTTTTTTGTGGTTGGTTTTGTTTGTTACCTTAATTTTTTTAAATTCAAAAACTAATCTGAAAAAAACTTTGAAATAGTTGGGGAACTGAATAGGGAAAATATCTATGAATTTTCCAGTCGATTGCTTACCCCAAGGACCAATAAACATATTTTGCCCAAACTTCATATGGACACATCACTATGAACATTCACCCTGACATTATATTTGCTCTATCACATAGTTCAAGGCTCATAGGTCGATATTTGTTAAACACGTTTTGCATATTTCTAAAGCATGACTAAATCAATTTTGATGATTTGGGTATACTGGTAGTTCAAAGTATGACTCGTCTTTCGGTGTCTGTGAGTCAGTCAGTTTGGCAACTTTATATACCAGATTGTTTTACCTTGGAGTTTAATGTTTAATGTTTTAAAAATATGCAAATATGTAAATATTCCTGTATGCAGGGCCGGATCCAGGGGGGGGGGGGGGTTACCTGGGTTCCGGAACCCCCCCTCCAAACTAAAAAAAAAATAATTTTGTTTTATGCAAAGAGGTTTAATTTTAAAAAAAATGTTTTTAAAACATTGCGGTTTTTATTCACTTTTGGTCCAAGGTACAAATAGTTATTTATAGACAATTCAACGGAAATCCATTTCAAGGGATCCGTTGAAACGTCCAAAGCGTTTTCCCGTTGAAACGACCAAGTAACCCAACCCCTAAGCCTAAATTAGTAAATGCAGCCATATTTTCCTGTTCTGTCCGCATGCCTCTTCCAGCACCTTCACCTTCATACTGCCCTAATCCCCCCAAAACGACTTTTTAGAAATATTAATTAAGATGCTAAGTTGATAATTATGAACTATAATTCGTTGCCTGGTTTGGTGAAGTCAGCAAAATGGCAAATGCTTTGACAACTGATGTTATTGTTCCTCGTCAAGCATCCCGACAGACTCTCCATGACAACCAACCTGCGGCCACTCCAGAAGAATATTTCAAGATTAGCATTGCCATTCCTTTCTTGGAACACCTGTCAACCGAATTGGACTCGAGGTTCAAAAATGCTGACCTAGCAAGTTGATGGTCTCTGTCTGTTGCCAAGCACTTTAATAGACAACCAGGATGGTTTCATGCAGGTTCCAGAAGGGGTGAAGACACTGGCAATGTTGTGGGAGTCTGACCTACCAGACAACGCTACCCTTGATGCAGACATACCAACGGTGGGTTTGCAAATGGCGAAGTACTGCTGAGAATGCGACAGCTATCATCCCATCCACGGCATCAGAAGCACTGAAACATTGTGACGGGGATTTTTATCCCAATCTGTTCATCATGCTAAAGAACCTTTGCACCCTGCCTGTCACTACTGCCGAGTGTGAGCGTTCAAACAGTCAGTTGCGCAACCTGAAAAACTACCTGCGCTCTACAATGGGGCAACAGAGGCTCAATGGACTTGCTTTACTGAAAGTGCACAGGGATGTTGATATCGACTTCAAAGAGGCAGTGAACTGTTTTGCCAGAAGATACAATTCACAAATGGTACTAATGTCGGAGAACCTAGTGCAGCAAGACTGAAAGTGAAAGCAGGGCGGTGATGTTCATAAACTACAAGGTAAAGCTTTATACCGTTAGCGATCGACAAAAAGTAGTGAATAATAATAGTATACAAAACATCTCTGCTGATAAATAAATGTTTGTGTGTGTGTGTTGTTGTTGTTTTTTTTAAAGGGAGGTGCAGAGGATAATTTTTGTACCTCAGAGTTTGTCAGTTCAACTGTTAAAAAAGCTCAAAGTCCCAGACCATCACAAATGGCTTTTTAAAGGTTCAGATAGCACCAAATTGCACCATTTTGCATCCTTGAAAAAAAAAAATTCCGAGGGGGCATGCCCCCGGACCCCCCTAGAAGGCTCGGCGCTTCGCGCCTTCGCTGAACCTGTAACCCCCCCTTCGACTTTCCCCAGGTCCGGCCCTGTGTATGGGATTACATTTGAATGGTTATAAATGTGTGTGTGTGTGTGGATGTGTGTGAATGTGTGTGCTTATAATCAACTCTTTCAAAATGGTTAGCAGCGTACAGCAGCCATTAAGGAGCAAGGAATAAAACAAGCCAAGGGAGGCAAGTCAAAGACACAAAACAATTGATGCATTGTATATCAAGCGATAACATCGCAGCCCGTACGGTCAGTTGTTCAAAGCTAGTTGACAGCCTGGAGTGCTGACACAAAAATTAACATGACCCTGAAACACGGCAACTCTACATCTTTGGATGAGAGCATAAACCGAGGTCTAAGCACGCACGCAGTCCATGGCACGGACTGTTAAGATGGGTGAGTGCCCAACTACACAAATCACCCAGCAACAATAGACCCACCGTCACACCAACCCCCGTTGGGGTGCCGGGGGTTTCAGTATAAATAGTATCCCCACTTTATGGAAATTTAGTGCTTTAAATTCCCACTGTCGCTGTCTTTCTCATTTGCTCTTTCTCATTCCTGCTCTGTTCTATCAATCTGCTATACTATCGTCTTCTTCGCTAGACCAGTCTCCTACCTTTTTTCATGAAAACTCTTCTGGGACAAGACTCCTTGTTTGTGTATGAGGTCTGTTGGATCAGCTTGGGAATATTGGACGCTTTCTGCCAGGTGGTCACTAGGGCTTCCTATGATGTTATTATTTAGCAATGTAGGCATTTTATATGTATGTGTTTTTTTGATAATTAATGTATAATGATGTTTGTATTCTATTTTGTTTTTGTAAACGGGGGTTCGATAAGTTGGGATGAAGCCTCAGCCGTCCCCTGCGTGGGATGTCTTTATTGTAAAGTGACTGGCTGGTGGAGAGCTTTCGGTTTTACCACTAGGGTTGTTTCAGCAGATCTTTTATGCGGATCGGGGGTTGTCCGGTCCTGATTTGGCTCGGAAGAGTCCGCTGGACCTAAAGCAATAATAATGTAATGTAATGTAACCGTCACACCATGGCACGGACTGTTAAGATGGGTGAGTGCCGAACTACACAAATCACCCAGTGAGCACTAGGTCCTCCCTCCCCAAAATCCGTTCGCCCTGGTTTGTGCTCAGTTGTCCGGTCGTCAGACAATAATTGCAAGGGGGCGCTACGGGCGGCTTGAGTTAGATATTCTATCGCCAGCGCCTTGAACGGCTTTCAGCTAGAAAAGTGCTATTTAAGAACGATTCATGACAGGTTTTTTTGTGTGTTGTAAATTTGTGCGTGTGCTCGCGCTGGTGTGTGTGTGTGTGTGTGTGTGTGTGTGTGTGTGTAGGTGAGTGTAGGTGTGTGTGTGTGTAGGTGTGTGTGTATGTGTGTTTGGGGGCACTACTAACTGTAAAATATACTTCATCTTTATAAAATCATTAAAACAAGATGGCAACGCATTCAGATGTATTTCCAGGCAACGACACACATAGGCGAAAAAAATAAGCATTTTGAACATCGTTACATTTGTTTGTGGTTTTGTTACTCGGCTTTATCTTATCGAAGTAAGGCCACTATCTGAACTATCTGCAAGCAAAAATGTATATAAAATAAGGTCAGCCAGTGTTTAGGTACTGCGCAAAACGTGTTAATAAAATGGTAAAACTCAATGATGTTGACCTATGAGGAAGTACAACTACCAATGTTCCAACATGCTTAGCAGTAGTGAAAGTATCTCCAAAGTACAATTGATGAATTTCGATTCAGTCATTCCAATTGTGATGCAGTCTACATAAAAAAACGACCCCCCTCCCCCCCCCCTCCGCCACCTCCCACATAAAAAAAGAGAAAGAACACAAAATAAAGCAGTGACATTCGGAGCGATGGATCGTGGGACTGATCTATAGACTGCTACTGAAGGATGCCCCATGATTTGATTGGAATGAAGTACCTGTACACCAAACTCTACAAAATCGCTTCGACCGTTTTTTGAGATAATAAGCAAAACATGTTTAGCAACAAAATGACTCCAATGACCTTGACCTTTGCGGTACGGCAAATATGATGGCACTGGAGGCAGGCTAATAAACTGGATAATAGTCTTATGAATTTTGGTCAAATTCATTCATTGATTCTTGAGATACATGGCGTCTAACGGACCGACAGACGGACACAGCCACAGATAGACCGAAATTTTGACCGTATTAAATCCCCCGCCCCACTACCCCTTTCCTACCTCTCACTCCCGACTAGTTCAAAGTATTTCCAGATAAGTCTAGAAATACAAAAACCACAACGCTGACTTTTATTTTGCTTGAAACCTAGCATATATTTTTACATTTAATTGGTATCTCCATTAAACTAATTGTTTTGGTGATGATTAAAGTACTAACACTAGACAATAACTTATAATTATAATAATTTTTTTAAGGTTGAAACTGCTCACATGAAAAATACACAAAAAATTGCTGTGAGATACAAACAGAAAGAGATGCCATCATAGATCAAAGCAAAGAACATTAGTCAATGAATGTCAATTAAAAGGATTCATTTTAGGATTATATTAATTTTCTGAAAGTAAATATTAAGATAGTTTTGTAATTTCCAATAAATGTATACTCGCATCAAAACCTCTGGTTGTTATTCTAATCTCGGTGCACATTTTCTGTTTATCTCAATTAAACGTTTCTCCCATAAACAGTATATGGAGATGCAAAGGAAGAGTCAAACTTTATTTTAAAATAAGTTTTGATTGCCAAAAAAGAGTCGTTTTTAAACCAAACGCCGTCATAAAATAACTCATTTTAATTTTTTTATTTCTTTAAGTTTTGTAATTTTATAAATGTTATAAATTGTAAGCATAAAATAGAGAATGGTCATGCCTTTAAGTACTGCAATTATCACAAAACAATTAGTTTGATGGAGAGGGCAATCAAGTTTGAAATTAACTGCTACATTTGGAGATAAAGAAAAGTCGCCATTCATTTTTTTTGTGTGTGCGTGTTTGTTCCTTAATAAAAGATGGAGTGTAATGAATAGTTAGTAACACACACCTATTGAAAGCCATTCAAATGTAATCCCAGCTAAAAATATTTACATATGTCGACACATTTTTTTTAACAACTTGAAACTTAATGGTAAAACAATCTGTTATAGAAAACTTATAAACCAACTGACCATCAGACACCGAACGATGAGTTAGATGTTGAAGTACCAGTATACACAAGCAACCAAAATTTGGTCATCAATTCTATAGAAATATAGCAAACTGTGTTGAGTAAATATCAACATCTAGTGCGCCTTAATCTTTGAGTCAGAGCAAAATTAATGTAATGGCAGGGTGAATGTTTGTAGTGGTAGTGTCCCTACAAAGCTTGTGCAAAATATGTTTAGTAATTCTTGAGATATGGGGAGCAATGGACTGAAATTGACTGAAAAACCCGTCGACATTCATTCTGTTCAGTTTCCCAAATATTTCAAAGTGTTCTTAAACTAACTTGTGAATTTACAAAAATTGAAGGTTTATTAACTTTTTTGGAGCTGTCTGAGGGCACGTTACTGTCAGATTCATCATTATTTACACACTGATTATCAGTAACTGTAGACATAAACTATACACGCCTGTATAAGATACTAATTATCGTGCCCAGGACTGAGTGACTGATCAATATACTCGGCGTCACAGAGTCCGTGGGTGCGCATCTGCAGCCACTGATACGCAGTGAGACACTCTATTGTGCAAAAAACACTGGATGCTAAAATTTGCTTCCGGGTCTTTCAAGGGGGATAAATAGGAACGATGCGGACCAGCATGTCACAGTTCCATCCCTGTTTCCACCGTTCCGAAACTCGTTTAGACTGCAAAACCTAAGTAAGTATTGTACAGTATTGATCTTAATTGTGTCTCTCTGTGTTATTTATATCTGAACTTCATAATTTGTTGACGTCTTGCTCTTTACATTATTTAGACCAGTATATCTCCTATCTGTATTTCTTTAATTAAATTATTTGCATAATTGGATTTATTTATCTGTATTTACATCTTAAATAATTTCTTTACCTGTAGCTCTTAATTTAGTTATGGCTTTGTTACATTGTATTTGTGTCATTGTTGTTTTTAAAAAAAATTACTTTGAATAGTCAACATTTACATGCATTTCTTAAAATATTTAATATCTTTCTTTCTTTGTTATTCCTGTTTATTTCTTTATATGTAATTCTTTATTTAGTTCTGTCTTTATTACATTTTTCTGTCTTACTTTGCTTAATTGCTTTGACTTGTCTAATGATTTATCTTCATTTATTACAATATTTATAACATTTCTTTCTTTGTTAGACTTGGAGTTATATATTCTTTCTTTCTTCTTTGCTTTTTTTTGGTTGCCACCATCATCAACGAGTTTCTTACCTATGTATATTGCGAGCCCAGCTGACATATTACTTGTCTCTTTCTATCTTTCTTTCTTGTAATCCTCTTTTTGTGTGTGCAGACCCTCATCATGAACATGTCTGCAGTGATCGTTCTATTGATGGCAGTGGTGGCCATGGCTGCTGCTGATGGTTATTACCAGAATTACAAGACAGTCGCCATCCCCATCCCAGTCCCCGTTAAGGTGAGTGTGGACGCTTGGTCCAATGTGAAAACACTTTAACATGTATAATTCCCAATGGGATATGACTAGTTGCTTATACAATTACAATCTTACATTGTTGCTGTCTAATACTTGCCAAATTTGAAATGTTGTTACAAGTATTGTAAACAGTACATATAATAGAAACCCTAGTAAAAAGTCATAGTAGGGGATGCTGGCTTTACTGTTAGACACGGAAATTGTAGTTTAAAATATTATACCACTGACTGCATAAGCTACAATTTCTCTGCTGGTTATGTACGTCAACCACGAACATAGAACCTTTTCTACTCCCCAGAGAGCGTCACAACCTTTGGGTGTATATCCCGCTGTGTGTTCTGTCAATTTTCGGCCAGGGCCAGCGAGAACTTTCTGAAAACGTTTTTTTGTCAGTACGATTAACGGAAAGCTGTCAATTATTGAGCGTCACTTAATACTACAAGAACATCTTACTCTTTCAGCAATGCATTGAGGTTTGTTGGTCAAGCTTCGCTGCTCATATTCTAAAGGAAATATAGACTTTTTACTACTGTGTCAGACCTTTTGAACACGACGACGTCTAGAGACACAAAAATGTATGAATATTTGCAACAAAATAGTCATCGTTTAGTGTGAAGTAGACAGAGTATAATTTTTATTTGCAATTTTAATCTATACCTCAAGCTCACGACTTTAAAGAAAAAGTGTACAAATATGCTGTAGTATCCTGTACACCAACAACAACGACAACGACAACTATTATTATTGTGAATGCAAAATCAACATTATGATTGTGGGCGCTCAAGGAAAGACAATGCACTGCGCTCCCCCGAGAGCGTCACAACCTTTGGGTGTGTATATATAGCTGTGTGTTATGTCAATTTTTTGCGAGGGCCACTGAGGAACGTCCTGAAAACTTTTTTTTAGTACGCTTTTCGGAGAGCTGTCAATCAATGAGCGTCACTTCATACTACAGGAACATCTTTCTCTTTCAGCAATGCATTGGGGTTTGTTGGTCAAGCTCTGTTGCGCATATTCTAAAGGAAATAAGCTATTTACTACTGTGTCAGACCTTTTAAACACGACGGCGTTTAGATTCAAATGTTAGCAAAATAGAACATTGCAATTTGATTCTATACATCAGCCTCGTGCCTTTAAAGAAAAATTGTGCAAATATGCTGTAGTATCCTGTACAACAATAACTGTGAGAACAAGGAAACTATTATTATTATTATTATTATTATTATTATTATTATTATTATTATTATTATTATTATTATTATTATTATTATTATTATGTAAAGTTCACAGTTTAAGCACTTGGGGTGACCCTTGTTTGAATCTTGATGATGACAAAAGGTTTTTCCCTCAGGAATCGACTCTCTGTTATGACTCCTTAAACGGTGTTTCACCTCTCCTTTTTGTTGCAGCGACACCTTAAAGAGCCCGGTCATACGCCCAACATGGCAGGTGACAGGCTCATATAATCGTGCATACATTCAGTTCGTTCAGTATCTCTCAGCCGTCTGTGGCGATTGACAGTGCGCATCAAGCAGCAAGTTAGCGTCTTGGGCCGACTGAGTCAGTTCCTGTTTTTAGAAAGCGCCCGTTGAATGCTCTTTGAGCTAGCGACATCTAAGAACAAATCGTCTTAGTAATATGTTAAATGTCTTTGGGCGAATGGAATGAAGTAAGCTGTGTTGTATAAATGTGTATCGTGGTCGGTTGGCAGGTTAAGGGCTATGGCGGTTACGGAGGTGGCTACGGAGGTGGCTACGGAGGAGGCTACGGTGGAGGCTTCGGCGGACTAGGCGGCTTCGGCGGCTTCGGCGGACTAGGTGGTGGATATGGTGGCTTCGGCGGTCTCGGTGGATGGGGCGGACTTGGTGGATTCGGGGGTGGATTCGGCCATGGAGGTGGCTACGGAGGTGGAAAATACTAGAACAACTGTAAGATTTAATTCAATATCATTACTAAACCTTTAGTTCTCAGCTATACATAACAAATTAATAAACATTTCCATGACACTGAAACAGTCGTTATAGTCATATAACTTGCTAAATATCTCTATTACTACAATGCTACTATTAATACCACAGGCGCATTAACCCAGAAGAATTTGTCTTGCGAGAAATCTAGTGGATCCCTAATAGCGGAGGGGTAGGGGATCCCCGGTGGCGCAGTAGTATGTATCATTACTACTAACACTAGTACTTTGTCTTTCGATCAGTTGCATCAGTAACTTAAATATGTGATTCACTCGGTGCAGTAGTAATATTATTTTATTTTAACAATGTGCATGACTATGCAATACTCTACATACTTAGGTTGGGTGAGTGGGAGCAAAGAGAAGGCCCATAGATAATTATTTCGTTTTTATTGTGTGTTCTTTTTTTGAGCTAGCTAACCACACTGCCATATTAAAACTACATTCTTACTATGTAAAAGACTTATTTATATTGTCTAAATATTATCATTTGTTCTCAAAATAATGTTATTTAGCAGGGCTTAACTATTTTAATATACATCTTCAAGGGTTGGTGTTTGAGTAGGCTTGGAGAATGTGTTTTTAGATGAATATACCATGCATTCATGCTTATATTTGTGTGTGTGTGTGTGTGTGTGTGTGTGTGTGTGTATGTTCGTGCGTGACAGCGTGTGTATTTATGAGAGCGTGTATATTTGTGTGCGTATATGTGTTTCTTTTCTTTTTCAAATGTCTCTTATAGCAATGCTACTACTACTACAACTACTACTACTGTATAAAGACGATGACGATGACGACAATAATAATGATGCTAATTACGACAATGATGAATTTGACTGATTTAGTTAATTGATTCAAGCATTGATCAATTGAAAAATGAACTCACTGATGAGCCAAACATTATTTTGATTTTGATTTCAGGATGATGGAACCCTACTGCCCATGGTCATGAAATGTTGTTGAAATACCTAGCTTGGAAACGTCTGCATGCACTGCAATATGTATTGAGATCCTTTGTCTGGACGGTTTTCAATAAACGTTTTCTTTTAAAAAGTCAAAGTTTTAGTTTGTTTCATTATATATAAAATCATTCAGGCTGATTGAAATGATTTGGTTTTCATTTGAAAGCAACTTTCTGTTTCTTTATGTGTGAATCATTTTATTTGCCGTTCTCTGTTTCATTGTGTGTGAATCGTTTACCTTACGTGTCATTTTCTATTTTATTGTGTGAATCTGTATACCTGTAATTTTTTTCTTTCAGTGTATAATTGGTCGTATTTTCTGTTTCATAATGTGTGTATCATTCTAGCCCTATGTTATTGTCTGTTTCATACTTAATTAAACAAATAGCAAGGACTATGATTAATAATAACACAGAAAATAACCAAACAATGACTCACACTCAACTGAATTAAAAATATACAATGATTTCCAAGTTATTAAAACAGAAAAGAACAAACAGGTTGAATTAATAACACATTAATAAGAAATAATAATAAAATTTGAGAAAAATATTATTCAAACTTGGAAAGGTGAACAATACCCTGAGTAGAGTTTAACATTACTAACATTACAATGAAATAGTATTAAAAATAGATAAGTAAACAAACGATTAAATAAATAAATAAATATTCTAAATTGAGATTCATAAAATAGGGTTAAGGGGAGATAACAGAGAACGAGAGGAAAGGAACAAGGGAGGTATGTATGGGGAACAGGAAGGACACTCTACAGTGTGGAAAGAGGGAAAGGAAGATGGGGTGGAAATGGGGAAGGACTGAAGCTAAACAATCTCAGTTTCAAAGAAACACGCACAACATATGCACACACACACGCACACACACACACGCACACACACATACGAGAGAGAGAGAGAGAGAGAGAGAGAGAGGCTCGCAACAGTGAAGCCGACCCCTGCAACAAGCCAATCTGTCTGACGATCACCGCCAATGACCAAGTCAACCCCATCAGGCCCAACACCACAACCAGCGCCACACAAAGATACCCACAGGTTTCAGCAGCTTCCACTTTCATCGCCAACCGAGGAGCCGGCATCTAATAGTTGGATATATGTGATGAGAGATCAGTGCACTGCACCACAAACTTTGACAAGATTGTGGTGGTTGTAGAAGTGCACAAAGCTTAGGCTTTCTCATTTAGATCAGCTGGTTGTCTGGTACCCAATCTATTGATGACTTAGTAGGACTCCGTGTCCTTCCTGGCTTTCTCATCCTACATTCACTGTTTAGCTTGTAAAGGTCTTTCGTATGACGAAGTTTGACTTTGGGCCACAAATAATCTGTATCGTTGCAGATAAATAGACAAATAGAGCAGTTCTTCTTGCCACATGCACAGGGGAAAGAGCCAGCACTTTGAGGTTGGCTGCTCCTGGTTGTCTGTCTGGAGTGAACAAGCAATTCCCGAAGGTTTGGATCATGCTTGTAGTCTATGAGAGATGGGGAGTTGAAGATTTGAGCAGTTTCTGGGCGGGGCCTGTAAGATGGACCAGTTGGATCGCAGAAAATGGACAGCAGTGCGGTATAGAAGAATGACAATCAGACGATCTGCCGCACCCTGCTTTCTGTTTGGAGCAATGCCAGACTGTCTTGTGACCGCAGAGGATGCAGGGTCTGTTGGCGTGCAATACTCCTCACCTTGTGAAGAGCCTCAGCGACTACCTGAGCTGGATAGTGTCTTGCCGTGAAAAGTCTGACATTATAAATCTTGGCGTCAAACTCATCACGGTCAGTGCAGAGGCGTTTTCATCTCAAGAACTGATAATACCAGATGCTGGTCTTGACTGGCGGGTTATTGGATGAGCGCCAATCCAAGTATGAGTGCGAGTCATGAGTTGGTTTATAGTGGTCTGAGTGGTCTGATGTGAAGATACAGCCATTCCTCAAGTACAGTTTCATGTCAAGGAAGGTCACAGATTTACTGGAGATTTAAGATGCGAATTTGATGGCCGGTTGGAAGCTCTGTTTGAAGCTGATTAACTCCGTGAGTCAGTCAGTAGTCAGCAAGGTCGTTATTTATAAACCTCTTGTAGAACTCAGACATAGGTTTAGTGTACTGCTGACAGATCTGGTGCTCCAGGTTGCCCATGAGTAAACATACATAGCTATAGGGCTCATTTTAGAGCCCATGGCCACACCACTCATCTGTGCAAAGTTCAAAGCATTGAAAGAAGGTGTGAACAAACATGCATAGCTAGTCAAACTTCACAATGCGAAGGACCCTCACATGCCAAACAGTGAATGTTATCTACATCCTTCACTGTGTACTGTGCAGTACTTTAGTGTTGATTTTGTACAGGAGGGGGGGGGGGGGGTAACAGCCCGTTCACTGTCGGATCGATTTGGCAAACATTTGTCAGATATCCAACACAACATAAACAAGATGATAGCCCGTCACTTCAACCAACCGGCCACAGTGGCCAGAATATTTGTGTCAGGAATCTTTGGCGCATGAACACCAAGGATGAGAAAGCCAGGAAGGACACTCCTACTTAATCGAAAAACAACCAGCTGAGAAAGCTTGAGTTTGTGCACTTCCACAACCACAACATTCCTATCAAAGGTTCGTGGTGCAGTGCACTGATCCCTCATTACATATACCCAACTGCTTGATGCCGGCTACACGGTGGCCGATGCAACTGGAAGCTGCTGAACTCGTGGGCACCTTTGCTTAGCTCCAACATTTACACTGTGTTGTGTTGTGTGCAAGTTGTCCGCCATATGAAGAGCTTAGCTCCAACCTGTGCACTGTGTTGTGTTGTGTTGTGTGTTGTCCGCCTGACGAAGAGCTTAGCTAGCTCCAACCTGTGCACTGTGTTGTGTTGTGTGCAAGTTGTCCGCCTGACGAAGAGCTTAGCTAGCTCCAACCTGTGCACTGTGTTGTGTTGTGTGCAAGTTGTCCGCCTGACAAAAAGCTTAGCTCCAACATGTACACTGTGTTGTGTTGTGTGTTGTCCGCCTGACGAAGAGCTTAGCTAGCTCCAACATGTGCATTGTGTTGTGTTGTGTGTTGTCCACCTGACGAAGAGCTTTGCTCCAACATGTGTACTGTGTTGTGTTGTGTTTTGTCCATCTGACAAAGAGCTTTGCCCCAACATGTGCACTGTGTTGTGTTGTGTGTTGTCCGCCTGTCGAAGAGCTTAGCTAGCTCCAACATGTGCATTGTGTTGTGTTGTGTGTTGTCCGCCTGACAAAAAGCTTAACTCCAATATGTGCACTGTGTTGTGTTGTGTGTTGTCCGCCTGACGAAGAGCTTTGCTCCAACATGTGCACTGTGTTGTGTTGTGTGTTGTCCACCTGACGAAGAGCTTTGCTCCAACATGTGTACTGTGTTGTGTTGTGTTTTGTCCATCTGACAAAGAGCTTTGCCCCAACATGTGCACTGTGTTGTGTTGTGTGTTGTCCGCCTGTCGAAGAGCTTAGCTAGCTCCAACATGTGCACTGTGTTGTGTTGTGTGTTGTCAGCCTGTCGAAGAGCTTAGCTCCAACATGTGCACTGTGTTGTGTTGTGTGTTGTCCGCCTGTCGAAGAGCTTAGCTCCAACATGTGCACTGTGTTGTGTTGTGTGTTGTCCGCCTGTCGAAGAGCTTTGCTCCAACATGTGCACTGTGTTGTGTTGTGTTTTGTCCGCCTGTCGAAGAGCTTAGCTCCAACATGTGCATTGTGTGTGGTGTTATCTTGTTGTTGTCCACATTACCATTCCTTTGGCTTATGAACATATTTGTTTCTCATTATTGTAATTCCATTAAAATAACCCATTTCCCATATAATATAACAAAAACATAACAATGATTCAATGATAACGAAATAGAAAGCAATGATTTTCAGAAATGAAACAAAAAATTACGTTTCACTGATAATGAAACAGAAAAAAAACCCATATAATTATTCACACTTAACGAAGCAGAAATAAAGGGGTAGAATGAGATGAAAATTATTAAATAGGAAATAAGAATGATTCACACCTAATGGAACAGGAAAGAACAAATCAAATGAATCTCTCTGAGAGAATAGAAAATAACAGAATGATTCACTCATGAAACAAATTAAAAAGTTGTTGAATGATTCACTCAAAGTGAAGCAGAACGTATCAGGTTTGATGATTGACACCTGATGAAACAGAAAATCCCAATCAAGTATAATGATTCACACATTAACAAACAAAATCGCAAGCAGAATGATTCACACATTATGAAACAGATATTAACAAAATTATGGATATAGATTTTCTTACATAATGAAACAAAATAAACAACAGAATGGGTTCACATAATAAACTGGAAAATATTAGGCACTTAAAATAATTCATAAATAATGAAAAAAAGAAGACCAATTGAATGATTCACACAAAATGACAACGAAAACAACAAGACTATCCACACATAATAGAACAAACAAACAACCGCAAAATGGCAGGCAGAATGATTCACACTTAGTGAAACAAACGGAAAACGATAACCACACAGAATGATCCAAGCATAGTGAGACAGAAAAAGAAAAAAAAAACTTATTACATTTCGTCACTCAGACAGTAACGTTTACACTTGTACTAATGAAACAGAAAGTTACATCAGGCAGAATAATTTCACACATAATGAAACAGAAAATTACATCAGGCAGAATAATTTCACACATAATGAAACAAAAAATTACATCAGGCAGAATAATTTCACACATAATGAAACAGAAAATTACATCAGGCAGAATGATTTCACATATAATGAAACAGAAAATTACATCAGGCAGAATGATTTCACACATAATGAAACAGAAAATTACATCAGGCAGAATAATGTCACACATAATGAAACAGAAAATTACATCAGGCAGAATGATTTCACATATAATGAAACAGAAAATTACATCAGGCAGAATGATTTCACATATAATGAAACAGAAAATTACATCAGGCAGAATACTTTCACACATAATGAAACAGAAAATTACATCAGGCAGAATGACATAATGAAACATAACATAAAAAACTTGTAGAAATGTAACAGAAAGCCTTTAAGCCCTTTTATTTAGTTATTGACTTTTTTATTTTTTTTTTGAAAACCATCCAGACAAAAGATCTCAATACAACATATACTGCAGAGATTTTAGAGGTATTTCAAGATTCCATGGCTATGTGCAGTAGCATGAGTACTCTGGGTTCCATCATCCTGAAATCAAAATGAAAATAATGTTTAGATCATCAGTGATTTTATTAATCAAATGGTCAATAAAGCGATCAATGAATGTTTCAATCAATTAAATCAGTCATTCCTTATGGGTGTCATCATCAACGTCAGCATCATCGTCACAACACACACACACACACACACACAAACACAAAGGCACGTGCTCACACATACACACACGCATGAATGATAATTCATCAAAATAAACATTATCCAAAAATACCAATGCTTGAAAGTATATATTAAATTAGTTAAGCTTTACTGAAACATAATATAGATAATATTTAGACAAGATAATAACATTAAAAAAGCAGTTTGTTTGTTTACATAATAAGAATGTAAGTTTATTATGGCAATGTGATTAGTTAGCACAACAAAACAACACAGATGAAATAATTATCTCATATGCCTTATCATTGCCCGTTACTGCTCCACCCACTTCATGTATATAGAGTATTGCACAGTCGCATACCTTGTTAACATAAAATTACTATTGCATAGTGTAAATCACAGATTTAAGATACTGATGCAACTGAAAGATAAAGTACAAATACTTGTAGTGTCAATAGTAATTGTAGCAGTAGTAGCAGCAGTTATAGTAGTAATACCAAGTATTCTATAAATCTTCGTTCTTCCTCTGACACCCTCATGCTTCACATACCCCGTGACAAACTCTCCGCTGTTGCCTGTTGATCTTTCTCAGTGCTTGGCCCTTTAATTTGGAACTCTCTTCCTTTCTCTCTTTGCAGCTCTCCAAACATAGCTAATTTCAAATCCAACTTGAAAACTCATCTCTTGCTTAAATGTGTCTGATCTTGCCTCCTTTCATCATCGTCGTCATTCCTCCATTTTTTTATTTTATTCAGACCACCGCCACCACCCATCCCATAACTCCTCCTTAGCTCTCCCCTCCTTCCTCCTTACCTCGACTCTTATTCGATAGCAAGTGTCTGATTTTATTTTGTATGAAGCCGGATGTTTAGAATGAATGCATGTGTACTGCGCTTTGAACTGATATCACTATTATTATTATTATTTTTTTAAAATTATTATTATTATTATTATTATTATTATTATTATTATTATTATTATTATTATTATTATTATTATTATTATTATTATTATTATTATTATTATTATTATTTTAAAGATATTTAGCAGGTTGTATGAATATAATGACTTTTCAGCATCATGTAAGTGTTCATATGTTTGTAATGTATAGCTGAGAACAAAAAATTAATAATAGTATTGTATTAAATCTTACAGTGTTTCTAGTATTTTCCACCACCATAGCCACCTCCATGGCCGAATCCACCCCCGAATCCACCAAGTCCGCCCCATCCACCGAGACCGCCGAAGCCACCATATCCACCGCCAAGTCCGCCGAAGCCACCAAATCCACCGCCTAGTCCGCCGAAGCCGCCTCCGTAGCCTCCTCCATAGCCTCCTCCGTAGCCACCTCCGTAGCCACCTCCGTAGCCACCTCCGTAACCGCCATAGCCCTTAACCTATAAGAACCAAGATAGGCATTCACACATCACGATTCATATGCTCGATTATTTGTCTTTGTCCCCTCCATTTTGGACAGGATGACTGGGTTCTTTAACTTGCCACTGTCATGTCACAAGAGAAGGTGAAATACAATATAAAGAGTCATTACAGAAATCAACTCTAGAGGATAAAAACGTTCCGTTATCTTCGAGATTCCAATATGTCTCACTCCAATGAGCATTTTACACTGTGTCATTACCACTAAATAATGATAATAATAATAATAATAATAATAATAATAATAATAATAATAATAATAATAATAATAATAATAATAATAATAATAATAATAATAATTACAATAATAATAATAATACAATTGATATGCACAAGATAGTTCTGAACATTTTGTTTTTCAAAGCGTTTAATAATAGGTGTATTTATCTTTGATTTGAATCTGGGGCTGTTGCTAACTAAGCTTGGTATAATGCTGATATTTTCGTCGGTCGATATCATTGTAGTCGCGTTGAAAATTGTGTGGACCTAGTTGTTTATTATCGATCGAATGATCCCGATCTATCCTACAATCGCTAATTAAATTTTGAATGTCTTATGATGTAAAACAGTGCTTAGTTCTGGTGACATGTTTTATTTTGGTTGATTGCGTCATCCTGGAATGTTCGTAACTTTTCTGACTTGTTTAGAGGGTATAAAAATTATGCACTGTCTGCTTCACTTTATAATATGATGATGATGATCGTTGGTGTCAGGGTGGCGGCGTAATGCTTCGTCCTTAACGCTTACACAATAGGCAGGGTGGATAAAAAATTCCAGTTATAGGAGATTCAAGCTGGATCGACCATTGATTCGTGTAAGTAATAATAATAATAATAATAATAATAATAATAATAATAATAATAATAATAATAATAATAATAATAGTAATAATAATAGTAAAAATAATCATAATAATACAAAATAATATTAATAATAATTGTACAGGATGCTATAGCATATTCACACTCTTTTTTCTTTAAAGCCTAAATAGGTCTAAATAAAAATGGCGAATAAAACCTATATGTTTTCTAATTCACGCTAAGAGATGACTAGTTACAAATATTCACACATTTGTGTCTTAGATACTATTTGTTACAAATATTCACACATTTGTGTCTTAGATACTATTTGTTACAAATATTCACACATTTGTGTCTTAGATACTATTTGTTACAAATATTCACACATTTGTGTCTTAGATACTATTTGTTACAAATATTCACACATCCGTGTCTTACATACTATTTGTTACAAATATTCACACATCCGTGTATTAGATACTATTTGTTACAAATATTCACACATCCGTGTCTTAGATACTATTTGTTACAAATATTCACACATCCGTGTATTAGATACTATTTGTTACAAATATTCACACATCCGTGTATTAGATACTATTTGTTACAAATATTCACACATTTGTGACTTAGATACTATTTGTTACAAATATTCACACATTTGTGTCTTAGATACTATTTGTTACAAATATTCACACATTTGTGTCTTAGATACTATTTGTTACAAATATTCACACATCCGTGTCTTAAATACTATTTGCGAAATGTGAATCTAAACGTCGTGGCCGATCGTTCAAAATGTGTGCTACAGCATTACATGGCTTATCTTTCTTAGAATTCAGATGCAGGTGAACTCCAAACATAAGCAGTGGAGTTTGACCATCAAACCCCATGGCACTGCTGGGGTAAGGCAAGGGAACTATTGCTGTTCCTGAAGTCTCAAGGGACGCTCAAAGATGACGGTGAAATCTCTCCGATAAGGGTGACATAACAAGCTAGTAAAACCAGAACTTCCGTGTCTAACTGTGAGGGCCACTATCCCCCCACCCACCGCACTCCTTTGACGTTTTACAAGGGCAGTTATTACGTTATGTACTCTTTAGAATACTTGTCACCACGTTTAAAAGTAAGATTTGGCAAGTATTGGACAGCATCAACCTATGAATGTATAAGCAAATAGTCCTAGTTTGAATTCAATGCGTTTTCACATTTTGATCAAGGGTCCACACTCACCTTAACGGGGACTGGGATGGGGATGGCGACTGTCTTGTAATTCTGGTAATAACCATCAGCAGCAGCCATGGCCACCACTGCCATCAGTAGAACAATCACTGCAGACATGTTCATGATGAGGGTCTGCACATGCACAAGAAAAAGATTACAAGTAAGAAAGGGAAAAAATAAACAATAAGTAGAAAGGAAAGACTAGACAAGAAGTAGGAACAAAAACGAAAGCAATCCGTTCACAAAACAAAGAAGAAATAAATATAAAATAGATCTAACACAAAGAAAAAAAAATGAATGGAATAATTATTTTTTTAAATGTAGATAAATAAATAAACTATTCTAAGTAAGTAAAGAAACAATGAAACAAAAATGTAATACATACATAACTAAATTAAAAACTACAGGTAAATTAAAAAAAATAATGGACTGAATATAAATAAAATAATTTTAATTGCAAAATACAGAACAGAAATATACTGGTCCAAATAATGTAAGAAACAAGACAGAAAGAACATTGGAATATCAGATATTAATAACAAAGAAATGATACAATGAAGAGAACAATTAACACAAAGATCATTACTCTACACTACTTACTTTTGTTTATACAGTCTGGACGTGTTTCGGTACGGTGGAAACAGGGAAGGAACTGTGACATCCTAATCCGCATCGTACCTATTTATCCCCCTTGAAATCCCCTGAAGCTAAACCCTCCGTTTTTTCTGCCCAACAGAGTTACACCCCTTCGGATCCCCGGCTGCAGAGTCTCACCATGTAATTAATCATTAATTTTATGCTAGGTCACTGACGCTCAGTATGACACCGGATTGATCTATCACTCTGTCCTGGGCATGATAATTAATATTTTAAAAGGCGTGCGCCTCCAAACGTTACTGATATTCAGTGTGCAAATGATTATGAATCAATCTAAAAGTAACACTTTCAGACAGCTCGTGAAAGATTTTGGTGGAATTTGTTTTTTTACATTTTTGTTTGTTACCTTCATTTTTTTTAATTTCACAAACTAATCTGAAAACACTTTAAAATAGTTGGGAAACTGAACGGGGAAAATATAAATTTTTCCAGTCGATTGCATATCCCAAGCACCTATAAACATATTTTGCCCAAACTTCATATGGACACATCACTATGAACATTCACCCTGCCATTATATTTGCTCTATCACATAGTTCAAGGCTCATAGGTCGATATTTGTTAAACAATTTTTTGCATATTTCTAAAGCATGACTAAATCAATTTAGATGATTTGGGTATTCTGGTAGTTCAAAGTATGACTCGACTTTCAGTGTCTGTGAGTCAGTCAGTTTGGCAACTTTTTATAACAGATTGTTGTACCTTGAAGTTTAATGTTTTAAAAACACTGCAACCCTACATCTTTGGATGAGAGTATAAACCGAGGTCTAGTCTAAGGACGCACGCATTCCATAGCACGGACTGTTAAGATGGGTGAGTGCCCAACTACACAAATCACCCAGCAAGCATCTGGTTTGTGCTCAGTTGTCCGGTCGTCAGAGGATGAGCCCAAAGGATGCCAGTGGGCGCTACGGGCGGCTTGAGTTAGATTCTCTATCGCCAGCGCCTTGAACGGTTCTTGAGCTAGAAAAGTGCTATGTAAGAATAATTCATTACCAAAAAAATTTTGTGTGTGGTAAATTTGCGTGTGTATGTGTGTGTGTGTGTGTGTGTGTGTGCGCGCGCGCGCGTATGGGGTGTTTGTTTGTGTGTGTATGTGTGTTTGGGGGCATTACTAATTGTAAAATATAATTCATTTTTATATAATCATTAAAACAAGATGGCAACGCATTCAGATGTATTTCCAGGCAACGACACACATAGGCGAAAAAATAAGCATTTTCAACATCGTTATATTTGTTTGTGGTTTTGTTACTCGGCTTTATCTTATCGAAGCAAAAGGCCACTATCTGAACTATCTGCAAGAAAAAATGTTTATAAAATAAGGTCAGCCAGTGTTTAGGTACAGCGCAAAACATATTAAGAAAATGGTGAAACACAATGATGTTGACCTATAAGGAAGTACAACTACCAATGTTCCAATGGTTAGCAGTAGTGAAAGTATCTGCAAAGTAAAATTGATGAATTTCGATTCAGTCATTCATATTGTGATACAGTTTCATAAAAAAAACTCCTTCCCCTCCCCCTATCTCCCATCACCCGCCAAAAAAAAAAGAAATGATGGCCCATGATTTGATTTGAATGAAGTACCTGTATACCAAACTCTACAAAATCGCTTTGGCCGTTTTTGATATATTAAGCAAAACAAGTTTAGCAACAAAATGTCTCCAATGATCTTGACCTTTGCGGTAGAGCAAATATGATGGCACTGGAGACAGGCCAAAAGCCGGGATAATATTCTTATGAATTGTGGTCAAATTCATTATTCAATTCTTGAGATACATGGCGTCTCCTCTCTGAAAATCCTTCTCGGGAAGGGAGGGGACCATAAACTGATTAAATGATTAAATAACATGGCGTCTAAGGGACAGACGGACCGATACACTGACTCAGATCGAAAATTTGACCGTTCTGATCCCCCGCCCCCCCCCCCCCTTGCCCCTCTCCTACCCCTCACTCCCGACTATTTCAAAGTATTTCCAAGTAAGTCTGGAAATACAAAAACCACAACGGTGACTTTACCTTTGCTTGAAACCTAGCATATATTTTTACATTTAATTGGTATCTCCATCAAACTAATTGTTTTGGTGATGATTAAAGTACTAACACTACACAATAACTTATAATTATAATAATTTTTGTAATGTTGATGAAAAATACACAAAAACATTGCTTTGAAATACAAACAGAAAGAGATGCCATCATAGATCAAAGGCAAAGAACATTAGTCAATGAATGTCAATTAAAAGGATTCATTATAGGTTTATATTAATTTTCTGAAAGTAAATATTAAGATAGTTTTGTAATTTCCAATAAATGTATACTCGCATCAAAACCTCTGGTTGTTATTCTAATCTCGGTGCACATTTTCTCTTTAGCTCAATTAAACGTTTCTCCCATAAACAGTATATGGAGATGCAAAGGAAGAGTCAAACTTTATTTTAAAATAAGTTTTGATTGCCAAAAAAAGTAGTTTTTAAACCAAACGCCGTCATAAAATAAACTTATTTTAAATTTTTTATTTATTTAAGTTTTGTAATTTTATAAATGTTATAAACTGTAGGCATAAAATAGGGAATGGTCATGCCTTTACTGCACTTATCACAAAACAATTAGTTTGATGGAGAGGGCAATCAAGTTTGAAATTAACTGCTACATTTGGAGATAAAGAAAAGTCGCCATTCATGTTTTTGTGTGTGCGTGTTTGTTCCTTAAAAAAAGATGGAGTGTAATGATTAGTTATTAACACACACCTATTGAAAGCCATTCAAATGTATTCTCAGCTACAAATATTTACATATGCCGACACATTTTTTTTAACAACTTGAAACTTAATGGTAAAACAATCTGTTATAGAAAACTTATAAACCAACTGACCAACAGACACCGAAAGATGAGTCAGATGTTGAAGTACCAGTATACACAAGCAACCAAAATTTGTTCATTAATTCTATAGAAATATGGCAAACTGTGTTGAGTAAATATCGGCATCTAGTGCGCCTTAAAGCAAAATTAATGTAATGGCAAGGTGATGGTTTGTAGTGGTAGTGTCCCTACAAAGCTTGTGCAAAATATGTTTAGTAATTCTTGAGATATGGTGTGCAATGGACTGAAATTGACTGAAAAACCCGTCGAAATTCATTCTGTTCAGTTTCCCAAATATTTCAAAGTGTTCTTAAACTAACTTGTGAATTTACAAAAATTGAAGGTTTATTAACTTTTTGGAGCTGTCTGAGGGCACGTTACTGTCAGATTCATCATTATTTACGCACTGATTATCAGTAACTGTAGACGTTAACTGTACACGCCTGTATAAGATACTAATTATCGTGCCCAGGACTGAGTGACTGATCAATATACTCGGCGTCACAGTGTCCGTGGGTGCGCATTTGCAGCCACTGATACACAGTGAGACACTCTATTGTGCAAAAAACGCTGGATGATTAAATTTGCTTCCGGGTCTTTCAAGGGGGATAAATACGAACGATGCGGACCAGCATGTCACAGTTCCTTCCCTGTTTCCACCGTTCCGAAACTCGTATAGACTGCAAAACCTAAGTAAGTATTGTACAGTATTGATCTTAATTGCGTCTCTCTGTGTTATTTATATCTGAACTTAATAATTTCTTCATGTCTTGTTCCTTACATTATTTAGACCAGTATATCTCCTATCTGTATTTCTTTAATTCAATTATTTGCATAATTGGATATATTTATCTGTATTTACATCTTAAATAATTTCTTTACCTGTAGCTCTTAATTTAATTATGGCTTTGTTACATTGTATTTGTGTCATTTGTTTTTTTAAAATTACTTTGAATAGTCAACATTTACATGCATTTCTTAAAATATTTAATATCTTTCTTTCTTTGTTATTCCTGTTTATTTCTTTATATGTAATTCTTTATTTTGTTCTGTCTTTATTACATTTTTCTGTCTTACATTGCTTAATTACTTTGACTTGTCTAATGACGTATCTTCATTTATTACAATCTTTATAACATTTCTTTCTTTGTTAGACTTGGAGTTATATATTCTTTCTTTCTTCTTTGCTTTTTTTTTGGTTGCCATTTTTTGGTTGCCACCATCATGAACGAGTTTCTTACCTATGTATATTGCGAACCCAGCTGACATATTTCTTGTCTCTTTCTTTCTTTCTTTCTTGTAATCCTTTCTTTTTTGTGCAGACCCTCATCATGAACATGTCTGCAGTGATCGTTCTATTGATGGCAGTGGTGGCCATGGCTGCTGCTGATGGTTATTACCAGAATTACAAGACAGTGGCCATCCCCATCCCAGTCCCCGTTAAGGTGAGTGCGGACCCTTGGTCAATATGACTGTGCAAACACTTTAACATGTATAATTCCCAATGGGATATGACTAGTTGCTTATACAATTACAATCTTACATTGTTGCTGTCTAATACTTGCCAAAGTTGAAATGTTGTGGCAAGTATTGTAAACAGTACATATAATAGCAACCCTTTTGAAACGTCATAGTAGGGCATGCTGGCACACTGTTAGACACGGAAATTGTAGCTTAAAATATTATACCTCTGACTACTTAAGCTACAATTTCTCCCGCTGTTTAAGTACGTCAACCATGAACATAGAACTTATTCTACTCCCCAGAGAGCGTCACAACCTTTGGGTGTATATACCGCTGTGTGTTCTGTCAATTTTCGGCCAGGACAAGCGAGAACTTCCTGAAAACGTTTTTATGTCAGTACGATTAACGGAAATCATTGAGCGTCACTTAATACTACAAGAACACCTTACTCTTTCAGCAATGCATTGAGGTTTGTTGGTCAAGCTCCGCTGCTCATATTCTAAAGGAAATAGGCTTTTTACTACTGTGTCAGACCTTTTGAACACGACGATGTTTAGAGACACAAAAATGTATGAATATTTGTAACAAAATAGTTATCGGTTAGTGTGAAGTAGACAGAGTATTACATTTATTTGCAATTTTAATCTATACCTCAGGCTCGTTACTTTAAAGAAAAAGTGTACAAATCTGCTATAGATCCTGTACAACAACAACGACAACAATGACAACTATTATTATTATGAATGCACTGCGCTCCCTCAAGAGTGTCACAACCTTTGGGTGTGTATATACGGCTGTGTGTTTTGTCAATTTTCGCGATGGCCAGTGAGAACGTCGTGAAAACTTTTTTTTAGTACGCTTATCGGAGAGCTGTCAATCATTGAGCGTCACTTAATACTACAGGAACATCTTTCTCTTTCAGCAATGCATTGGGGTTTATTGGTCAAGCTCCGTTGCGCATATTCTAAAGGAAATAAGATATTTATTACTGTGTCAGACCTTTTGAACACGACGACGTTTAGTTTCAAATGTTAGCAAAATAGCCATCATTTAGTGTGACGTAGACATAGTATTAGTTTCATTTGCAATTTTAATCTATACATCAGCCTCCTGACTTGAAAGAAAAAGTGTGAAAATATATGTTGTAGTATACTGTACAAAAACCAACAGTGACAACAACGATAACTATTATTATTAATATCATTATTATTATTATTATTATTATTATTATTATTATTATTATTATTATTATTATTATTATTATTATTATTATTATTATTATTATTATTATTATTATTATTATTATTATTAGGTGGTAAAGTTCACAGTTTAAGTTCTTGGAGTGACCCTGGTTCGAATCTTGATGATGACAGAAGGTTTTTTCCTCAGGAATCGACTCTCTGTTATGACTCCTTAAACGGTGTTCCACCTCTCCTTTTTGTTGCAGCGACACCTTAAAGAGCCTGGTCATACTCCCAACATGGCAGGTGACAGGCTCATATAATCGTGCATACATTCAGTTCCTTCAGTATCTGTCAGCCGTCTGTGGCGATTGACAGTGCGCGTCAAGCAGCAAATTAACGTCTTGGGCAGACTGAGTCAGTTCCTGTTTTTAGAAAGCACCCGTTGAATGCTCTTTGAACTAATAAAGCGACATCTAAGAAAAAACTGTTTTAGTAATATGGTAAATGTCTTTGTGCGAAATAAATGAAATAAGCTGTTGTATAAATGTGTATTGTGGTCGGTTGGCAGGTTAAGGGCTATGGCGGTTACGGAGGTGGCTACGGAAGTGGCTACGGAGGTGGCTACGGAGGAGGCTACGGTGGAGGCTTCGGAAGCGGCTTCGGCGGACTAGGCGGCTTCGGTGGCTTCGGCGGACTAGGTGGTGGATATGGTGGCTTCGGCGGTCTCGGTGGATGGGGCGGACTTGGTGGATTCGGGGGTGGATTCGGCCATGGAGGTGGCTACGGAGGTGGAAAATACTAGAACAACTGTAAGATTTAATACAATATTATTATTAAACCTTTTGTTCCCAGCTATACATTATAAATAGGTAAACATTTCCATGATGCTAAAACAGTCATTATGGTCATATAACTGGCTAAATATCTCTATTACTACAATGCTACTATTAATACCACAGGCGCATTAACCCAGAAGAAAGGGTCTTGCGAGAGAATTAGTGGATCCCTAATAGCCGAGGGGTAGTGGATCCCCGATAGTGCAGTAGTATGTATCATTACTACTAACTTACACTAGTACTTTGTCTTTCAATTGCATCAGTGTCTTACATGTAAATCTGTGATTCACTGGGTGCAGTAGTAATTTTATGTTAACAATGTGCATGACTATGCAATACTCTACATAGGCCTACTGCGGTTGGGTGAGTGGGAGCAGCAACAAATAAAGAGAAGGCCCATAGATAATTATTTCGTTTGTTTTTGTTTTGTTGAGCTAGCTAACCACACTGCCATATTAAAACTACATTCTTACTATGTAAAAGACTTTTAATTATATTGTCTAAATATTATCATTTGTTCTCAAAATAATGTTATTTAGCATAGCTTAACTATTTTCATATACACCTTCAAGGGTTGGTGTTTGAGTAGTCTTGGAGAATGTCTTTTTAAATGAATATACCATGCATTAATGTTTATATTTGTGTGTGTATGTTCGTGCGTGACCGCGTGTATATTTGTGAGTGCGTGTATATTTGTGTGCCTATGTGTATTTGTGTTTGTTTTCTTTTCCATATGTCTTTTATACCAATGCTAATGCTACTACAACTGCTACTACTGTTTAATGACGATGACGACGACGACGATAATAATGATGATAATGACGACAATAATGAATTTGACTGATTTAGTTAATTGATTCAAGCATTGATCAATTGATAAATGAACTCACTGATGAGCAAAACATTATTTTGATTTTGATTTCAGGATGATGGAACCCTACTGCCCATGGTCATGAAATGTTGTTGAAATACCTAGCTTGGAAACGTCTGCATGCACTGCAATATGTATTAAGGTCCTTTGTCTGGACGGTTTTCAATAAACGTTTTCTTTTAAAAGGTCAAAGGTTTAGTTTGTTTCATTATCTGTAAAATTATTTAGGTTGATTGAAATCTTTGGCTTTTTATTTTAACATAACTTTCTGTTTCCATATGTGAGAATTATTTCTTTCCCGTTTTCTGTTTTATTATGTGTGAATTGCTCGACTTACGTGTCATTTTCTGTTTTATGGTGTGAATCTGTCTGCCTGTTATTTTTTTTCTTCAGTGTATAATTGTTCGTATTTTCTATTTCATATGGTGTGTATCCTTCTAGCCCTATGTTTCTTCCTGTTTCACACTTAATTAAACAAATAGCAAAGACTGTGATTAATAATAACACAGAAAATAACCAAACAATGGTTCACACACAACTGAATTAAAAATCTAAATGATTTCCAGGTTATTAAAACAGAAAAGAACAAACATGTTGAATCAATCGCACACTATGATAAGAAGCAACCATTCAGATGTATATCCAGGCTATGATTAGGATATAACTCCATTCTCCGTCAACAACAGTGTTATATCAGGTTATAACTTAAATCCCTGTCAACATAAAACATGTAGCTGAAAAATGTACATTGTAGCAAATTGAAAACAAAGTCCATTATCTCTACGTGACATCATGGTCAAGAAACGCTTCAGATCAAGCATCAACATTGGCAGGACACGCACTTTTCCAGGACCAGACATCGGAAGTGACCACGATCTCGTGATGATGTCTTTCCGGCTCCACTTGAAGAGAGTAAACACAGCAAAGTGTACTAGACTGAAGTTCGACCTGGACAAACTGCAAGACCCGGAGGTGGCAGAAATATTTCAGGCCACAATTGGAGGTAAATTTGCACCACTGCTCATTTTTAAAGCTGGTGAAGTAGATGTCAGCACTATGACAACCACATTCAACTTAGCTGTGACAGATGCCGCCACGGAGATCCTTGTAAAGCACCGGCCAAAGAAGAAGCTGTGGATCACACCTGAACTTTTGGACATGTTTGATAAACGAAGAGAGATGAAAAAGAGAAAGGACACCTCACAGGGAGCTGATGCCTACCTAAACATCAACAATGACATCCAAAATGGCATGCGCACAGCAAAGGAGAACTGGATAGAAGATCAATGCCAGGAAATAGAGAACAATCTGAACAAGAACAACAGCAGGAAGGCCTACCAGACTGTGAAGCGGCTGGCAAGTGTTAAACAACCCAAGGTCTCCATGATCCAAAGCAAGTCTGGCATTTGCCTTACAGAAGAACAAGAAGTCTTGGACAGATGGACAGAGTACTGCTCTGACCTTTACAACCACACACCAAACGGAGACCCATCAGTTCTAGTATGTCCATAGAACAGAGAAGAAGAAGAAATCCTCCCAATTATCCGAGAAGACGTTGAGGCAGCAGTGCAATCGCTGAAGAAGGGGAAGACAGCGGGAGTGGACAACATACCCGAGGAACGGCTTCAAGCAGGAGGAAAAGCGATGAATGACGCACTCACCATTATCTGTAACAAGATCTGGCAGAGTGGGGAGTGACCTAAACCATGGACCCAGTCCCTTGTCATCACTCTTCCCAAAAAAATGTAACTTTCAGGAATGTGAAAATTACCGCACCATCAGCCTCATCAGCCATCCCAGCAAGGTCCTCCTGAAAATAATACTCAACGGCTTGAAACCACCTCCAGAGCTTATGGAATGGAAATAAGTGCAGAGAAGACCAAAATGATGACCATCAACACCAATGGCATTAACATGGACATTAAAGTTCAGGGCCAATCCCTCAACACAGTGCATAGCTTCAAATATTTAGGAGCCATTGTATCAGACAATGGGTCCCGACAAGAAGTCCTTTCCAGGATCGCACAAACAATTGCTACCCTGGCGAGGTTGAAGCCAGTTTGGAAAGACAGGACCATCAGCCTACATTCCAAGGTAAGACTGCTGCGCTCCCTTGTCATCTCCATCTTCCTATATGCTTGCGAAAGACGGACCTTCACAGCAGATCTACAATGAAGAATACAAAGCATGGAGATGAGGTGCTACAGAAAACTTTTGGGCATTTCTTATACCCAGCACATCACCAACGATGAAGTCCGACAGAGCATCACACAAGCCATGGAACAACACGATGACCTGCTCAAATTGGTTAAAAAACGGAAACACGTCGCCAGATCATCAGGTCTTGCAAAGACCATCCTGCAAGGCACAGGTAGAAGAAGAGGAAGACCGAAAAAGAGGTGGGAGGACAACAGTCGAGAATGGACTGGTTTGAAACTGAGCGAAACAATCAGGGTTGCTGAGGACAGGGAAAGATGTAGTACGCTGGTTAAACGATCATCTGTGGTGCCCCTACGACCTCCGAGTTACGGGATAGGATAGGATAGGATAGGTCCATTATCTGAACTATTTGTAAGGAACAACAAAAACTAAATGGATTCAGCCAATTTTTGAGATGCATCACAAACCGTGTTTAGAAAATTATGTCGAAGACCAGTACAACTTATGTTAATCTGATGAATAAAATTTAATACAACAAGAAGCACAGCTACTTTGAACTTTGAAAAAGTGGGAATATAAAGTAATTAAAATGTGTTAAAAAAATAGTAAACATAATTACATTCGATTCAGTTATTATTGAGATAAGGAAAAATGTTAACATCCGAATGACCGACAACCTGACCAGTGCTACTGAATGATTGACCATGAGATGAAGTATGTGTATGCCAAAATCAACCCAATCGGGTAATTTTTTATTACTCAAATGACTAATTCCAACTAAGCACAATTCGGCCGTTGTTATTTTCAAGCTAAACAATGCAGTAATTTATCTGCAATATTTGTATCGATAATTAAAGGTATTCCTTATGTCGGTCAATGAAAAACTATTATTTTCCAGTTCCAACTAAATAAACCGAAAGTAACTAAATGGACTTTCAGACACTCACACACGTAATTTAATAAGGAGAAACAAACATGTGCATAAGCCAAATGAACGCTACTGTTGACTACAAAACCAGACAAAACCACACAGTGCACATTTTGGAGATAAACTCTCCGTCAGGGGACAACGCACAACACAATACTTTCAAACACAATACTTCTCAACACAAGCAATAATAACTCACACACTTGGCTGAAAATCCACATTTTCACAAATGTTATTAATTTGGTGGTGCTTTAACTTTAAAAATAAATCTCATAGTTAATGCTTCACATACCCCGCTACAAACTCTCCTCTGCTGGCCGTCGATATTCCTCAGTGCTTGGAAACTTGGAACTATCTTCCTCTCTTTTTTCGCACCTCTCCAAACATAGCTACTTTCAAATCCAACTTGAAAACTCATCTCTTGCTTAAATGTTTTTGATCTTGCCTCCCACCATCATCGTCGTCATTTGTCCGTTTGCTTTGTTTTGTTTTTTGTTTTGATTCAGACCACCGCCACCACCCACCCTAACAACCATCCTTAGCTCTCCCCTCCTCCCTCCCTCCCTTGTCTCTTATTCGTTAGCAAGTGTCTGATTTTATTTTGTATGAAGCCGGATATTTAGAATGAATGCTTGAGTGCTGCGCTTTGAACTGATATTGTTTATTGGGAAAAATCGCTATGTAAATATCCTTCTTCTTCGTATTATTATTATTATTATTATTATTATTATTATTATTATTATTATTATTATTATTATTATTATTATTATTATTATTATTATTATTATTATTATTATTATTATTTTTAATATTATTATTATTATTATTATTATTATTATTATTATTATTATTATTATTATTATTATTATTATTATTATTATTATTATTATCATTATTAAAGCTTGAGCTTTGTGCACTTCTACTTCTGTGGCGCAGTGCACTGATCTCTAATTACATATACCCATCTACTCGATGCCGGCTACGCGGTTGGCGATGCATGTGGAATCTGCTGAACTATTGGGCACCTTTGTGTGGTGCTGATGGTGGTGTTGGGTCTGATGGAATTGATTTAGTCATGGGATGGGCGGTGATCTCCAGAAAGGTTGGTATGTCGTTGGGGTCGGTTTCACTGCTGCCAGGCTCTCTCTCTCTCTCTCTCTCTCTCTCTCTCTCTCTCTCTCTCTCTCTCTCTCTCTCTCTCTCTCTCTCTCTCTCTCTCTCTCTCTCGTGTGTGTGTGTGTGTATATGTATGCGTGTGTGGATAGGTTGTGTGTACATGTGTGTATCTTTGAAAGTGAGTGTTTAGCTTGAACCCCTCCCCATTTCCACCCCATCTTCCTTTCCCTCTTTCCACACTGTAGAGTGTCCTTCCTGTTCCCCATACATACCTCCCTTGTTCCTTTCTTCTCCTCCTATCTCTGTTATCTCCTCTTTACCGTATTATTTGAATCTCAACTTAGAATATGTATTGATTTATTCGTTTGTTTATTTATTTATTTATTTTTAAGCATATATGTAAATAATCCATCGGATGACATTGATGGATTAGCTGGAGAGGAACAAGAATTTGAACAGCTGGTACAGAGGTTTGACACCACCTCCAGAGCCTATGGAATGGAAATAAGTGCAGAGAAGACAAAAATGACAAGAATGAACTAACACCAATGGTTTTAACATGGACATCAAAGTCCAAGGCCAATCCCTCAGGAAGTCCTCTCCAGGATCGCACAAACAACTGCTGCGAGGTTGAAGCCAGTTTGGAAAGACAGGACCATCAGTCTATATTCCAAGGTAAGACTGCTGCGCTCCCTTGTCATCTCCATCTTCTAATATGCTTGCGAAACATGGACCTTCACAGCAGATCTACAACGAAGAATACAAAGCATGGAGATGAGGTGCTACAGAAGACTTCTGGGCATTTCTTATACCAGCACATGACCAACTACGAAGTCCGACAGACCATCCTACAAGCCATTGGACAACACGATGACCTGCTCAAAGTGGTGAAAAAACGGAAACTCCGATGGTATGGGCCACGTCACCAGATAATCAGGTCTTATAAAGACAACCCTGAAATTAACAGTGCAAGGAGGTAGAAGAAGAGCGAGACCAAAAAAGAGGGACAAGAGTCGAGAATGGACTGGTGTGAAACTGAGCGAAACCATCAGGGTTGCTGAGGACAGGGAAAGATGGAGTGGGCTGCTTTTACGATCATCTGTGGTGCCCCTACGACCTCCCAGATACGGGATAGGATAGGATAGGGTAGGATAGGATGTACATAATTGTTTATTTATTTTTATTTACAGATTTTTCTTAAGTTTACTATTTCATTGTAATGTTGAACACTACTAAGGGAATATTTTCACCCTCCATGTTTGAAGAGTATGACCTTTATTCACTATTGCTCCTTTTTAAGTATCATTTCATTTTTTCTTGGACGTGTGTTGGGAAGTATTGTTGTGTTGTGTTGTGTGTTGTCCGCCTGACGAAGAGCTTAGCTCCAACATGTGCACTGTGTTGTGTTGTGTGTTGTCCGCCTGATGAAGAGCTTAGCTCCAACATGTGCACTGTGTTGTGTTGTGTGTTGTCCGCCTGATGAAGAGCTTAGCTCCAACATGTGCACTGTGTTGTGTTGTGTGTTGTCCGCCTGACGAAGAGCGTAGCTCCAACATGTGCACTGTGTTGTGTTGTGTGTTGTCCGCCTGATGAAGAGCTTAGCTCCAACATGTGCACTTTGTTGTGTTGTGTGTTGTCCGCCTGATGAAGAGCTTAGGTCCAACATGTGCACTGTGTGGTGTTGTGTGTTGTCCACCTGACGAAGAGCTTTGCTCCCACATGTGCAGTGTGGTTTTGTCTTCTTGTTGTCCACATTAGCATTCCTTTGGCTTATGTACGTATATTGTTATCATTACTGTAATTCTATTTAAAAATCCAATTCACATATAACATAAAAAACATATCAATGATTCAATGATAACAAAAAAGAAAGCAATGATTCACAGATAATGAAACAGAAAATTATGATTCATTGATAATGAAACAGAAAAGAACCGATAGAATGATTCACACTTAACGAAACAGAAAATGAAAGGGTAGAATGATATAAAAATTATTAAGTCGGAAAAAAGATTGATTTACACCTAATGGAACAGGAAAGAACAAAACATATTATTCTCACAAAGAGAATGGAAAATAACAGAATGATTCACTCATGAAACAAAATAAAAAGTTGTAGAATGATTCACTCAAAATGATCAAAAAATTGCAGACATGGGGTTTCTTGATTGACATCTAATGAAACTAAAAATAGCAATCAAGTATAATGATTCACACATTAACAAACAAAATTGAAAGCAGAATGATTCACACATAATGAAACAGATAATAACAAAATTATGGATATAGATTTTCTTACATTATGAAATAAAATAATAAACAAAATGTGTTCACATAATAAAATTGAAAATATTAAACATTTAAAATAATTCATAAATAATGAAAACTAAACTGACAAATTGAATGATTCACACAAAATGACTACGAAAATAACAAGACCACCCAAACATAATAGAACAAACAAACAACAGCCAAATGGCAGACAGAATGATTCACAATTAGTGAAATAAACGGAAAACGACAACCACACAGAATGACCCAAGCATAGTGAAACAGAAAATAACAAACAGAACCATTCACACACGTTCACACAGAAAGTAACGTTCACTGATGTACGTAAGGAAACAGAAAATTACATCAGGCTGAATGACATAATGAAACATCAAATAACAAACTGGTAGAAATGTAACAGAAAATCTTTGAGCCTTTTTATTTATTTATCTACTTTTTTATTTCTTTGAAAACCATCCAGACAAAAGATCTTAATACAAAATATAGTGCAGATATTTTAGAGGTATTTCAAGATTCCATGGCTATGTGCAGTACATGAGTACTCTGGGTTCCATCATCCTGAAATCAAAATGAAAATAATGTTTTGCTCATCGGTGATTTTATTAATCAAATGATCAAAAAAGCGACCGATGTTTGAATCAATTAAATCAGGCATTCCTTATTGTTGTCATCATCAACGTTATCAGTATCATCGTCACAAACACACACACACAAACACACACACGCACACAAACACAAACGCTTGCGCTCACACATACACGCAAGCACGCGCGCTGATGAATGAAAATTCATCAAAATAAACATTCTCCAAAAATACCAATGCTCGAAGGTGTATACTAAAATAGTTATGCATTACTGAAACATAATTTAGGATAATATTTAGAAAAAGTTATATAATTATTAAAGCAGTTTTTTTTGTTTGTTTTACATAATAAAAATGTAATTTTAATATGGCAATGTGATTAGGTAGCACAACAAACCAACACAGATGAAATAATTATCTCATGTGCCTTCTCTTTGCTCCACCCACTCGATGTATGTAGAGTATTGCACAGTCGCATACCTTGTTAGTATAAAATTACTATTGCATAGTGTAAATCAAAGATTTAAGATAGGCCTATTGATGCAACTGAAAGAACAAGTACGAAAACATGTAGTGTTAATAGTAATTGTAGAAGTAGTAGCAGCAGTTATATTGATAATACTAAGCCTTCTATAAATCTTCGTTCTTCCTCTGACACCCTCGTGCTTCACATACCCCGCTACAAACTCTCCTCTCCTGCCTGTCTATCTTTGTCAGTGCTTGGCCCTTCACCTTGGAACTCTCTTGCTCTCTCTCTTCACAGCTCTCCAAACATAGCTACTTTCAAATTCAACTTGAAAACTCATCTCTTCATTAAATGTTTCTGATCTTGTCTCCCATTAATATCGTCGTCATTCCTCCATTTTTTTTTTATTCAGACCACCGCCACCACCCATCCTATCCCCCATTCTTAGCTCTTCCGTCCTTTCTCCATCCCTCGTCTCTTATTCATTAGCAAGTGTCTGATTATATTTTGTATGAAGCCGGATGTGTAGAATGAATGCCTGAATACTGCACTTTGAACTGATATTGTTCATAAGGACAAAGAGCTATATTATTATTATTATTATTATTATTATTATTATTATTATTATTATTATTATTATTATTATTATTATTATTATTATTATTATTATAGATATTTAGCAGGTTATATGAATATAAGGACTGTTCAGCATTATGTAAGTGTTCACCTGTTTATAACGTTTATCTGAGAACTAAATATGTATAACAGTATTGTATTAAATCTTACTGTTGTTCTAGTATTTTCCACCTCCGTAGCCACCTCCATGGCCGAATCCACCCCCGAATCCACCAAGTCCGCCCCATCCACCGAGACCGCCGAAGCCACCATATCCACCGCCAAGTCCGCCGAAGCCGCCAAATCCACCGCCTAGTCCGCCGAAGCCGCCTCCATAGCCTCCTCCATAGCCTCCTCCGTAGCCACCTCCGTAGCCACCTCCGTAACCGCCATAGCCCTTAACCTATTAGAACCAAGATACGCATTTACACAACACCATTCATTGCGCTAATTCGCAAAAGGAAATTAAACACTTTACTAGCTCAAAGGTGCCAACTTGCTGCTTGACGCGCACCGTGAATCACCCCAGACAACTAAATGATTCTGAACAACATAAGGTATTGTCGATTATTTGTCTTTGTCCCCTCCATTTTGGACAGAATGATTGGGTTCTTTAACGTGCCACTGTCTCGTCACAATGGAAGGTAAAGTACAGTATAAAGAGTCATTACAGAAAGTCCACTCTTGAGAAAAAAACGTTCTGTTATCTTAGAGATTCCAATATGTCTCACTCCAAGTGAGCATTTTACACTGGTCATTATCACTAAATAATAATAATAATAATAATAATAATAATAATAATAATAATAATAATAATAATAATAATAATAATAAATGTACATGCTGCTATAGCATATTCACACTCTTTTTTCTTTAAAGCCAAGTGGTCTAAATAAAAATGGCGGATAAAACCTATATGTTTTCTAATTCACGCTAAGAGATAAGTAGTTGTTACAAATATTCACACATTTGTGTCTTAGATACTTTTTGCGAAATGTAAATCTAAACGTTGTAGCCGAGCGTTCAAAATGTGTGCTATAGCATTAAATGGCTTATCTTTCTTAGAATTTAGATGCAGGTGAACTTCAAACATAAGCAGTGGAGTTTAACCATCAAACCCCATGGCACTGCGGGGATTACGAAAGGAAAATAATGCTGTTCCTGAAGTCTCAAGGGACGTTCAATGATGACGATGAAAGCTCCCCGATAATGGTGAAATAACAAGCTTGCAGTTCTCGCTGGCTGTCGCCAGTTGACGGACTCACGCAGAAACACTCACGGGTCGTGGGCAGTAGCATCGACGCAGTGTTGGTTGACTTACTTAGCCAGCGGGAGAGGTCGTAGCTTATGCAGTTAGTAAAACTAGAACTTTCGTGTCTTGGACGTTTTACAAGGGCAGTTATTACGTTATGTACTCTTTAGAATACTTGTCACCACGTTTTAAAGTAAGATTTGGCAAGTATTGGACAGCATCAACGTATGAATGTATAAGCAAATAGTCCTAGTTTGAATTTAATGCGTTTTCACATTTTGATCAAGGGTCCACACTCACCTTAACGGGGACTGGGATGGGGATGGCGACTGTCTTGTAATTCTGGTAATAACCATCAGCAGCAGCCATAGCCACCACTGCCATCAATAGAACGATCACTGCAGACATGTTCATGATGAGGGTCTGCACATGCACAAGAAAATGATTATAAGTACATGTAAGAAAGGAAAAAAAAAGAACAATAAGAAGATAGGAAAGACTAGACAAAAAGTAGGCCCAAAAACAAAAGCAATCCGTTCACAAAACAAAGAAGAAATAAATATAAAATAGATCTAATAAAAAAAAAAGGAATGGAATAATTATTTTTATAATGCAGATAAATAAAGAAACTTTTGCAAAATACAGAAAAGAAATATACTGGTCCAAATAATGTAAGAAACAAGACAGAAAGAACATTGGAATATCAGATATTAATAACAAAGAAATGATACAATGGAGAGAACAGTTAGCACAAAGATCATTACTCTACACTACTTACTTTGTTTATACAGTCTGGACGTGTTTCGGTACGGTGGAAACAGGGAAGGAACTGTGACATGCTAGTCCGCATCGTTCCTATTTATCCCCTTTGAAAGCCCCTGAAGCTAAACCCTCCGTTTTTTTCTGCCCAACAGATTTACACCTCTGCGGATCCAACGGCTGCAGAGGCTCACCCAGTAATTAATCATTAATTTTATGCTAGGTCACTGACGCTCAGTATGACGCCGGATTGATCTATCACTCAATCCTGGGCATGATCATTAGTATCTGAAAAGGCGTGCGCTTCAAACGTTACTACTATTCAGTGTGTAAATGATGATGAATCAATCTAAAAGTAACACTCTCAGACAGCTCGTGAAAGATTTAGGTGTTTTTTTTTTTTAATTTTTGTTTGTTATCTTCATTTTTTAAAATTCACAAACTAATCTGAAAACACTTTGAAATAGTTTGGAAACTGAACGGGGAAATTATGAATTTTCTAGTTGATTGCATATCCCAAGCACCAATAAACATATTTTGCCCAAACTTCATATGGACACATCACTATGAACATTCACCCTGCCATTATATTTGCTCTATCACATAGTTCAAGGCTCATAGATCGATATTTGTTAAACACCTTTTGCATATTTCTAAAGCATGACTAAATTAATTTTGATGAGTTGGGTATACTGATACTTCAAAGTATGACTCACCTTTCGGTGTCTGTGAGTCAGTCAGTTTGGCGACTTTTATAACAGATTGTTTTACCTTAAAGTTTAATGTTTTAAAATTATGCAAATCTGTAAATATTCCTGTATGGGATTACATTTGAATGGTTATAAATGTGTGTGTGTGCTTATAATCAATTCTTTCAAAATGGCTAGCACAGTACAGCAGCCATTAAGGAACAAGGAATACAACATGCCAAGGGAGGCAAGTCAAAGGCAAAACAACAATTGAAGCATTGTATATTAAGCGATAACATCGCCTCCCGTACGGTCAGTTGTTCAAAACTAGTTGACAGCCTGGAGTGCTGACACAAAAATTAACATGACCCTGAACACTGCAACCCTACATCTTTGGATGAGAGCATAAACCGAGGTCCAGTCTAAGCACGCAGGCATTTCATGGCACGGACTGTTAAGATGGGTGAGTGCCCAACTACACAAATCACCCAGCAACAATAGACCCACCGTCACACCATGGCACGGACTGTTAAGATGGGTGAATGCCCAACTACACAAATCACCCAGCAACAATAGACCCACCGTCACATCATGGCACTGACTGTTAAGATGGGTGAATGCCCAACTACACAAATCACCCAGCAACAATAGACCCACCGTCACACCATGGCACGGACTGTTAAGATGGGTGAATGCCCAACTACACAAATCACCCAGCAACAATAGACCCACCGTCACACCATGGCACGGACTGTTAAGATGGGTGAATGCCCAACTACACAAATCACCCAGCAACAATAGACCCACCGTCACATCATGGCACTGACTGTTAAGATGGGTGAATGCCCAACTACACAAATCACCCAGCAACAATAGACCCACCGTCACACCATGGCACGGACTGTTAAGATGGGTGAATGCCCAACTACACAAATCACCCAGCAACAATAGACCCACCGTCACATCATGGCACTGACTGTTAAGATGGGTGAATGCCCAACTACACAAATCACCCAGCAACAATAGACCCACCGTCACACCATGGCACGGACTGTTAAGATGGGTGAATGCCCAACTACACAAATCACCCAGCAACAATAGACCCACCGTCACATCATGGCACTGACTGTTAAGATGGGTGAATGCCCAACTACACAAATCATCCAGCAACAATAGACCCACCGTCACACCATGGCACGGACTGTGAAGATGGGTGAGTGCCCAGCTACACAAATCACCCAGCAACAATAGACCCACCGTCACACCATGGCACTGACTGTTAAGATGGGTGAGTGCCCAACTACACAAATCACCCAGCAACAATAGACCCACCGTCACACCATGGCACGGACTGTTAAGATGGGTGAGTGCCCAACTACACAAATCACCCAGCAACAATAGACCCACCGTCACCCCATGGCACGGACTGTTAAGATGGGTGAGTGCCCAACTACACAAATCACCCAGCAACAATAGACCCACCGTCACACCATGGCACGGACTGTTAAGATGGGTGAGTGCCCAACTACACAAATCACCCAGCAAGCATCTGGTTTGTGCTCAGTTGTCCGGTCGTCAGAGGATGCGCCTAAAAGCTGCAAGTGGGCGCTACGGGCAGCTTGAGTTAGATTCTCTATCGCCAGCGCCTTGAACGGTTCTTGAGCTAGAAAAGAGCTATGTAAGAACGATTCATTAAAATAATTTGTGTGTAAATGTGTGTGTCCGTGTGCGCGCTTGTGTGCGTGTGTGTGTGTTTGAGGGCACTAGAAACTGTAAAATATACTCTCATCTTTATTAAAAAATAATCATTAAAAAAGACGGCAGGACATTCAGATGTATGTCCTGGCAACGACACATAGCCGACAAAATTAATATTTTCAAAATGGTTACATTTGTTGATGGTTTTGTTACTCGGCTTTATCTTACTGAAGCAAAAGGCCACTATCTGAACTATATGCAAACCTACCCTATCCTATTCTATCCCATAACTCGGAGGTCGTAGGGCACCACAGATGGTCGTTTAATCAGCGTACTCCATCTTTCCCTGTCCTCAGCAACCCTGATTGTGTCCAACCAGTCCATTCTCGAATGTTGTCCTCCCACCTCTTTTTCGATCTCCCTCTTCTTCTACCTCCTTGCACTGTGCCTTGCAGGATGGTCTTTGCAAGACCTGATGATTTGGTGACGTGGCCATACCATCGGAGTTTCCGTTTTTTCACCACTGTGAGCAGGTAAAAAAAAAGAGTCGTTTTTAAAATAAACGCCCTCATAAAACAACTCCTTTTTTATTTTTTCTTTCTTTAATTCTTTTAATTTTATACATTTCATAAGTTGTTAGCATAAAATAAAGAATGGTCATATCTTTAAGTACTGCAATTATCAAAAAACAACTAGTTTGATGGAGAGGGCAATCAAGTTTGAAAATAATTGCTACATTTGGAGATAAAGAAAAGTCGCCATACGTGTGTTTGTGTGTGCGTGTTTGTTCCTTAAAAAAAGATGGAGTGTAATGATTAGTTAGTAACACACACCTATTGAAAGCCATTGAAATGTATTCCCAGTTACCAATATTTACATACGTCGACACATTTCTTGACAACTTGAAACTTAATGGTAAAACAATCAGTAATATAAAACTGAAAAACCAACTGACCAACAGACACCAAAAGATGAGTCACAGGTTGAAATACCAGTATACACAAGCAACCAAATTTTGTTAATTAATTCTAGAAAAATATGGCAAACTGTGTTGAGTAAATATCGACATCTAGTGTGCCTTAATCTTTGAGACAGAGGAAAATTAATGTAATGGCAGGGTGAATGTTTGTAGTGGTAGTGTCCCTACAAAGACATAGCAAAATTAATGTAATGGCAGGGTGAATGTTTGTAGTGGTAGTGACCCTACAAAGCTTGTGCAAAATATGTTTAGTGGATCTTGAGATATGGGGTGCAATGGACTGAAACTGACTGAAAAACCCATCGACATTCATTATGTTCAGTTTCCCAAATAGTTCAAAGTGTTTGTAAACTAGCTTGGGAATTCACAAAAATTGAAGGTTTATACACTTTTTGGAGCTGTCTGAGGGCCTGTTACTGTTAGATTCATCATTATTTACACACTGATTATCAGTAACTGTAGAGGCACACGCCTATATAAGATACTCATTATCATGCCCAAGACTAAGTGACTGATCAATATACTCGGCGTCGCAGTGAGACACTTTTGTGCAAAAAACACTGGAATGTTAAATTTGCTTCCGGGTCTTTCAAGGGGGATAAATACGAACGATGCGGACCAGCATGTCACAGTTCCATCCCTGTTTCCACCGTTCCGAAACTCGTTTAGACTGCAAAACCTAGGTAAGTATTGTACAGTATTGATCTAAATTGTTTCTCTCTGTGCTATTTATATCTGAACTTCATATTTCTTCCTGTCTTGTTCCTTACATTATTTAGAGCAGTATATTTCCTATCTGTATTTTTTAAATTAAATTATTTGCATAAATGCATTTATTTGTCTGTATTTACTTCTTAAATTATTTCTTTACCTTTAGCTCTTAATTTGATTATGGATTTGTTACATTGTATTTGTCATTTTTTTAAAATACTTTGAATAGTCACAATTTATATGCATTTAATATCTGTCTTTCTTTGTTATTCCTGTTTATTTCTTTGAATGTAATTCTTTATTTAGTTATGTCTTAATTACATTTTTCTGTCTTAGCTTGCTTAATTACTTTGACTAAGTTAATGAAGTATCTTCATTTATTACAATATTTATAACATTTTTTTCTTTGTTAGACTTGGATTTCTATTTTCTTTCTTTCTTCTTTGCTTTTTTTGGTTGCCACCATCATGAACAAGTTTCTTTCTTTCTGACTACCTATGTATATTGTGAGCACAACTGATATATTTCTTGTCTCTTTCTTTCTTTTAATCCTTTTTTTGTGTGCAGACCCTCATCATGAACATGTCTGCAGTGATCGCTCTATTGATGGCAGTGGTGGCCATGGCTGCTGCTGATGGTTATTACCAGAATTACAAGACAGTGGCCATCCCCATCCCAGTCCCCGTTAAGGTGAGTGTGGACCCTTGATCAAAATGTGAAAACACTTTAACATGTATAATTCTCAATGGGCTATGACTAGTTCATTATTAAATTATAATCATACATTGTTGCTGTCTAATACTTGCCAAATTTGAAATGTTGTGTCAAGTATTGTAAACAATACATATAATAGCTGCCCTTGTAAAACGTCATAGTAGGGCATGCTGGCATTCTCTGTTAGACACGGAAATTGTAGTTTAAAATATTATACCACTGACTGCATAAGCTACAATTTCTCCCGCTGGTTATGTACGTCAACCATGAACATAGAACCTATTCTACTCCCCAGAGAGCGTCACAACCTTTGGGTGTATATCCCGCTGTGTGTTCTGTCAATTACTCCCCCTAGAGCGTCACAACCTTTGGGTGTATATCCCGCTGTGTGTTCTGTCAATTACTCCCCCTAGAGCGTCACAACCTTTGGGTGTATATCCCGCTGTGTGTTCTGTCAATTTTCGGCCAGGGCCAGCGAGAACTTCCTGAAAACGTTTTTATGTCAGTACGATTAACGGAAAGTTGTGAATCATTGAGCGTCACTTAATACTACAGGAACATCTTTCTCTTTCAGCAATGCATTGAAGTTTCTTGGTCAAACTCCGCTGCTCATATTCTAAAGGAAATAGACTTTTTACTACTGTGTCAGACTTTTTGAACACAACAACGTTTAGATTCAAAAGTAGACACAAAAATGTATGAATATTTGTAACAAAATAGTCATCGGTTAGTGTGTACTACTTTTATTTGCAATTTTAATCTATACCTCAGGCTCGTGACTTTAAAGAAAATGTTTACAAATATGCTGTAGTATCCTGTACAACAACAACAACGACAACAACGACAACTATTATTATTATGAATGCACTGCGCTCCCTCGAGAGTGTCACAACCTTTGGATTTGTATATACCGCTGTGTGTTACGTCAATTTATCGCGAGGGCCATAGAGAACGTCGTGAAAACTTTTTTTTAGTACGCTTATCGGAGAGCTGTCAATCAATGAGCGTCACTTAATACTACAGGATCATCTTTCTCTTTCAGCAATGCATTGGGGTTTGTTGGTCAAGCTCCGTTGCGCATATTCTAAAGGAAATAAGCTGTTTATTACTGTGTCAGACCTTTTGAACGCGACGACGTTTAGATTCAACTGTTAGCAAACTATCCATCGTTTAGTGTGAAGTAGACATAGTTTCATTTGCAGTTTTAATCTATATATCAGCCACGTGACTTTAAAGAAAAAGTGTGCAAATATGTTGTAGTATACTGTAAAACAACAATGACAACAAAGACAACTATTATTATTATTATTATTATTATTATTATTATTATTATTATTATTATTATTATTATTATTATTATTATTATTATTATTATTATCATTATTATTATCATTATTATTATTATTATTATTATTATTATTATTATTATTATTATTATTATTATTATTATTATTATTATTATGTGGTAAAGTTCACAGTTTAAGCACTTAGGTTGACCCTTGTTTGAATCTTGATGATGACAGAAGGCTTTTCCCGCAGGTATCGACTCTCTGTTATGACTCCTTAAACGGTGTTTCACCTCTCCTTTTTTTTGCAGCGACACCTTAACATGGCAGGTGACAGGCTCATATAATCGTGCATACATTCAGTTCGTTCAGTATCTCTTAGCTGTCTGTGGCGATTGACAGTGCGCATCAAGCAGCAAGTTAACGTCTTGGGCAGACTGAGTCAGTTCCTGTTTTTAGAAAACGCCTGTTGATGGCTCTTTGAGCAAATAAAGCGACATCTAAGAACAAATCGTTTTAGTAATATGTTAAATGTCTTTGTGCGAATGAAATGAAGTAAGCTGTTGTATAAATGTTTATCGTGGTCGGTTGGCAGGTTAAGGGCTATGGCGGTTATGGAGGTGGCTACGGAGGTGGCTACGGAGGAGGCTACGGTGGAGGCTTCGGAGGCGGCTTCGGCGGACTAGGCGGCTTCGGTGGCTTCGGCGGACTAGGTGGTGGATATGGTGGCTTCGGCGGTCTCGGTGGATGGGGCGGACTTGGTGGATTCGGGGGTGGATACGGCCATGGAGGTGGCTACGGAGGTGGAAAATACTAGAACAACTGTAAGATTTAATACAATATTGTTATTAAACAATTAGTTCTCAGCTATACATTACAAATAGGTAAACATTTCCATGATGCTAAAACAGTCATTATGGTCATATAACTGGATAATTATATATTTCTATTACTACAATGCTACTATTAATACCACAGGCGCATTAACCCAGAAGAATAGGTCTTGCGAGAGAATTAGTGGATCCCTAATAGCGGAGGGGTAGTGGATCCCGATAGCGCAGTAGTATGTATCATTACTACTAACTTACACTAGTACTTTGTCTTTCAATTGCATCAGTGTCTTACATGTAAATCTGTGATTCACTCGGTGCAGTAGTAATTTTATGTTAACAATGTGCATGACTATGCAATACTCTACATAGGCCTACTTCGGTTGGGTGAGTGGGAGCAGCAACAGGTAAAGAGAAGGCCCATAGATAATTATTTCGTTTGTTCTTGTTTTGCTGAGCTAGCTAACCACACTGCCATATTAAAACTATATTCTTACTATGTAAAAGATTTTTAATTATATTGTCTAAATATTATCATTTGTTCTCAAAATAATGTTATTTAGCATGGCTTAACTATTTTCATATACACCTTCAAGGGTTGGTGTTTGAGTAGTCTTGGAGAATGTCTTTTTAGATGAATATACCATGCTTTCATGTTTATATTTGTGTGTGTGTGTGTGTGTGTGTGTGTATGTTCGTGCGTGACCGCGTGTATATTTGTGAGCGCGTGTGTATTTGTGTACGTATGTGTATTTGTGTTTGTTTTCTTTTCCATATGTCTTTTATACCAATGCTAATGCTACTACAACTGCTACTACTGTTTAATGACGATGACGACGACGACGATAATAATGATGATAATGACGACCATGATGAATTTGACTGATTTAGTTAATTGATTCAAGCATTGATCAGTTGATAAATGAACTCACTGATGAGCAAAACATTATTTTGATTTTGATTTCAGGATGATGGAACCCTACTGCCCATGGTCATGAAATGTTGAAATACCTAGCTTGGAAACGTCTGCATGCACTGCAATATGTATTGAGGTCCTTTGTCTGGACGGTGTTCAATAAACGTTTTCTTTTAAAAGGTCAAAGTTTTAGTTTGTTTCATTATCTGTAAAATTATTTAGGTTGATTGAAATCTTTGGCTTTTTATTTTAACATAACTTTCTGTTTCCATATGGGAGAATTATTTGTGTCCCGTTTTCTGTTTTATTATGTGTGAATTGATTGACTTACGTGTCATTTTCTGTTTTATGGTGTGAATCTGTCTGCCTGTTATTTTTTTTCCTTCAGTGTATAATTGTTCGTATTTTCTATTTGATATGGTGTGTATCCTTCTAGCCCTATGTTTCTTCCTGTTTCACATTTAATTAAACAAATAGCAAAGACTATGATTAATAATAACACAGAAAATAACCAAACAATGGTTCACACACAACTGAATTAAAAATCTAAATGATTTCCAGGTTATTAAAACAGATAAGAACAAACAGGTTCAATCAATCGCACTCTATGATAAGAAGCAACCATTCAGATGTATTTCCAGGCTCAAACACGTAGCTGAAAAATGTACATTTTAGCAAATTGAAAAAAAAGTCCATTATCTCTACGTGGCACAGTCCCGACGGGGAGCATCACAACCAGATCGACTACATCATGGTCAAGAAACGCTTCAGATCAAGCATCAACATTGGCAGGACACGCACTTTTCCAGGACCAGACATCGGAAGTGACCACGATCTCGTGATGATGTCTTTCCGGCTCCACTTGAAGAGAGTAAACACAGCAAAGTGTACTAGACTGAAGTTCGACCTGGACAAACTGCAAGACCCGGAGGTGTCAGAAATATTTCAGGCCACAATTGGAGGTAAATTTGCACCACTGCTCATTTTTAAAGCCGGTGAAGTAGATGTCAGCACTATGACAACCACATTCAACTTAGCTGTGACAGATGCCGCCACGGAGATCCTTGGAAAGCACCGGCCAAAGAAGAAGCTGTGGATCACACCTGAACTTTTGGACATGTTTGATAAACGAAGAGATATGAAAAAGAAAAAGAACACCTCACAGGGAGCTGATGCCTACCTAAACATCAACAATAACATCCAAAAAGGCATGCGCACAGCAAAGGAGAATTGGATAGAAGATCAATGCCAGGAAATAGAGAACAGTCTGAACAAGAACAACAGCAGGAAGGCCTACCAGACTGTGAAACGGCTGACAAGTGTTAAACAACCCAAGGTCTCCATGATCCAAAGCAAGTCTGGCATTTGCCTTACAGAAGAACAAGAAGTCTTGGACAGATGGACAGAGTACTGCTCTGACCTTTACAACCACACACCAAACGGAGACCCATCAGTTCTAGTATGTCCATAGCACAGAGAAGAAGAAGAAATCCTCCCAATTATCCGAGAAGACGTTGAGGCAGCAGTGCAATCGCTGAAGAAGGGGAAGACAGCGGGAGTGGACAACATACCCGAGGAACGGCTTCAAGCAGGAGGAAAAGCGATGATTGACGCACTCACCATTATCTATAACAAGATCTGGCAGAGTATGGAGTGGCCTACACCATGGACCCAGTCCCTTGTCATCACTCTTCCCAAAAAAGGCAACTTTCAGGAACGTGAAAATTACCGCACCATCAGCCTCATCAACCATCCCAGCAAGGTCCTCCTGAAAATAATACTCAACGGCGTGACGCCACCTCCAGAGCCTATGAAATGGAAATAAGTGCAGAGAAGACCAAAATGATGACCATCAACACCAATGGCATTAACATGGACATCAAAGTTCAAGGCCAATCCCTCAACACGGTGCATAGCTTCAAATATTTAGGAGCCATTTTATCAGACAATGGGTCCCGAAAAGAAGTCCTTTCCAGGATCGCACAAACAACTGCTACCCTGGCGAGGTTGAAGCCAGTTTGGAAAGACAGGACCATCAGCCTACATTTCAAGGTAAGACTGCTGCGCTCCCTTGCCATCTCCATCTTCTTATATGCTTGCGAAAGACGGACCCTCACAGCAGATCTACAATGAAGAATACAAAGCATGGAGATGAGGTGCTACAGAAAATTTTTGGGCATTTCTTATACCCAGCACATCACCAACGATGAAGTCCGACAGACCATCACACAAGCCAGAAGACAACACGATGACCTGCTCAAATTGATAAAAAAACGGAAACACGTCTCCAGATCATCAGGTCTTGCAAAGACCATCCTGTAAGGCACAGGTAGAAGAAGAGGAAGACCGAAAAAGAGGTGGGAGGACAACAGTCGAGAATGGACTGGTTTGAAACTGAGCGAAACAATCAGGGTTGCTGAGGACAGGGAAAGATGGAGTACGCTGGTTAAACGATCATCTGTGGTGCCCCTACGACCTCCGAGTTACGGGATAGGATAGGATAGGTCCATTTTCTGAACTATTTGTAAGGAACAACAAAAACTAAATGGATTCAGCCAATTTTTTAGATGCATCACAAACCGTGTTTAGAAAATTATGTCGAAGACCAGTACAACTTATATTAATCTGATGAATAAAATTTAATACAACAAGAAGCATAGCGACTTTGAACTTTGAAAAAGTGGGAATATAAATTAATTAAAATGTGTAAAAAAAAGTAAACATAATTACATTCGATTCAATTATTATCGAGATAAGGACAAATGTTAACATCCGAATGACCGACAACCTGACCAGTGCTACTGCATGACTGACCATGAGATGAAGTATGTGTATGCCAAAATCAACCCAATCGGTTAATTTTTTTATTACTCAAATGACTAATTCCAACTAAGCACAATTCGACCGTTGTAATTTTCAAGCTAAACAATGCAGTAATTTATCTGTAATATTTGTATCGATAATTAAAGCTATTACTTATGTCAGTCAATGAAAAACCATTATTTTCCAGTTCCAACTAAATAAACCGAAAGTAACTAAATGGACTTTCAGACACTCACACACGTAATATAATAAGGAGAAACAAATAGGTGCAATGAACGCTAATGTGGACAACAACCAGACAAAACCACACAGTGCACATTTTGGAGATAAGCTCTTTGTCAGGCGGACAACACACAACACAATAACACAATACTTCCAAACACAATACTTCCAAACACAAGCAATAATAACTCACACACTTGGCTGAAAATCCACATTTTCACAAATGTTATTAATTTGGTGGTGCTTTAACTTTAAAAAAAATCTCATAGTTAATGCTTCACATACCCCGCTACAAACTCTCCTCTGCTGGCCGTCGATCTTCCTCAGTGCTTGGAAACTTGGAACTCTCTTTCTCTCTTTTTTCGCACCTCTCCAAACATAGCTACTTTCAAATCCAACTTGAAAACTCATCTCTTGCTTAAATGTTTTTGATCTTGCCTCCCACCATCATCGTCGTCATTCCTCCATTTGCTTTGTTTTGTTTTTTGTTTTGATTCAGACCACAGCCACCACCCACCCTAACACCCATCCTTAGCTCTCCCCTCCTCCATCCCTCCCTTGTCTCTTATTCGTTATCAAATGTCTCATTTTATTTTGTATGAAGCCGGATATTTAGAATGAATGCTTGAGTACCGCGCTTTGAACTGATATTGTTTATTGGGAAAAATCGCTATGTAAATATCCTTCTTCTTCGTATTATTATTATTATTATTATTATTATTATTATTATTATTATTATTATTATTATTATTATTATTATTATTATTATTATTATTATTATTACAGCTTGAGCTTTGTGCACTTCTACTTCTGTGGCGCAGTGCACTGATCTCTAATTACATATACCCATCTACTCGATGCCGGCTACGCGGTTGGCGATGCAAGTGAAAGCTGCTGAACTCTTGGGCACTTTTGTGTGGTGCTGATGGTGGTGTTGGGTCTGATGGGATTGATTTAGTCATGGGATGGGCGGTGATCGCCAGACAGGTTGGTCTGTCGCTGGGGTCGGTTTCACTGCTGCCAGGCTCTCTCTCTCTCTCTCTCTCTCTCTCTCTCTCTCTCTCTCTCTCTCTCTCTCTCTCGTGTGTGTGTGTGTATGTGTATGCGTGTGTGATAGGTTGTGTGTGCATGTGTGTATTTTTGAAAGTGAGAGTGTTTAGCTTGAACCCCTCCCCATTTCCACTCCATCTTCCTTTCCCTCTTTCCACATTGTAGAGTGTCCTTCCTATTCCCCATACATACCTCCCTTGTTCCTTTCCTCTCCTCGTATCTCTGTTTTACCGCATTATTTGAATCTCAATTTAGAATATGTATTGATTTATTCGTTTATTTATTTATTTATTTATTTTTAAGCATATATGTAAATAATCCATCGGATGACATTGATGGATTAGCTGGAGAGGAAAAAGAATTTGGACAGCTGGTACAGAGGTTTGACACCACCTCCAGAGCCTATGGAATGGAAATAAGTGCAGAGAAGACCAAAATGACAAGAATGAACTAACACCAATGGCTTTAACATGGACATCAAAGTCCAAGGCCAATCCCTCAACAAAGTGCATAGCTTCAAATATGTAGGAGCCATTGTAGCAGACAATGGGTCCCAACAGGAAGTCCTCTCCAGGATCGCACAAACAACTGCTGCGAGGTTGAAGCCAGTTTGGAAAGACAGGACCATCAGTCTACATTCCAAGGTAAGACTGCTGCGCTCCCTTGTCATCTCCATCTTCCAATATGCTTGCGAAACATGGACCTTCACAGCAGATCTACAACGAAGAATACAAAGCATGGAGATGCGGTGCTACAGAAGACTTCTGGGGTTTCTTATACCAGCACATGACCAACTACGAAGTCCGACAGACCATCCTACAAGCCATTGGACAACACGATGACCCTCTCACAGTGGTGAAAAAACGGAAACTCCGACGGTATTGGCCACGTCACCAGATAATCAGGTCTTGCAAAGACAACCCTGAAATTAACAGTGCAAGGAGGTAGAAGAAGAGCGAGACCAAAAAAAGGGACAACAGTCGAGAATGGACTGGTTTGAAACTGAGCGAAACCATCAGGGTTGCTGAGGACAGGGATAGATGGAGTACGCTGGTTTTACGATCATCTGTGGTGCAACTACGACCTCCTAGTTACGGGATAGGATAGGGTAGGATAGGATGTACATAATTGTTTATTTATTTTTATTTACAGATTTTTCTTAAGTTTACTATTTCATTGTAATGTTGAACACTACTAAGGGAATATTTTCACCCTCCATGTTTGAAGAGTATGACCTTTATTCACTATTGCTCCTTTTTAAGTATCATTTAATTCTTTCTTGGACTTGTGTTGGGAAGTATTGTTGTGTTGTGTTGTGTGTTGTCCGCCTGACGAAGAGCTTAGCTCCAACATGTGCACTGTGTTGTGTTGTGTGTTGTCCACCTGACGAAGAGCGTAGCTCCAACATGTGCACTGTGTTGTGTTGTGTGTTGTCCGCCTGATGAAGAGCTTAGCTCCAACATGTGCACTGTGTTGTGGTGTGTGTTGTCCGCCTGACGAAGAGCTTAGCTCCAACATGTGCATTGTGTTGTGTTGTGTGTTGTCCGCCTGATGAAGAGCTTAGCTCCAACATGTGCACTGTGTTGTGTTGTGTGTTGTCCGCCTGACGAAGAGCTTAGCTCCAACATGTGCACTGTGTGTGGTGTTGTGTGTTGTCCGCCTGACGAAGAGCTTAGCTCCAACATGTGCACTGTGTTGTGTTGTGTGTTGTCCGCCTGACGAAGAGCTTAGCTCCAACATGTGCACTGTGTTGTGTTGTGTTGTGGGTTGTCCGCATGACCTAGAGCTTAGCTCCAACATGTGCACTGTGTGGTTTTGTCTTCTTGTTGTCCACATTAGCATTCCTTTGGCTTATGTACATTTTTTTATCATTACTGTAATTCTATTTAAAAATCCAATTCACATATAACATAAAAAAAAACATAACAATGATTCAATGATAACGAAAAAGAAAGCAATGATTCTCAGATAATGAAACAGAAAATTATGACTCATTGATAATGAAACAGAAAAGAACCGATAGAATGATTCACACTTAACGAAACAGAAAATGAAAGGGTAGAATGATATAAGAATTATTAAGTCGGAAAAAAGATTGATTTACACCTAATGGAACAGGAAAGAACAAAACATATTATTCTCACAAAGAGAATAGAAAATAACAGAATGATTCACTCATGAAACAAAATAAAAAGTTGTAGAATGATTCACTCAAAATGATCAGAAAATAGCAGACATGGGGTTTCTTGATTGGCATCTAATGAAACTAAAAATATCAATCAAGTATAATGATTCACACATTAACAAACAAAATTGAAAGCAGAATGATTCACACATAATGAAACAGATAATAACAAAATTATGGATATAGATTTTCTTACATTATGAAATAAAATAATAAACAGAATGTGTTCACATAATAAAATTGAAAATATTAAACATTTAAAATAGTTCCTAAATAATGAAAACTAAAATGACAAATTGAATGATTCACACAAAATGACAACGAAAATAACAAGACCACCCAAACATAATAGAACAAACAAACAACAGCAAAATGGCAGGCAGAATGATTCACAATTAGTGAAATAAACGGAAAACGACAACCACACAGAATGATCCAAGCATAGTGAAACAGAAAATAACAAACAGAACTATTCACACACGTTCCCACAGAGAGTAACGTTCACACATGTACGTAAGGAAACAGAAAATTACATCAGGCAGAATGACATAATGAAACATCAAATAACAAACTGGTAGAAATGTAACAGAAAAGCTTTGAGCCTTTTTATTTATTTATTTACTTTTTTATTTTTTTGAAAACCATCCAGACAAAAGATCTTAATACAACATATAGTGCAGATAGTTTGGAGGTATTTCAAGATTCCATGGCTATGTGCAGTACATGAGTACTCTGGGTTCCATCATCCTGAAATCAAAATGAAAATAATGTTTTGCTCATCAGTGATTTTATTAATCAAATGATCAATAAAGCGACCGATGTTTGAATCAATTAAATCAGGCATTCCTTATTGTTGTCATCATCAACGTTATCAGTACCATCGTCACAACACACACACACACACAAACACACACACGCACACAAACACAAACGCTTGCGCTCACACATACACGCAAGCACGCGCGCTGATGAATGAAAATTCATCAAAATAAACATTCTCCAAAAATACCAAAGCTCGAAGGTGTATACTAAAATAGTTAGGCATTACTGAAACATAATTTAGGATAATGTTTTTTTTTTAAAACAGTAATGCAATTATAAAAGCAGTTTTTTTGTGTTTTACATAATAAAAATGTAATTTTAATGTCAATGTGATTAGGTGGCACAACAAACCAACACAGATGAAATAATTATCTCATGTGCCTTCTCTTTGCCCGTTACTGCTCCACCCACTCGATGTATGTAGAGTATAGCACAGTCGCATACCTTGTTAGCATAAAATTACTATTGCATAGTGTAAATTAAAGATTTAAGATAGGCCCATTGATGCAACTGAAAGACAAAGTACGAATACATGTAGTGTTAATAGTAATTGTAGAAGTAGTAGCAGCAGTTATATTGATAATACTAAGCCTTCTATAAATCTTCGTTCTTCCTCTGACACCCTCGTGCTTCACATACCCTGCTACAAACTCTCCTCTCCTGCCTGTTGATCTTTGTCAGTGCTTGGTCCTTCACCTTGGAACTCTCTTGCTCTCTCTCTCTCTTCACAGCTCTCCAAACATAGCTACTTTCAAATGCAACTTGAAAACTCATCTCTTCATTTAATGTTTCTGATCTTGCCTCCCATTAATATCGTCGTCATTCCTCCATTTTTTTTATTCAGACCACCGCCACCACCCATCCCTTCACCCATTCTTAGCTCTCCCGTCCTTTCTCCATCCCTTGTCTCTTATTCATTAGCAAGTGTCTGATTATATTTTGAAGCCGGATGTTTAGAATGAATGCGTGAATACTGCACTTTGAACTGATATTATTCATAAGGAAAAAGAGCTATATTATTATTATTATTATTATTATTATTATTATTATTATTATTATTATTATTATTATTATTATTATTATTAGAGATATTTAGCAGGTTTTATGAATATAAGGACTGTTCAGCACCATGTAAGTGTTCACCTGTTTCTAACGTGTATCTGAGGACTAAAAATTTTATAATAGTATTGTATTAAATCTTACCGTTTTTCTAGTATTTTCCACCTCCGTAGCCACCTCCATGGCCGAATCCACCCCCGAATCCACCAAGTCCGCCCCATCCACCGAGACCGCCGAAGCCACCATATCCACCGCCAAGTCCGCCGAAGCCGCCAAATCCACCACCTAGTCCGCCGAAGCCTCCTCCATAGCCTCCTCCATAGCCTCCTCCGTAGCCACCTCCGTAACCACCTCCGTAACCGCCATAGCCCTTAACCTACAAGAACCAAGATACGCAATTACACAACACCATTCATTGCTCTAATTCGCAAAAGGAAACTTAACATAGTAATAACACGAATTGTTTTTATATGGCTCTTTACTAGCTCAAAGGGCGCGAAGGTGTACACTTGCTGCTTGACGCGCACCGTGAATTACCCCAGACAATAAATGATTCTGAACAAGGTACAGGTATGCTCGATTATTTGTCATTGTCCCCTCCATTTTGGAAAGAATGACTGGGTTCTTTAACATGCCACTGTCACGTCACAATGGAAGGTCAAATACAGTTTAAAGAGTCAATGCAGAAAGTAAACTCTTGAGAAAAAAAACGTTCCGTTATCTTCGAGATTCCAATATGTCTTACTTCAAGTGAGCATTTTACACTGTGTCTTACCACTAAATAATAAATATAACTACTACTACTACTACTACTACTACTACTACTACTACTACTACTACTACTACTACTAATGCTACAATTGAGATGCGCAAGATAGTTAATAATGGCGGTGAAAGCTCCCCGATAAGGGTGAAATAACAAGCTTGCAGTTCTCGCTGGCTGTCGCCAGTTGACTGACTCACGCAGAAACACTCACGGGTCGTGGGCAGTAGCATAGACGCTGTGTTGGTTGACTTACTTAGCCAGCGGGAGAGGTCGTAGCTTATGCAGTTAGTAAAACTAGAACTTCCGTGTCTAACTGTGAATGCCACTATCCACCCACCCACCGCACTTCTTGGACGTTTTACAAGGGCAGTTATTACGTTATGTACTCTTTAGAATACTTGTCACCACGTTTTAAAGTCAGATTTGGCAAATATTAGACAGCAACAATGTATGAATGTATAAGCAAATAGCCACGTCCTATGGTGAATTCAATGTGTTTTCACATATTGACCAAGGGTATACACTCACCTTAACGGGGACTGGGATGGGGATGGCCACTGTCTTGTAATTCTGGTAATAACCATCAGCAGCAGCCATGGCCACCACTGCCATCAGTAGAACAATCACTGCAGACATGTTCATGATGAGGGTCTGCACATGCACAAGAAAACGATTACAAGTAAGAAAGGAAAAAAACTGAACAATAAGAAGAAAGGAAAGACTAGACAAGCAGTAGGCACAAAAACGAAAGCAATCCGATCACAAAACAAAGAAGAAATAAATATAATATAGATCTAATCCAAAGAAAAAAAGGAATGGATTAAAAATTTTTTTAATGCAGATAAATAAATAAACTATTCTAAGTAATTAAAGAAACAATGAAATAAAAATGTAGGCCTAATACAGTCATAACTAAATTAAGAACTATAGGTAAATAAACAGAAATAGATTGTATATAAATAAATGCAAATACTTTTAATTGCAAAATACATTAAAGAAATATACTGGTCCAAAAAATGTAAGAAATAGGACATAAAGAACATTGGAATATCAGATATTAATAATAAATGAATGATACAATGAAGAGAACAGTTAACACAAAGATCATTACTCTACACTACTTACTTTGTTTATACAGTCTGGACGTGTTTCGGTGCGGTGGAAACAGGGAATGAACTGTGACATCCTAGTCCGCATCGTTTCAATTTATCCCCCCTTGAATGCCCCTGAAGCTAAACCCTCCGTTTTTTCTGCCCAACAGAGTTACGCCTCTGCGGATCAAAGGCTGCAGAGGCTCATCCAGGACTAAATCATTAATTTTTTGCTAGGTCACTGACGCTCAGTATGACACCGCATTGATCTATCACTCTGTTCTGGGCAAAGGCGTGCACCTCAAACGTTACTGATATTCAGTGTGCAAATGATGATGAATCAATTTAAAAGTAACACTATCAGAGAGCTCGTCAAAGATTTTGGTGGGGTTGTTTTTTTTACATTTTTGTTTGATACCTACATTTTTTTAAATTCACAAACTAATCTGAAAACACTCTGAAATAGTTTGGAAACTGAACGGGGAAATTATGAATTTTCTAGTTGATTGCATATCCCAAGCACCACTAAACATATTTTGCCCAAACTTCATATGGACACATCACTATGAACATTCACCCTGCCATTATATTTGCTCTATCACATAGTTCAAGGCTCATAGGTCGATATTTCTTAAACACTTTTTGCATATTTCTAAAGCATGACTAAATCAATTTTGATGATTTTGGTATACTGGTACTTCAAAGTATGACTCGCCTTTCGGTGTCTGTGAGTCAGTCAGTTTGGCAACTTTTTATAACAGATTGTTCTACCTTGAAGTATACTGTTTTAAAAATATGCAAATCTGTAAATATTCGTGTATGGGATTACATTTGAATATAAATTATGGTTATAAATGTGTGTGTGTGTGTGTGTGTGGATATACGTATGTGTATGTTTATAATCAATTCTCTCAAAATGGTTAGCAGCGTACAGCAGCCATTAAGGAGCAAGGAATAAAACAAGCCAAGGGAAGCAAGTCAAACACAAAACAACAATTGAAGCATTGTATATCAAGCGATAACATCGCAGCCCGTACGGTCAGTTGTTCAAAGCTAGTTGACAGCCTGGAGTGCTGACACAAAAATTACCATGACCCCGAAACACTGCAACCCTACATCTTTGGATGAGAGCATAAACCGAGGTCTAGTCTAAGCACGCAGGCATTCCATAGCACGGACTGTTAAGATGGGTGAGTGCCCAACTACACAAATCACCCAGCAACAATAGACCCACCGTCACATCATGGCATGGACTGTTAAGCTGGGTAAGTGCCCAATATTTCACAAATCACTCAGCAACAATAGACCCACCGTCACACCATGGCACGGACTGTTACGATGGGTGAGTCCTCAATTACACAAATCACCCAGCAAGCACCAGGTCCCTCACTCTCCAACACCCGGTCGCCCTGTTTTGTGCTCAATTGTCCGGTCGTCAGAGGATGCCCCCAAAAGCTGCAAGTGGGCGCTACGGGCGGCATGAGTTAGATATTCTATCGCCAGCGCCTTGAACGGCTCTTGAGCTAGAAAAGTGCTATGTAAGAACGATTGTATTTACAAAACAAATATTTTAACGAATCGTTCTTACATAAATATGTGCGTGTGTTTGTGTGCGCGCGCTTGCGTGTGTGTTTGTTTGTGTGTGTGTGTGTGTGTTTGAGAACACTAATAAGTGTAAAACATTCTCCATCTTTATAAAAATCATTAAAACTAGATGGCAAGGCATTCAGATGTATTTCCTGGCAACGACCCACATAGCTGAAAAAATAATCATGTTCAAAATGGTTACATTTTTTGGTGGTTTTGTTACTCGGCTTTATCTTACCGTAGCAAAAGGCCACTATCTTAACTATCTGCAAGCAAAAATGTATAAACATCGGGTCAGCCAATGTTTAGGTAGGCCACAGCGCAAAACTTGTTAATAAAATGGTAAAACACAATGATGTTGACCTATAAGGAAGTACAACTACCAATGACTCCACATGCTTAGCAGTAGTGAAAGTATCTCCAAAGTACAATTGATGAATTTAGGTTCAGTCATTCCAACTGTGATACAAGTTATTTTAAGAAAAAAAACAACAAAACACACACACAAACAGTCATTCGAACAAAGCAGTGACATTCGGAGCGATGGATCGAGGGACTGATCTATAGACTGCTACTAAAGGATGCCCCATGATTTGATTGGAATGAAGTTCCTGTACACCAAACTCTACAAAATCTCTTCGGCCGTTTTTTTAAAGATATTAAGCAAAACATGTTTAGCAACAAAATGGCTCCAATGGCCTTGACCTTTGCGGTAGAGCAAATACGATGGCACTGTAGGCAGGCCAATAGCCGGGATAATATTCTTACGAATTTTGGTCAAAATTCATTAATTTGTTCCTAAGATACATGGCGTCTAATGGACCGACGTACCGACAGACGGACACAGACAGACCAAAATTTTGACCGTTCTGATCCCCCGCCCCTTCCCTATTCCTCACTCCCGACTATTTCAAAATATCTTAAGTCTGGAAATACAAAAACCACAAAGGTGACTTTTCTTTTGCTTGAAATCCAGCATAATATAGTTTTACATGTAACTGATATCTCCATCAAAACTAATTGTTTTGGTGCTGGTTAAAGTACTAATACTAGAAAAAAATTTATAATTATAATAAAATTTTATGTTGTTGTGTTACGTTAAGACGCGCGCTGTTGTGCGAGTGGGACGCGCGCGATAGATCTGATCGGTTTTTTTATTTTTTTATTTTTTTTTGGCAAAGCATGCAGTAATGGAGTGTATTTACCTTTGATTTTTTAAACTCATTTAAACTTTTCTCCCATAAACAGTATATAGAATTGCAAAGGAAGAATCAAACTTTTTTCAATATAAGTTTTGAGCCAAAAAGAGACGTTTTTAAACAAACGGCGTAATAACATTATTCCATTTTTATATTTTCTTTCTTTCTTTTTTAATTTTAGAAATTGTAAGCATAAAATAGAGAATGGTCATATTTTAAGTACTGCAATAATCATTAAAAAAAAACAATTGGTTTGATGGAGAGGGCAATGAAGTTTGAAAATAACTGCTACATTTGGAGATAAAGAAAATTCGCCATTCGTGTGTTTGTGTGTGCGTGTTTGTTCCTTTAAAAAAAAGTGGAGTGTATTGATTAGTTAGTAACACACACCTATTGAAAGCCATTCAAATGTATTATAAATATTTATCTATGTCAACTTTTTTTTTCACAACTTGAAACTTAATGTTAAAACAATCAGTCATAGAAAACTGACAAACTGACCGACCAACAGGCATCGAAAGATGAGTCACAGGTTGAAGAGTACCAGTATATACAAACAAACAAACAGAAAGAGATTACTCTTATATAGCGCACTTACAAGCTCAGAGAGCTTCTCAAAGCGCTGGCTACTAATATCCAGCAATCACAAAACAGTTTGCTGAAGTCAGGATTCGAACCCACGTCCCCCGAGACGCACGTACACATCTGAGCTATCCCTACCGCCAAAATTTGTTCATTAATTCTAGAGAAATATGGCGAACTGTGTTTAGTAAACATCGACATCTAGTGCGCCTTAATCTTTGAGACAGAGCAAAATTAATGTAATGGCAGGGTGAATGTTTGTAGTGGTAGTGTCCCTACAAAGCTTGTGCAAAATATGTTTATTGGTTAATCTTTGAGACAAGGGCAAAATTAATGTAATGGCAGGGTGAATGTTTGTAGTGGTAGTGTCCCTACAAAGCTTGTGCAAAATGTTTAGTGGTTCTTGAGATAAGGGGTGCAATGGACTGAAATTGACTGAAAAACCCATCGACATTCATTCTGTTCAGTTTCCAAATATTTCAAAGTGCTTTTAAATTAGCTTTGGAATACACAAAAATTGAAGGTTTAAAAACTTTTTGGAGCTGTCTGAGGGCGTTAGATTCATCATTATTTAAACCCTGAATATCAGTAATTTTACTTATCGTGCCCAGGACTGAGTGACTGATCAATATACTCGGCGTCATAATTTCAGTGACCCAACTTGAAAGTAAGGATTAATCACTGGGCGCACTTCGGCAACCACTGATACGCAGTGAGACACTCTATTGGGCAAAAAACACTGGATGGTTAAATTTGCTTCCGGGTCTTTCAAGGGGGATAAATAGGAACGATGCGGACCAGCATGTCACAGTTCCTTCCCTGTTTCCACCGTTCCGAAACTCGTTTAGACTGCAAAACCTAAGTAAGTATTGTACAGTATTGATCTTAATTGTGCCTCTCCGTGCTATTTATATCTGAACTTCGTAATTTTTTCCCGTCTTGTTCCTTACATTATTTAGACCAGTATATTTCCTAACTGTATTTCTTTAATTAAATTATTTTCATAATTGTATATATTTGTCTGCATTTACTTCTTTAATTATTTCTTTACATGTAGCTCTTAATTTAATTATGGCTTTGTTACATTGTTTTTCTGTTCATGTTTTTTTTATTACTTTGATAAGTCAAAATTTATATACATTTCTTAAAATATTTCATACCTTCCTTTCGTTATTATTTCTATTTATTTCTTTATATGTAATTCTTAATTTAGTTCTGTCTTTATTACATTGTTTTGTCTTAGTTTCATTAATTACTTTGACGTCTGCATTTATTAAAATATTTATAACATTTCTTTCTTTGTTAGACTAAGATTTATATTTTCTTTCTTTCTTCTTTGTTTTTTTTTCCCCGTTGCACCCATCATGAACGAGTTTTTTTTCTCGTACTCTCTCTACGTATATTGCGAGCCCAACTGACATTGCATATTTGTCTCTTTCTTTCTTTCTTTTAATCATTTTTGTGTGTGTGCAGACCCTCATCATGAACATGTCTGCAGTGATTGTTCTACTGATGGCAGTGGTGGCCATGGCTGCTGCTGATGGTTATTACCAGAATTACAAGACAGTGGCCATCCCCATCCCAGTCCCCGTTAAGGTGAATGTATACCCTTGGTACAATGTGAAAACACTTTAACATGTATAATTCCCACTAGGATATGACCAGTCGCTTATACAATTACAATCATACATTGTTGCTGTCTAATACTTGCACATTTGAAATGTTGTGACAAGTATTGTAAACAGTACATATAATAGCTGCCCTTGTAAAACGTCATAGTAAAGGATGCTGGCATTCACTGTTAGACACGGAAATTCAAGTTTAAAATGTTATATCACTGACTGCACAAGCTACAACCTCTCCCGCTGGTGAAGTACGTCAACCGTGAACATAGAAACCATTCTACTCCCCCGAGAGCGTCACAACCTTTGGGTGTATATCCCGCTGTGTGTTCTGTCAATTTTCGGCCAGGGCCAGCGAGAACTTCCAGAAAACGTTTTGTTTTGTGCGCTTATCGGAGAGCTGTCATTCATTGAGCGTCACTTAATACTACAAGAAAATGTGTCTCTTTCAGCAATGCATTGGGGTTTGTTGGTCAAGCTCCGCTGCGCATATTCTAAAGAAATGAGCTGTTTACTACTGTCTCCCACCTTTTAAACACAACGACGTTTAGATTCACAAACTAGTTAGTGTGAAGTAGACATAGTATTAGTTTTATTTGCATTTTTAAGCTATGCGTCAGCCTCGTGACTTTAAAGAAAAAGTGTGCAAATATGCTGTAGTATCCTTTTCGACAACATCCACGACAACAATTATTATTATTATTATTATTATTATTATTATTATTATTATTATTATTATTATTATTATTATTATTATTATTATTATTATTATTAATTTTATTATTATTATTATTATTATTATTATTATTATTATTATTATTATTATTATTATTATTATTATTATTATTATAACTCTTAGGTGGAACATTTCCCAATTAAGCACTTGGGGTGACCCTTGTTCGAATCTTGATGATGTCAGGTTTTTCCCTCAGGAATCGACTTTCAGTTATGACTTCTTATACGGTGTTTCACCTCTCCTTTTTGTTGCAGCGACACCTTAAAGAGCCCGGTCATACGCCCAACATGGCAGGTGACAGGCTAATATAATCGTGCATACATTCCGTTCGTTCAGTATTTCTCAGCCGTTTGTGGCGATTGACGGTGCGCGTCAAGCAGCAAGTTAGCGTCTTGGGCCGAATGAGTCAGTCCCTGTTTTCAGAAAGCGCTTTCTGGGTGCTCTTTGAGCTAGTAAAGCGACATCTATTAACAAATCGTTTTAGTAATATGTTAATTGTCCTTGTACGAATGGAGTGAAGTAAGCTTTGTTGTATAAATATGTTTCGTGGTCGTTTGGCAGGTTAAGAGCTATGGCGGTTACGGAGGTGGCTACGGAGGTGGCTACGGAGGAGGCTATGGAGGAGGCTACGGTGGAGGCTTCGGCGGACTAGGTGGCTTCGGGGGCTTCGGCGGACTTGGCGGTGGATATGGTGGCTTCGGCGGTCTCGGCGGATGGGGCGGACTTGGTGGATTCGGGGGTGGATTCGGCCATGGAGGTGGTTACGGAGGTGGAAAATACTAGAACAACTGTAAGATTTAATACAATATTGTTATTAAACCTTTAGTTCTCAGCTATACATTACAAATAGATAAACATTTCCATTATGCAAAAACAGTCGTTATAGTCATATAACTGGCTAAATATCTCTATTACTACAACTGCTACCAGTAATACCACAGGCGCATTAACCCAGAAGAATGGGTCTTGCGAGAGAATTAGTGGATCCCTGATAGCGGAGGGGTAGTGGATCCCCGATAGCGCAGTAGAATGTATCAATACTACTATCACTAGTACTTTGTCTTTCAATTGCATCAATATCTTAAATCTGTGATTCACTCGGTGCAGTAGTAATTTTATGTTAACAATGTGCATGACTATGCAACACTCTACATACTTTTGTTGGGTGAGTGGGAGCAGCAACACGCAAATAGAAGGCCCATACATAATTATTTCGTTTGTGTTTGTTTTGTTGCGCTATCTAACCACACTGCCATATTAAAACTACATTCTTACTATGTAAAAGACTTTTAATTATATTGTCTAAATATTATCATTTGATCTCAAAATAATGTTTATTTAGCATGGCTTAACTATTTTAATATACACCTTCAAAGGTTGAAGTTGAGTATGTTTGGAGAATGTCTATTTAGATGAATACACCATGCATTCATTTGTATATTTGTGTGTGTGTGTGTGTGTGTGTGTGTGTGTGTGTATGTTCGTGCGTGACCGCGTGTGTGTGTGTGAGCGCGTGTGTATTTGTGTGCGTGTGTGTATGTGTGTTTGTGGGTGTGTTTGTTTTGTTTTTCATATGTCTCTTATACCAATGCTACTACTACTACAACTACTACTACTGTATAAAAATGACGACGACGACGATAATAATGATGATAATGACGACGATGATGAATTATACTGATATAGTTAATTGTTTCAAACATTGATCAATTGATACGGGAACTCACTAATGAGCCAAACATTATTTTGATTTTGATTTCAGGATGATCGAACCCTACTGCCCATGGGCATGAAATTTCGTTGAAACACCTAGCTTGGAAACGACTGCATGCACTGCAATATGAATTTGAGGTCCTTTGTCTGGACGATGTTAAATAAACGTTTTCTTTTAAAAGGTCAAAGTTTTAGTTTGTTTCATTATATGTAAAATTATTCAGGCTGATTGAAATCTTTGGGTTTTCATTTGAACGTAACTTTCTTTTTCCACATGAATTAACCATTTTATTTTTCCGTTTTCTGTTTCACTATGTGTGAATCGTTCGACTTACGTTTCACTTTCTGTCTTATGGTGTGAGTCTGTCTACCTGTTATTTTTTTCTTTCAGTGTATAAGTGTTCGTATTTTCTATTTCAAAATGTGTGTATCATTCTAGCCCTATGTTATTTCCTGTTTCACACTTAATTAAACAATATCACAGACTATGATTAATAATAACACAGAAAATAACTAAACAATGATTCACACACAACTGAATTAAAATTCTAAATGATTTCCAGGTTATTAAAACAGAAAAGAACAAACAGGTTGAATCAATCACACACTATGATAAGAAACAACCATTCAGATGTATTTCAAGGCTCAAACACGTAGCTGAAAAGTATACATTGTAGCAAATTTAAAAATATGTCCATTATCTGAACTATATATAAGAAACAACAAAAGCTAAATGGATTCAGCCAATTTTGAGATGCATCACAAACCATGTCTAGAAAATTATGTCGAAGCCCAGTACAACTTATGGTAATTTGATGAATAAATATTGATACAACAAGAAGCACAGCGACTTTGAACTTTGAAAAAGTGGGAATATAAATTATTTAAAATGTATAAAAAAAATAGTAAACATACTTACATTCGATTAAGTTACATTATTATTGAGATAAGGAAAAATGTTAACATCCGAACGACCGACAACCTGACCAGTGCTACTGAATGATTGACCATGAGATGAAGTATGTGTATGCCAAAATCAACCCAATCGGGTAATTTTTTATTACTCAAATGACTAATTCCAACTAAGCACAATTCAACCACTGTTATTTTCAAGCTTAATATAGCAGTAATTTATCTGTAATAATTGTATCGATAATTAAAGCGATAATTTATGTGGGTCAATGAAAACCTATTATTTTCTGGTTCCAACTAAATTACCCGGGAGTAACTACATGTTCTTTCAGACACTCACACACGTAAGGAGAAACCAATATGTGCATAAGCCAAATGAACGCTAATGTGGACAACAATCAGACAAAAGCACCCATTGCACATTTTGGAGCTAGCTAAGCTCTTGCTCAGCAACACAATAACAATATTTCCCAACACAAGTCCAAGAAAGAATAAAATTATATTTAGAAAGAAGCAATAATAATAACTCACACACTTGGCTGAAAATCGACATTTTCAAAAATGTTATTATTTTGGCAGTGCTGTAACTTTAAAAAAAAATGTTTTAGTTTAGGGTCAAGGTCACTTCAAAGTACCCCTATGAAGCGACTTTGAATAGCTCCAGTAACCTTGACCTTTGAGCAGAGTTCATTAAATTTGCATGGCATGTGTGTCTCATTGATTTCTATCATATTTCAAAGAATCGTAACTTCAATATAAAAAATGTTGGAGAAACAAGAAATTTTGTGAAAATTTGAAATGGTTTGGACTCAAATTTGCGGACCCTGTGACCTTGACCTTGAATGAACTCATTCGTTTACTAATCGTTTTTGAGTTCTCATAGATTGATAAAATAGGTTCACTTGCAAGTTTTGCGCAAGCGGACGGACATCGGATGGACAGACGGCGGAAGTATGGACAGACATGGCTTCTAAATATTATTTTTGGACTATTTTGGCGAAAAAATTGGGGGTGAATACATAGACTCACATTGTTACATAAGGGAACTGTGTAAAATAGTGCCAAAACTTTCGAAACAGTGCCACAAAGAGAAATATTGGAGGAAAAAGAGCTGCAATGTGAAATCATTTTAAACATCCTATCCTATCCTATCTCGTAACTCGAAGGTCGTAGGGAAACCACGGATGATCGTTTAAACAGCATATACCATCTTTCTCTGTCCTCAGCAACCCTCATGGCTTCGCTCAGTGTCAAGCCAGTGCATTATCGAATGTTGTCCTCCAATCTCTTTTTCTGTCTCCCTCTTTTTCTGCATCCTTGCACCGTGCCTTGCAGGATGGTCTTTGCAAGGCCTGATACTCTGGTGGCGTGGTCATACCATCGGAGTTTCCGTTTCTTCACCACTGTGAGCATGTCATCGTGTTGCTTAATGGCTTGTGTGATGGTCTGTCGGACTTCGTTGTTGGTGATGTGCTGGGTATAGGAAATGCCCAGAAGTCTTCTGTAGCACCACATCTCCATGCTTTGTATTCTTCGTTGTAGATCTGCTGCGAGGGTCCATGTTTCGCAAGCGTATAGTCAGGGCCGCAGTTGTTTGTGCGATCCTGGAGAGGACTTCCTTTTGGGACCCATTGTCTGATACAATGGCTCCTAGATATTTCAGGCTATGCTCTGTGTTGAGGGATTGGCCTTGGCCTTTGACGTCCATGATGATGCCTTTGGTGTTCTGGTCATCATTTTTGTCTTCTCTGCACTTATTTCAATTCCATAGGCTCTGGAGATGGTGTCAAGCCTCTGTACCAGCTGTTCAAGTTCATGTTCCTCTCCAGCCAATCCATCAATGTCATCCGTAAAACGGAGGTTGGAGATTGCTCTACCTCCTAAGCTGACTGTGTCTTCGCGATCTGCAAGGGCAGTTAACATGATGCGCTCTAGGGAGATGTTAAAGAGTGTTGGAGAGAGTAAGCATCATTTGCGCACACCGATTGTTGTTCTGAACAAGTTCCCGATGGCGCTGTTGTGGAGGACTGCACTGGTAGCCTTGTCATACACGCTTTAAGATGACTTTAATAATTTTAGGGCTGAGGTTGTACACTCTCATGGTTGCATACAGAGCTGCATGCCAGACTCGGTCAAACGCTTTTTCGATGTCTATAACTACACATGATATAGATGTTGTTGGTGCTGTAAGTATTTCTCGCAGATTATTCTGAGGTTGAAAATCTGCTCAGTGGTACTTCGCCCTGCCCTGAATCCTGATTGTTTTTCAGCTATGATTTGTTCAGCTTGGGGTTTCAACCTGTTCAGTAGTATTTTCAGGAGGACCTTGCTGGGATGGCTGTTGAGCCTGATGGTGCTGTAATAAATTTCACACTCCTGAAGGTTACCTTTTTTGGGAAGAATGATAACAAGCGACTGTGTCCATGGTGTAGGCCACTCCCCACTCTGCCAGAACTTGTTACAAATAATGGTGAGGGCGTCAATCATCGATTCTCCTCCTGCTTGAAACAATTCCGCGGGTATGCTGACTTCCCTTTCTTCAGCGATTGCACTGCAGTCTCAACTTCTTCTCGGAGGATTGGCAGGATTTCTTCTTCTTCTCTGTTCTGGGGACATGCTAGAACTTGTGGGTCTCATTTTGGTTTGTGGTTGTAAAGGTCAGAGCAGTACTCTGTTCATCTTTCCAAGACTTCTTGTAATTCTGTAAGGCATATGCCAGACTTGCTTTGGACAGTGGAGACCTTGGGCTGTTTAACACTTGTCAACCGCTTCCCAGTCTGGTAGGCCTTCTTGCTGTTGTTCTTGTTCAGACTGTTCTCTATTTCCAATAACCATTATGCACCAAACTATCGACGATCAATAACTTAGAAAACAAAATATGAGATTTTGTGAAATTTTTTAATATTTTTCTAATATTTCTTCACCCTGTGACCTTGACCTCGAAACAAGACTAATTCTATCCAAGAGAGAGAGAGAGAGAGTGAGAGAGAGAGAGAGAGAGAGAGAGAGAGAGGGGGGGGGGAGGGAGGGAGGCTGGTAGCAGTGAAGCCGACACCATCAACAAGCCAACCTGTCTGACGATCACCGCCAATGCCCAAATCAACCCCATCAGGCCCAACATCACCATCAGCGCCACACACAGGTGCCTACAGGGTTGAGCAGCTTCCACTAACATTGACAACTGAGGGCCCGGCATCGAACAGTTGGGTATATGTGATGAGAGATCAATGCACTGTATCACAAACTTTGAAAGGAATGGGGTGGTTGTAGAAGTGCACAAAGCTTAGGCTTTCTCATTTAGACCATCTGGTTGTCTGGTACCCAATCTATTGATGACTTAGCATGACTATCCAGTCTTTCTCATCCTACATTCACTGTTTGCTTGTGAAGGTCTTTCGTTTTGTTAAGTTTGACTTTGAGCCACAAATAAACCTGTATTGTTGCAGATAAATGGACAAGTAGAGCAGTTTTTCTTGCCACATGCACAGGGGAAAGAGCCAGAACTTTGAGGTTGGCTGCTCCTGGTTGTCTGTCTGGAGTGAACAAGCAAGTCCCGAAGGTTTGGATCATGCTTGTAGTCTATGGGAGATGGGGAGTTTAAGATTGGAGCAACCTCTAGGTAGCCTGTAAGATGGACCAGTTGGATCGCAGAAGATAGAAAGCAGTGTGGTACAGAAGACGGACAATCGGACGATCTGCCGCACTCTGCTTTCTGTTTGGAGCAATGCCAAGCTGTCATGTGACCGCAGAGGATACATGGTCTATTGGCGTGCAATACTCATCACCTTGTCAAAAGCGACTATCTGAGCTGGATAGTGTCTTGCCGTGAAAAAGTCTGATATTAGAAGTCAATGCGTCAAACTCATCATTGTCAATGCAAAGACGTTTTTATCTCAACAGCTTATAATACTGATCTTGACTGGCGAGTTATGGGATGAGCGGCAATCCAGATATGAATGAGCGGTAATCCAGATATGAATGAGCGGCAATCCAGATATGAATGAGCGGTAATCCAGATATGAATGCGAGTCAGTTGGTTTATAGTGGTCTGATATAGGGATACAGCCACTCTTCAAGGACAGTTTTATGTCAAGAAAGTTCACAGATTCACTGGAGATTTCATATGTGAAGTTAATGGGCGGGTGGAAGCTCTGTGTGAAACTGATGAACTCCATGAGTTAGTCAGTAGTCAGCAAGGTTGCCCAAGGTCATCGTCTATAAACCTCTTGTAGAACTCAGACATAAGCCTACACATAGGTTTAGTGTACTGCTGACAGAGCTGGTGCTCCAAGTAGCCCATGAATAATAAACATACATAGCTATAGGGCTCATTTTAGAGCCCATGGCCACACCACTCGTCAGTGCAAAGTTCAATTTATTGAAGGAAGGTATGAACAAACATGCATAGCTAGTCAAACTTCACAATGCGAAGGACCCTCACATGCCAAACAGTGAATGTTATCTACATCCTTCACTGTGTACTTCAGTGTTGATTTTGTACACGGTGGTAACAGGCCGTTCACTGTCGGATCGATGTGACGAACATTTTCCGGCATCCAACACAACAGAGACAAGACGATAGCCCGTCACTTCAACCAACCCCGCCACAGTGGCCAGCATTTACGTGTCATGAGTCTTTGGCGCATGAACACCAAGGATGAGAAAGCCAGGAAGGACACTCATACTTCATCGATAGACATCCAGCTGATCGAAATGAGAAAGCCTGAGCTTTGTGCACTTCTACAACCACAACATTCCTATCAAAGGTTTGTGGTGCAGTGCACTGATCTCTCATCACATATATCCAACCGCTCGATGCCGGTTACGCGGTTGGCGATGCTAGTGGAAGCTGCTGAACTCGTGGGCACCTTTTTGTGACGCTGGTGGGGGTGTTGTGCCTGATGGAGTTGATTTGATCGTGGGCGGTGATCGCCAGACGGGTTGGCCTGCCGTTGGGGTAGGTTTGTTACTGTCTATTTTGCATTATTTTGCTTTCAAGACATCCGGTTTCTAAATGTAAAAATTAAAAAATAAATAAATAAATAAATAATAATAATAATAATAATAATAATAATAATAATAATAATAATAATAATAATAATATTAATAATAATAATAACAAAATAAATACATAAATAAAATAAAGAAGAAGAAATAAAAAACAAAGAACTATGTCATAAACCATTTCTGCCTATTAATTTTCTCTAGCATGCTCTTGTCGTTTCTGGAAAACCCTGTAAAGGTATTTTGACAGTTGCATAATAACTTGTTCTTCATCGTTTGCCATAATCAATTCTACAGAAACATTGTTCGGATTACCCACAGCATACTCCAAAAAAGGAATACCCCGTCCACACATAATAGAACAAGCAAACAACAGGAAAATGGCAGGTAGAACGATTCACAATTAGGGAAACAAACGGAAAACGACAATCACACAGAATGATCCGAACATAGTGAAACAGAATATGACAAACATAAGTATTCACACACGTTCACACAGACAGTAACGTTCACACATGTACCTAATGAAACAGAAAATTACATCAGGCAGAATGATTTCACACATAATGAAACACAAAATAGTCAACTGTCAGCAAATGTAACAGAAAATCTTTGAGCCCTTTTATTTATTTTATTATTTATTTGAAAACCATCCAGACAAGAGATCTCAATACAAAATTTAGTGCAGAGATTTTAGAGGTATTTCAAGATTCCATGGCTATATGCATGAAATATAGTGCAGAGATTGTAGAGGTATTTCAAGATTCCATGGCATGGTTCCATCATCCTGAAATCAAACTGAACAGAATGTTTTGCTCATCAATGATTTTATTAATCAAATGATCAATCAAGCGATCAATGTTTGAATCCATTAAGTCAATCATTCTTGTTGTCATCAACAGTATCATCTTCATCATCATCATCATCATCATCATCATCATCATCATCATCATCATCATCATCATCATCATCATAAAAAAAACCACACACACACACACACACATCATCATCATCATCATCATCATCATCGTCATCACAACACACACACACATACACACACACACACACACACAAACACATAAACGCGCCCGCACTCACATACACACACGCACGTGACGCGCTGATGAATAATAATTAAACTAAATAAACTTTCTCCCAAAACACCAATGCTTGAAGGTGTATATTAAAATAGTTAAGCATTACTGAAACATAATTTAGAATAATATTTAGACAATATTAAAAAACATTAGAAAAGCAATTATTTTTACATAATATGAATGTAATATTTTTATGGCAATGTGATTAGCTAGCACAACAAAACAACACAGATAAAATAATTATCTCATGTGCCTTCTCTTTGCCCGTTACTGCTCTACCCACTCGATGTAAGTAGAGTATTGCACAGTCGCATAAATTATCTTGTTAACATAACATTATTATTGCATAGTGTAAATCATATATTTAAAATATTGATGCAACTGAAAGGCAAAGTACGAATACTTGTAGTGTCAATAGTAATTACAACAGTAATAGCAGCAGTTATAATAATAATAGAGATATTTAGCAGGTTATATTAATATAATGACTGTTCAGCATCATGTAAGTGTTTCCCTATTTATAATGTATAGCTGAGAACAAAAAATTTAATAATAGTATTGTATTAAATCTTACAGTTGTTCTAGTATTTTCCACCTCCGTAGCCACCTCCATGGCCGAATCCACCCCCGAATCCACCAAGTCCGCCCCATCCACCGAGACCGCCGAAGCCACCATATCCACCACCTAGTCCGCCGAAGCCGCCAAATCCACCGCCTAGTCCGCCGAAGCCGCCTCCGAATCCTCCACCGTAGCCTCCTCCATAGCCTCCTCCGTAGCCACCTCCGTAACCGCCATAGCCCTTAACCTATAAGAACCAAGATATGCATGTACACAACACGATTTACTGCGCTAATTCACGAAAGGAATTTTAACATAGTAGGCTTAATACAACGAATTGTTTTTATATAGCGTTTTACTACATCCAAGAGCGGTCAAGGCGCCAACTTGCTGCTTGACACGCACTGTGAATCGTTCTAAACAACTGAGTGATTCTGAACGACGTAAAGGTATGCTCGATTATCTGTCTTTGTCCCCTCCATTTTGGACAGATTGATTGGGTTCTTTAACGTGCCACTGTCATCTCACAATGGAAGGTGAAATACAGAATAAAGAGTCATTACAGAAAGTCAACTCTTGAGGAATAAAATGTTCCGTTATCTTCGAGATTCCAATGTCTGACTTCAAGTGAGCATTTTACACTGTGTCGTTACCACTAATTAATAATAATAATAATAATAATAATAATAATAATAATAATAATAATAATAATAATAATAATAATAATAATAATAATAAATACAAGTAATAATAATAATAATAATAATAATAATAATAATAATAATAATAATAATAATAATAATAATAATAATAATAATAATAATAATACTATTGTCTTAATTGAGATGTGCAATATAGTTCGAACATTTTGTTTCGCAAAGGCGCGCATTAACAGCGTGTATTTATCTTTGATTTGATTTTGGGGCTGTTGCTAAAAAAGATTTGTATAATGCTGATAGTTTTGGTCGGTCGATATTTTTGTAGTAGCGGTGAGAACTTTCTGCAATTATTTGTTTATTATCGATCGAATGTTCCAGATCTATCCCACAATTGCTAGTCAAATCTTGCATTTTCTATGACGTTAGACAGTGCGGAATTCCGGTGACGAGTTGTATTTCCATTGGGTGTTGATTGCGTCATTCTGGAATGTTCGTCACTTTTCTGCATTAATTAGTGGCTATATAGGTAATGCACTGTCAGTTTCGCATTATAATATGATGATGATGATCGTTGGTGCCAGGGTGGCGAATTTATGCTTCGTCCTTAACGCTTACACAATAGGATGTTAAGCTTTGTTTTTCCTACCTTGCGAGAAGTGACTTTCGGAAAGCGATCTTGTTTGTATTTGTTGGTGTTTGCTGAATAAAGACGAAAACTTTAAACGACAATTCCTGCTTTGTTGCATTGGCCGCGTGGATTACGAATTCCAGTTACACGAGATTTAAGCTGGATCAACCATTGATTGGTGCAAATAATAATAATAATAATAATAATTAATAATAATAATAATAATAATAATAATAATAATAATAATAATAATAATAATAATAATAATAATAATTGTACAAGATGCTATAGAATATTCACTCTTTTTTCTTTAAAGCCAAGTGATCTAAATAAAAATGGCGGATAAAACCTATATGCTTTGTAATTCACGCAAAGAGATGACTATTTGTTACAAATATTCACACATTTGTGTCTTAGATACTGTTTGCAAACTGTGAATGTTAACGTCGTGCCGAGCGTTCAAAATGTGTGCTATAGCATTAAATGGCTTATCTTTCTTAGAATTCAGATGCAGGTGAACTCCAAACATAAGCAGTGGAATTTCACCATCAAACCCCATGGCATCACTGGGATTAGGCAAGGGATATAATGCTGTTCCTGAAGCCTCAAGGGACGCTCATTGATGACGGTGAAAGCTCCCCGAAAAGGGTGAAATATCAAGTTTCCAGTTTTCGCTGGCTGTTGCCAGTTCACGGAAATCACAGCAGAAACACCCACGGGTTGTGCGGAGTAGTATAGTCGCTGTGTTGGTTGACCGACTTAGCCAGCGGAAGAGGTGGTAGATTATGCAATTAGCAAAACAGAACTTCAGTGTCTAACTGTGAATGCCAGTGTACCCCTCCTCCCTATGACGTTTAGCAAGGGCAGTTATTAGGTTATATACTCTTTACAATACTTGTCATCTCCTTTCAAAGTCAGATTTGGCAAGTATTAGACAGCAACAAGGTATGAATGTAGAAGGAAATCTTCATGTCCTAGTGTGAATTACACATTTCACTGTGTTTTCACATTTTGATCAAGGGTCCACACTCACCTTAACCGGGACTGGGATGGGGATGGCGACTGTCTTGTAATTCTGGTAATAACCATCAGCAGCAGCCATGGCCACCACTGCCATCAATAGAACGATCACTGCAGACATGTTCATGATGAGGGTCTGCACAGGCACAAGAAAAAGATTACAAACAAGAAAGAAAGGAAAAAATGAACAATAAGAAGAAAGGAAAGACTATACAAGAAGTAGGCACAAAAACGACAGCAACCTGCTCACAAAACAAAGAAGAAATAAATATTATATAAATCTATTACTAAGAAAAAAAAAGTAATGGATTAAAGATTTGTAAGAATGCAGATAAAGAAATAAACTATTCAAAGTAATTAAAGAAACGATGAAATAAAAAATGTAATACATTCATAACTAAATTAGGAACTATGGTTAAATAAATAAAAATAACGGACTGAATATAAATAAATGCAAATAGTTTTAGTTGCAGAATACAGATAAGAAATATACTGGTCCAAATAATGTAAGAAACAAGACAGAAAGAACATTGGAAGTTCAGATATTAATAACAAAGAAGCGATACAATGTAGAGAACAGTTAACACAAAGATCATTACTCTAGAATATTTACTTTGTTTATGCAGTCTGCACGTGTTTCGGTCCGGTGGAAACTGGGAAGGAACTGTGACATGCTAGTCCGCATCGTTCCTATATATCCCCCTTGACAGCCCCGAAGCTAAATCCTCCGCTTTTTTTGACCAACAGAGTTACTCCATTGCTGATCAGCGGCTGCAGAGGATCGCCCAGTAATTAATCATTACTTTCATGGTAGGTCACCGACACTCAGTATGGCACCGAGTAAATTGATCTATCACTCAGTCTTGGGCATGATAATTAGTATCTTATAAGGCGTGCGCCTCAAACGTTGCTGATGTTCAATGTGTAAATGATGATGAATCAATCTAACAGTAACACTCTCAGACAGCTCGTCAAATATTTCGGTGTTTTAAAAAAAATGTTTTTTACCTTCAGTTTTTATTTTATTCACAAACTAATCTGAAAACATTTTGAAATAGTCGAGAAACTGAACGAGGAAAATATGTGTGTATTTTTAAGTCGATTGCATATATCAAGGACCAATAAACATATTTTGCCCAAACTTCGTATGGACACTATTAGTACAAACATTCACCCTGCCATTATATTTGCTCTATCACATAGTTCAAGGCTCAAAAGTCGATATCTTCTAAACACGTTTTTCATGTTAATTTTCTCAAGAATGACAAAATCAATATTTGATTTTTGGGTATACTGGTACTTCAAAGTTTGACTCGTCTTTTGGTGTCTGTGTGTCAGTCAGTTTGCAAACTTTTTATGCCAGTTTGTTTTATTTTGAAGTTTAAAGTTATAAGAATATGCAAATCTGTATAAATATTCGTGTATGGGATTACATTTCCTATCCTATCCTATCCTGTCCCGTAACCCGGAGGTCGTAGGGGCACCACTGTGCGCGCGCTTTTGTGTGTGTGTGTGTGTGTGTGTTTGGGAAAACTACTAATTGTAAAACAATCTCCAGCTTAATAAAATCATTAAAACAAGATGGCAAGGCATTCAGATGTAGTCTATTTCCAGTCAACGACACACATAATAAGCATGTTCAAAATGGTTACATTTGTTGTGTGTGTGTGGTTTTGTTACTCGGCTTTATCTTACCGAAGCAATAGGCCACTATCTGAACTATCTGCAAGCAAAAGTGTATAAAAATCGGGTCAGCCCATGTTTAGGTACAGCGCAAAACGTGTTAAGAAAATGGAACTTTGGAACTTTGTCCTTTTATTTCACATAACATGATTTAAATATACAAAATGACAAGAGCCTCATAGCCCTGGTGGCTGTTTAGCCAGAAAAGGGGGGTTTGAGGGTGAAACACAATGATGTTGACCTATAAAGAAGTACAACTACCAATGATCCAACATGCTTAGAAGTAGTGAGAGTATCTGCAAAGTAAAATTGATGAATTTAGGTTCAGTCATTCATATTGTGATACAGTTTCATTTAAGAAAATTAAAAAAAAACACACACGCACACACACACACAAACAGTCATTTGAACAAAGCAGTGATATTCGGAGCGATGGATCGTGGGACTGATCTATAGACTGCTACTAAAGGATGCCCCATGATTTGATTGGAATGAAGTACCTGTACACCAAACTCTACCAAATCGCTTCGGCCGTTTATGAGATATTAAGTAAAACATGTTTAGCAACAAAATGTCTCCAATGACCTTGACCTTTGCGGTAGAGCAAATATGATGGCACTGTAGGCAGGCCAATAGCCGGGAATTTTGGTTAAAATTCATTCATTGATTCTTGAGATACATGGCGTATGACGGACCAACGGACCGACAGACGGACACAGACAAACCGAAATTTGGGTTGTTCTGATCACCCGCTCCCTCCTTAATCTTCACTCCCGACTATTTCAAAGTATTTCCAGATAAGTCTGGAAATACAAAAACCACAAAGGCGACTTTTCTTCTGCTTGAAATCTAGCATACACTTTTACATTTTAATTGATATCTCATCAAACTAATCGTTTTGGTGATGATTAAAGTACTAATAGAGAGAGGCACGGTGGTTCTAATGGTTGTGCTTTGGCTTGCGGATCTGAATTGAAGGTCCCGGGTTCGAGCCCTGGTCGGGCCATTGTGTTGTGTCCCTGGAAAAGACACTTTACTCCCGTTTTCCTACTCCTTCGGATGAGAGTATAAACCGAGGTCTAGTCTGTGTGTCGCATACATTCCATCATAACGGACTTTAAAGATCCTGACGCTCATGTCTTAGACGGGTGAGTGCCGGTAACAAGAACACACCCAACATGCACTTGGTCCTTCTCCCCCATACCTGGCTGGACAGGATAGTGCTCAGTTGTCCGGGCGTCAGACCATGCGCCCTAAGGCTGCGGGTGGGCGTCTCGGGCGGTTTGAGTTAGATCCTGTATTGGCCAGCGCCTAGAGTCTGGTCAAGTACGGTGAGATAAGTGCGCGATAAAAATCCTCAAAAAATAATAATAATAGAAAATAATTTATAATCATAATAACATTTTTGTTCTTGAAACTGCGCACACGAACAATAGAAAAGAAAACGTGCTGTGAGATACAAACAGGAAGACATGCCATCATAGATCAAAAGCAGAGAACATTAGTCAATGAAAAGGATTCCTTTTAGGATTTTATTAATTTTCTGAAAGTAAATGCTATGATAATTTTGTAATTTTCAATAAATGTATACTCGCACCTAAACCTCTGGTTGTTATTCTAATCCCAGTGCACAGTTTCTCTTTATCTCAATTAACTGTTTCTCCCATAAACAGAAAATGGAATTGCAAAGGAAGAGTCAAACTTTATTGCAAAATAAGTTTTGAACCAAAAAAGAGACGTTTCTAAACCAAAAGCCGTCATCAAATAACTCAATTTTATTTTTTTTCTTTCTTTAAAGTTTTTTATTTTATAAACTTTATAAATTGTAAGCATAAAATAGAGAAAGGCCATACCTTTAAGTACTGCAATTATCACAAAACAATTAGTTTGATGGAGAGGGCAATCAAGGTTGAAAATAACTGCTACATTTGGAGGTAAAGAAAAGTCGCCATTCGTGTGTTTGTGTGTGCGTGTTTGTTCCTTAAAAAAGATGGAGTGTAATGATTAGTTAGTAACACACACCTGTTGAAAGCCATTCAGATGTATTCCCAGCTACCAATATTTACAGATGTCAACACATTTTTTGACAACTTGAAACTTAATGGTAAAACAATCAGTTATAGAAAACTGACAAACCGACTGACCAACAGACACTAAAAGATGAGTCACAGGTTGAAGTGCCAGTATAGACAAGCAACCAAATTTTGTTCATGAATTCTAGAGAAATATGGCAAACTGTGTTGAGTAAATATCGACATCTAGTGCGCCTTAATCTTTGAGACAGAGCACAATTAATGTAATGGCAGGGTGAATGTTTGTAGTGGTAGTGTCCCTACAAAGCTTGTGCAAAATTAATGTAATGGCAGGGTGAATGTTTGTAGTGGTAGTGTCCCTACAAAGCTTGTGCAAAATTAATGTAATGGCAGGGTGAATGTTTGTAGTGGTAGTGTCCCTACAAAGCCTGTGCAAAATTAATGTAATGGCAGGGTGAATGTTTGTAGTGGTAGTGTCCCTACAAAGCTTGTGCAAAATTAATGTAATGGCAGGGTGAATGTTTGTAGTGGTAGTGTCCCTACAAAGGTTGTGCAAAATTAATGTAATGGCAGGGTGAATGTTTGTAGTGGTAGTGTCCCTACAAAGCCTGTGCAAAATTAATGTAATGGCAGGGTGAATGTTTGTAGTGGTAGTGTCCCTACAAAGGTTGTGCAAATTTAATGTAATGGCAGGGTGAATGTTTGTAGTGGTAGTGTCCCTACAAAGCCTGTGCAAAATTAATGTAATGGCAGGGTGAATGTTTGTAGTGGTAGTGTCCCTACAAAGCTTGTGCAAAATTAATGTAATGGCAGGGTGAATGTTTGTAGTGGTAGTGGTAGTGGCCCTACAAAGCTTGGGCTAAATTAATGTAATGGCAGGGTGAATGTTTGTAGTGGTAGTAGTGTCCCTACAAAGCTTGGGCAAAATTAATGTAATGGCAGGGTGAATGTTTGCAGTGGTAGTGTCCCTACAAAGCTTGGGCTAAATTAATGTAATGGCAGGGTGAATGTTTGTAGTGGTAGTAGTGTCCCTTCAAAGCTTGGGCAAAATGTGTTTAGTGGTTCATGAGACATGGGGTGCAATGGACTAAAACTGACTGAAAAACCCATCGACATTCATTCTGTTCAGTTTCCCAAATAGTTCAAAGTGTTTGTAAACTAGCTTGGGAATACACAAAAATGGAAGGTTTACATTTTTTTGGAGCTGTCGGAGGGCGATACTGTTAGATTCATCATTATTTACACGCTGAATATCAGTAACTTTAGAGACACACGCTTATATAAGATACTAATTATCGTGCCCAGGACTGAGTGATTGATAAATATACTCGGCGTCATAATTTTAGTGACCTAACTTTAAATTAATGATTAATTACTGGATGCGCCTCTGCAGCCACTGATACGCAGTGAGTCACTCTATTGTGTAAAAAACACTGGATGGTTAAATTTGCTTCCGGGTCTTTCAAGGGGGATAAATACGAACGATGCGGACCAGCATTTCACAGTTCCTTCCCTGTTTCCACCGTTCCGAAACTCGTTTAGACTGCAAAACCTTTGTAAGTATTGTACAGAATTCATCTTAATTGTGTCTCTCTGTGCTATTTATATCTGAACTTCATAATTTCTTCCTGTCTTGTTCCTCACATTATTTAGACCAGTATATTTCCTATCTGTATTTTAAAAAAATATATTTGATTTGCCTAATTGCATTTATTTGTCGGTATTTACTTCTTAAATTATTTCTTGAGCTGTAACTCTTAATTTAATAATGGTTTTATTACATTGTTTTTCTGTCATTGTTTTTTTTTTTATAAATTACTTTGAATATTCAAAATACATATGCATTTCTTAAAAAAGTTAATACCTTTCTTTCTATCTTTGTTATTTCTCTTTATATGTAAATCCTTATTTAGTTATGTCTTTAGTGCATTTTTTCTGTCTTAGTTTCATTAATTACTTTGATTAGTCTAATGATTTATCTGCATTTATTACAATATTTATAACATTTCTATTTTTCCAAGACTTAGATTTATATTTTCTTTCTTTATTCTTTTTTGTTGTTTTTTTTGTTGTCACCATCATGAACTAGTTTCTTTCTCTGACTCCACCGGCACCTACGTAGCCTATATAGCGAGCCCAACTGACATTGCATTTTTCTTGTCTGTTTCTTTCTTTCTTGTAATCCTTTTTTTGTGTGTGCAGACCCTCATCATGAACATGTCTGCAGTGATTGTTCTACTGATGGCAGTGGTGGCCATGGCTGCTGCTGATGGTTATTACCAGAATTACAAGACAGTGGCTATCCCCATCCCAGTCCCCGTTAAGGTGAGTGTGGACCCTTGATCAATATGTGAAAACACTTTAACATGTATAATCCCCAATGGGCTATGACTAGTTGCTTATACAATTACAATCATACATTGTTGCTGTATAATACTTGCCAAATTTGAAATGTTGTGACAAGTATTGTAAACAGCACATATAATAGCTGCCATTGTGAAACGTCATATTAGGGGATGCTGGCAATCACTGTTAGACATGGAAGTTGTAGTTTAAAATATTATACCACTGACTGCATAAGCTACAACCCCTCCCGCTGGTTAAGTACGTCAACGTGAACATAGAACGTGTTTTACTCCCCCTAGAGCGTCACAACCTTTGGGTGTGTATCCCGCTGTGTGTTCTGTCAATTGTCGACGAGGGCCAGTGAGAACTTCCTGAAAACCTTTTTTAGTACGCTTATCGGAGAGCTGTCAATCATTGAGCGTCACTTAATACTACAGGAACATCTTTCTCTTTCAGCAATGCATTGGGGTTTGTTGGTCAAGCTCCGCTGCGCATATTCTAAACAAAAAAAGCTGTTTACTACTTTGTTCGACCTTTTGAACACGACCACGTTTAGATTCAAATGTTAGACACAAAAATGTATGACTATTTGTAACAAAATAGTCATCGGTTACTGTAAAGTAGACATTGTATTATTTTTATTTGCAATTTTAATCTATTCATCTGCCTCGTGACTTGAAAGAAAAAGTGTGTAGGCCTAAATATACTGTAGTATATTATTATTTGTATAATAATAATAATAATAATAATAATAATAATAATAATAATTATTATTATTATTATTATTATTATTATTATTATTATTATTATTATTTTATTATTATTATTATTATTATTATTATTATTATTATTATTATTATTATTATTATTATTATTATTATTATTATTATTATTAGGTAAAGTTCGCCGTTTAAGCACTTTAGGTGACCGTTGTTTGAATCTTGATGATGACAGAAGGTTTTTCCCTCAGGAGTCGACTTTCTGTAATGACTCCTTATACGGTGTTTCACCTCTCCTTTTTGTTGCAGCGACACTTTTAAAAAGCCCGGTCATACGCCCAACATGGCAGGTGACAGGCTCATATAATCGTGCATACATTCAGTTCGTTCAGTATCTCTCAGTCTTCTGTGGCGATTGACGGTGTTGGTCAAACAGCAAGTTAGCGTCTTGAGACGACTGAGTCAGTCCCTGTTTTCAAAAAACACCTGTTGAGTGCTATTTGAGCTAATAAAGCGACACATAAGAGAAAAAAATTGTGTTTAGTAATATGTTAAAGTTGGAGTGAAGTAAGCTGTGTTATATTAATGTGTATTATGGTCGGTTGGTAGGTTAAGGGCTATGGCGGTTACGGAGGTGGTTACGGAGGTGGCTACGGAGGAGGCTACGGAGGAGGCTACGGTGGAGGCTTCGGAGGCGGCTTCGGCGGACTAGGCGGATTCGGTGGCTTCGGCGGACTAGGTGGTGGATATGGTGGCTTCGGCGGTCTCGGTGGATGGGGCGGACTTGGTGGATTCGGGGGTGGATTCGGCCATGGAGGTGGCTACGGAGGTGGAAAATACTAGAACAACGGTAAGATTTGATACAATATTTTTTATTAAATCTTTATTTTTGAGCTAGACATTACAAATAGGTAAACGTTTACATGATGCTGGAACAGTCATTATGGTCATAGTACTTGCAAAGTATCTCTATCACTACTTTAACTGCTGCTATTACTGCTACTATTACTACCACAGGCGCATTAACCAAGAAGAATGGGTCTTGGGAGAGAAGTAGAGGATCCTTGACAGTGGAGGGGTAATGGATCCCCGGACAGCGGAAGGGAAGCGCAGTAGTATGTAACATTACTACTAGCACTACAAGAACTAGTACTTTGTCTTTCAGTTGAATCATTATCTTAAATCTGTGATTCCCTCGGTGCAGTAGTAATTTTATGTTAACAAGGTATATGACTGTGAAATACTCTACATAAGCTTACTTCAGTTGGGTGAGTGAGAGCAGCAACAGGTAAACAGAATGCACATTGATATTTTTTGTGTGTGTTTGTTTTGTTGCGCTAGCTAACCACGCTGCCATATTAAAACTATGTATTCTTACTATGTAAAAGACTGTTTAATTATGATGTCTAAATATTATCCCAATATTTTGTTCAATGTAATGTTATTTAGCATGGCTTAACTAATTTAATATACACCTTCAAGTGTTGGTGTTGAGTAGGTTTGGAGAATGTCTATTTATATGAATGAATCATGTATTCATGTTTGTATTTGTGTTTGTGCATGTTCGTGCGTGAGCGCGTGTGTATTTGTGAGCGTGGGTGGATGGGTGTTTGAGGGGGTGTTGGTTTTGTTATTCATATGCCTCCTATACCACTGCTAATACTACAACAACTACTACTACTGTATAAAGATGATGACGACGACGATAATAATGATGATAATGACGATGTGATGAATTTGACTGATTTAGTTCATTGGTTCAAGCATTGATCAATTGATAAATAAACTCACTGATGAGCAAAATATTATTTTGCTTTTGATTTCAGGATGATGAAGCCCTACTGCCCATGGTCATGAAATTTTGTTGAAGTACCTAGCTTGGAAACGTCTGCATGCACTGCAAGATGTAATGAGGTCCTTTGTCTGGACGGTGTTCAATAAACTTTTATTTTAATTGGTTAAAGTTTTAGTTTGTTTCATTATATGTAAAATTATTAAGACTGATTGATTTTGTTTGGTTTTCATTTGAACGCAATTTTCTGTTTCCATATTTGTGAATCATTTTATTTGACGTTTTCGTTTTCCTTATATGTGAACGTTCGACTTATGTGTCATTTTCTGTTTTATGGTGTGAATCTGTCTACCTGTAATTTTTTTCTTTCAATGAAAACTTCTTCGTAGTTTCTATTTCCTACTGTGTGTATCATTCTAGCCCTATGTTATTTCCTGTTTCACACTTGATTAAACAAATAGCAAAGACTGTGATTAATAATAACACAGAAAATAACCAAACAATGATTTACACACAAATAAATTAAAAATGTACAATGATTTCCACGTTATTAAAACAGAAAAGAACAAACAGGTTCAATCAATCACACACTATGATAAGAAACAACCATTCAGATGTATTGTCAGGCTCAAACACGTAGCTAAAAAATGTACATTGTAGCAAATTGAAAAAAGTGTCCATTATCTGAACTATATATAAGGAACAACAAAAACTAAATGGATTCAGCCAATTTTGAGATGCATCACAAACCATGTTTAGAAAATTATGTCGAAGCCAGTACAAATTATGTTAATCAGATAAATAAAAATTGATACAACAAGAAGCACAGCGACTTTGAACTTTGAAAAAGTGGGAACATAAATGATTTAAAACGTAAAAAAATAGTAAACATAATTACATTCGTTTCAGTTATTATTGAGAACATGAAAAATGTTAACATCCGAATGACCGACACCCTGACCAGTACTACTAAATGATTGGCCATGAGATGAAATATCTGTATGCCAAAATCAACCCAACCGGTAATTTTTATTACTCAAATGACTAATTAGCACAATACAACCACCGTTATTTTCAAGCGAAATAAAGCAGTAAATAATCTGTAATAATTTTCTCGATAATTAAAGCGATTATTTATGTCGGTCAATGAAAAACTATTATTTTTCGGTTTCAACTAAATAAACAGGAAGCAACGAAATGCATGTTCGGACACTCAAACACTTAATATAATAATGAGAAACAAATATATGCATTAGCCACAGAATGCTAATGTGAACAACAAGAAGACAAAACCACACATTGCACATGTTGGAGCTAAGCTCTTCGTCAGGCGGACAACACACAACACCACACAGTGCACATGTTGGAGCTAAGCTCTTCATCAGGCGGACAACACACAACACAACACAGTGTACATGTTGGAGCTAAGCTCTTTGTCAGGTCAACAACACGCAACACAACACAGTGCACATGTTGGAGCTAAGCTCTTCGTCAGGTCAACAACACGCAACACAACACAGTGCACATGTTGGAGCTAAGCTCTTCATCAGGTCAACAACACGCAACACAACACAGTGCACATGTTGGAGCTAAGCTCTTCGTCAGGTCAACAACACGCAACACAACACAGTGCACATGTTGGAGCTAAGCTCTTCATCAGGTGGACAACATACAACACAACACAGTGCACATGTTGGAGCTAAGCTCTTCGTCAGGTCAACAACACGCAACACAACACAGTGCACATGTTGGAGCTAAGCTCTTTGTCAGGTGGACAACGCACAACACCACACAGTGCACATGTTGGAGCTAAGCTCTTCGTTAGGCGGACAACACACAACACAACACAGTGCACATGTTGGAGCTAAGCTCTTCGTCAGACGGACAACACACAACACAGTGCACATGTTGGAGCTAAGCTCTTCGTCAGGTGGACAACACACAACACCACACAGTGCACATGTTGGAGCTAAGCTCTTCGTCAGGTGGACAACGCACAACACCACACAACACAGTGCACATGTTGGAGCTAAGCTCTTCGTCAGGTGGACAACACACAACACAACACAGTGCACATGTTGGAGCTAAGCTCTTCGTCAGGTGGACAACACACAACACAACACAGTGCACATGTTGGAGCTAAGCTCTTCGTCAGGCGGACAACACACAACACAACACAACACAGTGCACATGTTGGAGCTAAGCTCTTCGTCAGGTGGACAACACACAACACAACACAGTGCACATGTTGGAGCTAAGCTCTTCGTCAGGTGGACAACACACAACACAACACAGTGCACATGTTGGAGCTAAGCTCTTCGTCAGACGGACAACACACAACACAGTGCACATGTTGGAGCTAAGCTCTTCGTCAGGTGGACAACACACAACACAACACAGTGCACATGTTGGAGCTAAGCTCTTCGTCAGGCGGACAACACACAACACCACACAGTGCACATGTTGGAGCTAAGCTCTTCGTCAGGCGGACAACACACAACACAACACAGTGCACATGTTGGAGCTAAGCTCTTCGTCAGGTGGACAACACACAACACAACACAGTGCACATGTTGGAGCTAAGCTCTTCGTCAGGTGGACAACACACAACACAACACAGTGCACATGTTGGAGCTAAGCTCTTCGTCAGACGGACAACACACAACACATTGCACATGTTGGAGCTAAGCTCTTCGTCAGGCGGACAACGCACAACACAGTGCACATGTTGGAGCTATGCTCTTTGTCAGGCGGACAACATACAACACCACACAACAATATTTCCCAACACAAGTCCAAGATAGAATGAAATTATATTTAGAAAGAAGCAATAATAATAACTCACATACTTAGCTGAAAATCAACATTTTCAAAAGAGTTATATTGGCAGTGCTTTAACTTTAAAAAAAAATTCTCATAATTTAGGATCAAGGTCACTTCAAAGTACCCATATGAACCGACTTTGGATAACTCCAGTAATCTTGGCCTTGGAGCAAAGTTGATTAAATTTGCATGGCTTGTGTGTCTCATTGATTTCTATCATACTTCAAAGAATCGTAAATTCAATAACAAAAACGTAGGAGAAATGCGAAATTTTGTGAAAAGTTGAAATTTTTGGGACTAAAATTTGCTGACCCTGTGACTTTGACTTTGAATGAAATCATTCGTTTACTAATCGTTTTTGAGGTCTCATAGATTGATAATATAGGTTCACTAGCACGTTTTGCGCAGCGGGACGGACAGACGACGGACGGATGGACAGATATGGTTTTAAAATATTATTTTTTGGACTATTGGGGGAAGAAATTGGGGGTAAATACATAGACTCACATTGCTACAAGCATGTGAGTCAAAAACGTAAACAACAACACATCTATGCAAATACGACTTCACCAACCCGACAGCCACTGAAGTCAAGGAATCAGTGTCTACTTCGGGCTCCTATCGATGACCGGAAAATAGGAGACTGTGGTAACAAGGAGAGAGAGTTTTTTTTTTTTTTTTGTTGCAATGGGACTTTGTAAAATAGTGCCAACACTTTCGAAACAGTGCCAGAAAGAGAAATATTGGATTAAACAAAGCTGCAGTAACAGGGACAGTGTGAAATCATTTTAAATATCCATTATGCACTAATGGGTCCCGACAGGAAGTCCTCTCCAGGATCGCACCCTGGCGAGGTTGAAGCCAATTTGGAAAGACAGGACCATTAGTCTACATTCCAAGGTAAGGCTGCTGCGCTCCCCTGTCGTCTCCAACTTCCTATATGCTTGGGAAACATGGACCCTCACAGCAGATCTCCAACGAAGAATACAAAGCATGGAGATGAGGTTCTACAGAAGACTTCTGGGCATTTCCTATACCCAGCACATCACCAACGACGAAGACCGACAGACCATCACACAAGCCATTGGACAACACGATGACCTGCTCACAGTGGTGAAAAAACGGAAACTCCGATGGTATGACCACGTCACCAGATCATCAGGTTTTGCAAAGACCATCCTGCAAGGCACAGTGCAAGGAGGTAGAAGAATAGGGGGACCGAAAAAAGGTGGGAGGACAACATTCGAGAATGGCCTGGTTTGACACTGAGCGAAACAATCAGGGTTGCTGAGGACAGGGAAAGATGGAGTACGCTGGTTAAACGATCATCTGTGGTGCCCCTACGACCTCCGAGTTACGGGATAGGATAGGATAGGATAGGAGAGGATAGGATAGGATAGGATTAATCACCAAACAATCGACAATCAATAACTTACAAAAAAAACATATAAGGTTTTGTGAAAATTTTAAATATTTTACTAACATTTCTTAACTCTGTGACCTTGACCTTGAAGTGAAGCTAATTTTATCCCTCATAATTTTTTTTAAATCTCTGTTGGATATTATAGATCTATCATATACCAAGTTTAGTTGTGAATGATGAAACTGGATTCGAGAAAATAGCAAGAAGACAAGGCCCTTCAGTGTTACCATTAGGGTTGTTTGAACAGATCTTGTATACAGATCGTGGGTGAGTCCTCTTTCAACCAAGTTGTGGTCTTGATTCGGCTCTTTGCAGTCCGCTGGACCCTATGAACAATGACTAATAAAAAAAATTATTATAAAAAGGAATTCTACTGATATAAGTTTTATTCAGCACAGTGCAAAATCTTTATAGTAGTAGTAGTAGTAATAGTAGTAGTAGTAGTAGTAGTAGTAGTAGTAGTAGTAGTAGTAGTAGTAGTAGTAGTAATAGTAGTAGTAGTAGTAGTTGTTGTTGTTGTTGTTGGTGGTGGTGGTGGTGTAGTAACGACTGCACCCACCACTGGCGATATGGCCGACGGAAATAACAATCCCAGGGAGGAGAAGTAAGGACCTAAATCAACACTGAACCCTCAGAGCAATCACACTGCTAAGATGGACAGTAACAATGGCCACTTTTTATCTTGCCCAACACGAAATTTAAACCTGGGTTCATCGGTGTGCCAGGTAGTAATACCCCGCTACAAACTCCCCTCTGCTAGCTTTCGATCTTTCTCAGTGCTTGGCCCTTCAACTTGGAACTCTCTTCCTCTCTGTCTCTTCGCAGCTCTCCATAGCTACTTTCAAATCCAGTTTGAAAACTCATCTCTTCCTTAAATATTTCTGATCTTGCCTCTTATCATCATCGTCGTCATTTTTCCATTTTATTATTTTCTCAACCCATCACCCCTTCTTAGCTTTCCCTCCTCCCTTCCTCCCTCGTCTCCAATTCATTTGCAAGTGTCTTGCCTGATTTTATTTTGTTTAAAGCCGAATGTATAGAATGAATGCGTTGAGTACTGCGGTTTGAACTGATATTGTTCATTAGGAAAAAGCGCTATACAAATATCCTTAGTAGTAGTAGTAGTAGTAGTAGTAGTAGTAGTAGTAGTAGTAGTAGTAGTAGTAGTAGTAGTAGTAGTAATAGAAGGACTGGAATTGCTGATCCTTAAGCCTTGCGTTTTAGTGTCTCATCTTTGTGTGAATCACTTGTAGTCAGGTCTAGCTGGCTCAAGACATTAATTATGACTCGTATTCATAGATTATATCCTTCAAAACTTTAGTTCGTCAAAAGAGTTTTGAAACGGTTCACGTTTGGTGCTCGTTTAACGAATCCGCCATGTTATTCCATGAAGGTGCGACTCTGTTGCTGAATGTGCTTTTATGAGTGATTGTGACGGACGAGCAAACAAAAAGACAGACAAACAGCGAGGCAGACGGAAAGACAGACACAGAGACAAACGAAAGACAGGCAGATGGATGGACATTTGCTTTGGATATGTTTTACGAAATTTAGCTCTCATCTCGCGCAGATTTTCAAAAAAAAATCAAACAACATATTTAATGTTGGGTGAGTACTGTTGGTAGGCGTACTTTATGATTTTTCATGACCTGAAATCTCTGTATACCAAAAATCTACAAAATCAGTTAAGCCGTTTTTGAGATTTTGAGCAAAATGTGTTTGGCAAAGATTTGACCACAGCGACCTTGACCTTTGCGGTAGAGCAAATATGAGGGCAGGTAAAATCTGTTAAGTTTGTTCAGTGCTTCTTGAAAATATGGAGAGCGCGCGGCGACGCGCGCGCGCACACACACACACACACACACACACACATACGTTCAAAACTATAATAGTGGGTTTATGTTCAAAACAAGGCAAACTGGGTTCCATCCTTTCCCTTCATTACAGACCATTCCTATTCACTCAACGGATACAATAGCCTCTGTTAAGGTTATCTGTCACAACCGTTTTCATTTTTGACAAAAACAAAAGGAGAAATTGCGCTATGAAATAGTGGGTTCATTTGATACCAGTGGGTTTTTACACATGCATATTGGACATCTGGGTTTCTGTGGAAAAACTGGGTTTATCACACACACGGACACAACCAAAACGTATAAATGGCCAAGGTTGCATTTGCAAGATTTTCAGTACGTGAGTGCAGTACACTGACACTTTTAGTTTAATTCAACTAATGAAACAACTTTTACTATTGCTCAGAATTTCCTCTGATTTTGTTTTTATAATTTCAATTACAATATTTTCAGTTGATATATAGGCTACTGTATAGAATTAGAGCTGTTATTGAAGGATAGACTTTTGCCATTTACTTTAAGAACTGGGCGGTAGCTCAGTGGTTAAAGCATTGAACTGAGAACCGAAAGGTCTGAGGTTGTTACAGTGTACCTCTGGATAGGTCAGTGCATGACCCTCTTTTTCTCCCCATAGCCCAAAAAATAAATTATTAGCTGGTGTCAGTAAAAATCGAAAAGAAAAATTCGGCATTAAGCAAACATTTTTGTCATATTTACTTTGCTTACATTTACTTTGTATTGTATGGTTTTAAAGTTTTTTTAATTTGAATCCAGACTGGAAGATCTGCAAAAAAAAGATATCTTGTCGTTCTCAAATGTTAACTGTGGATAATTTTTTCATGTTCAATTTATTACTTTACTTCCAGATTTAAATCAAATCATTGAAGAAAAGGCAAGAAGGAGAAAGAAGAAAAAGTATGAGGAGTATGAAGAAGAATTAATAGAAAGAATGAGGAGAAGCGTGGAGAAAAAGCATAAAATCTCCAGAGGAAAAGAAAGAATGAGAAGGGTGGAAAAGTATACAAATCTTCATTGGAAAAGAAGAGGAATGGAAAAATAAAAAAGCAGAGAATTGGTAATGTAAAACAAACATATGAACAACATAACACAGACATAATTTGTTAACATTTTTATTTTGAAAGTGTCTAGTAGAGCATAATTTGTATATATTATTATTACTTTTTTATCAACTTCATTTAGTTAAGTTTTACATAAATTGTTTATGGTTTCCCGTTACGTTAATATATTCTGAATAAGGATCAATTGAGTGCAACCACTTATAATTCGTTTTTTTTCCAGCACCTGTGAAGAGCAGAATATTATTATATAGTCATTAGTCTTGACATTGCTTTTTGATGAACAAGAACCCCGAGAATAACATACAAATATAATTTGGTACTTTGCCAGATTAATCCACGCTTTCTCTTAAGTTTAAGACAGAAATCTACTACATAACAAAACGGGCCTAAAAACTAGTCTACACAATACAGAGCAGTAAATTTCCATTACTTAATGACAAGTAGCACCTCAAAAAGCTTTGAACATGATGAACACCATCAATCACTGGAAAGGCAAGTCCATATGACTCACATGCTCCTTATGGAACTCCCAATAAATAACACAAAAATGAGATGCCAGAAAAAAAAAGTTAAATGATTGAAACGGTGGGTTTAAAATGCAAAGTAATACAAGCTTTGATATTTCGATGCTCTTGACCTTGACCTCCAGCTATAAATGCACTCATGTACGATAAAATAAACTACAGCACAAGATTTTATTATTTTGGACATCTCCAATGACCTTCACCTTGGAGCAAGGTTGACAAAATATGCATGTGCGTCTCATTGATACCTATCATGCATCAAACAATCTGAAGTTTAGTTAATATTAATAACTTAGGATTACCAAGAAATTTTGTGGAAATTGACATAGCTTGACTAACATTTGTTGAACCTGTGACCTTGACCTTGAAGTGTAGTCATTCAATCACTGATAATTTTCGAGGTCTCGTGTAATTAGCCACTTTAAAGTTTTGCACAGATGGAAGGCAGACAGACAGACAACATTAACTGAAGGTCCCGGGTTCAAGCCCTGGCCGGGCCATTGTGTTGTGTCCCTGGGAAAGACACTTTACTCCTGTTTTCCTTCTCCTTCGGATGAGAGTATAAACCGAGGTCTAGTCTGTGTCGCATGCATTCCATCATAACGGACTTTAAAGATCCTGACGCTCATGTCCTAGACGGGTGAGTGCCGGTAACAAGAACACACCCAGCATGCACTTGGTCCTTCTCCTCCATCCCTGGCTGCCCAGGATTGTGCTCAGTTGTCCGGGCGTCAGACCATGCGCCCAAAGGCGGCGGGTGGCGTCTCGGGCGGTTTGAGTTAGATCCTGTATCGGCCAGCGCCTTGATCCTTAGGCTAAGGCGCCTTACAAATGACGAACATTATTATTATTATTTAAACATGCAATTTTTTACTATTTAGGACTCATCTTGAATAGATTTGCAAACAAATTTGAATATATATTCTATATCTAAACGATTCATGGCACTTGGTTCACACCCTGGAGAACGGGGTAGCACTGATGGCAGCAACAAAGCTGATGATGGGGATGTTGTATGCATTTTGGTCTGCTGGCTTTGACGCCTTTTTCTAGCTTGTTTCTTGACTGAACCTTCCGATGAATTAGAGTCTTTAGAATCCTCATGCTGCTCTTCAGCCCTCCTGCGAACAAGTAGCAGCATCAGAACACAGGGTTTAAACAACAGAACAAATTCAGCGGCATAAGAACATTTTCAAACCAATGTATGAGGATGGTCAAAGGGTGGGGTGGTGGGCCTGGGGTGGGAGAAGGGAATGGAAGTTGAAAAGAGTAGAGGCTTGAACTGGCTCAACTACAAAAAGGGATTGACTGACAATACTGTCTACTGATTCATCAATGAAATATTATATTCTGGACTTTAATTTTCTTGTACATGAATGTACTACTCACCCTCTTTAAAGTGTAAAAGAAACAAGCAAAACACATTTAAAGTTTAGGGGGTAGAGGTTGGGGAAAAAAGGGCACAAAAGCCCGGAGGAAGTGGGACAGCATTTTTTCCCACTAACCACTTCGACACACTAGCTACTAGCAACCAAGTTATAAAATAGTTATAGAAACTCTTATGCTTACTAGCTACTCAGTAAATAATAATAAATAATAATACAGGATGCTATGTACGCGCCTTTCCCCAAGGCTCAAAGCGCGGCGATCTATACCAACATACACGCTCACCCGTCTCATTCACACACCAAATACACATACATCACTCAAACAGGTGGTGTAAAGGCAGGGAGATCGCTATTAGAAGACGGAAGAAAATCGAATTTTTTATTTTTGAAATTTTTATATTGACTGCATCCTGTACCATTATTGAAGGGAGGGAGGAAACCGGAGTGCCCGGAGAAAATCCTCGGTGACCTCAATAGTCTCGTACCTAAGTCACATACGTTCGCCCCTTGCGGGAATCGAACCCGCGACCTTCGGCATAGGAAACCGGCGACTTATCAACTGCGCGACGAGGCCACCCCATGAAAGCACAAGTACAAAGGTTCCTCAACATGCCTGCTTTTTAAAATCCAAAGCATACCTATATAACCTGAAAAGCCCAGAGCGAATTGTGTACATTATAATAATGTAATCTGCATTTCATGTGCCCCATTAACAACTGTAAAATTGAGCTAAAACTTTGATCTTATTCAACAAGGATGTCTAGCTCTGCCATGTACACTAATGTTCCCCCCCCATTCTCCTCCCTCATCCAAGCTCTCCTCACCTCCCCCTTTGCAATGTAGAAACAATATACCACCAACACCTTGTGTTATTTATTTATTTAATCGTTCTTATATAGCGCTTTTCCAGCTCAAGAGCTGCTCAAGGCGCTGGCCGATACAGGATCTAACTCAAGCCACCCGAGACGCCCACCCGCTGCCTTTGGGCGCATGGTCTGACGCCCGAACAACTGAGCACAATCCTGGGCAGCCAGGGATGGGGGAGAAGGACCTAGGTGCATGCTGGGTGTTTTCTTGTCACCGGCACTCACCCGTCTAGGACATGAGCGTCAGGATCTTTAAAGTCCGTTATGATGGAATGTATGCGACACAGACTAGACCTCGGTTTATACTCTCATCCGTTAGCAGGTCACAGTTTGATCTGAGACGTGGAGCTACCAGTTGTTAACTGCTTTGCTGTGGCACCGATTTTATACAGCAATCAATGAGTGTTTTTTTCAAAGCCAACAACAATATTATAAAATTCAATAAGTACTGACACACACCAGCTGTCACCTGATGAGTACAATGAAGGCGATGAAGATGTTGATGGTGATGGAGTGGGACGTCTTCCTTCCAAACGCCTCCTGGGTCGTCGTCGGACTACAGCGACTTCTCCGCAACCGGATAAACTCGAGGCATAACAGGATGTTCTGGGAAAAAAAGGAATAACAGAATTTATTAAAATAATTAGGCCCTATGCTTACTCAGAATTACAGCTAACAATTTGGGAAATGGAGTAGATGCAGATCTGAAAATGGTGCTCTAGCTATTAATGTGGACCCCACTGCAACAACGAGACAAATGACAGGGGTCTGAGACTGTTGGAGTTTGCCAGATACAACAATTTGATACTGGCAAACACGCTTGGTCTCCACAAAAAATCCAAATGTTAAGCAGTTTAATGCATCAATCAGTTTTCACATATTATATTTCCCTTCATCCAAGGAAAACAGACAGGTGAACCATAAACCAAAAGCTATAACTTATGTAGGTAACGGCAGCCAGAATTTTGTATTTTACTGTTTGTTGCAACATGTGGTTTTTTTTAATTACATCAGAACACAAGGAAAATACAGAAAAATAAAAGTTGCAGTATAATAAACGGTACACGTTAAAAGCTTATTGTTTTTTATTCTGATAACATTGCATTTTGCCTACTAAAATTGTTATTCTGCAAAAATATTTTTAAACATTTATTTAATCAATCTACATATGAATAAAATAACACATCAATACCTCCCTTATTTACTTCTTGTACTATCTTCACTGACCGTATTTTTTGTAAATGAGAAAAAATGCAAGTTTTGAAAACCCCAGTGTGAACAAAGGAGACATACATTTCTCATGGTAACTGTTTCAATGTTCAAGAGACTTCACAAGACTCTTAATTAATATCAGATACAAGGACGCTTAAAATGCAGCAAATTTATTTTTGTGTTCTTCAAAAAGTAACAAACAAAAATGCAGACCCTGTGTTGACAATCGACCACAACATCCACACGAAAATTGATATGATTTTAAAAGTACAAAAGCACACCGAAAAAGCTTGAAATTTTAACAAGGGAACATTTTAAAGCCACATCCTAGAAGCACAAAATATAGATTAAAGAACAATTTACAGAGACAGAAGGACAAAATACAACTGAATAAGACGAAAAAACACGTACCTCCATCTTGCCAAACGGCACGTAGCGTGTGGCGTTCCGAGTTACTTCCCCTGAAAGTGCGTGTATTCGACTGGTTGACCAGCGGGAACACACATCGCGGAGTGTTAACTGGCTCAAACTCAAAGTTGACTCAACCGCAATTGTGGGTTTCTCGCTCAGACTTTGCGTATACACTTTTTTTGTTATTCCTATTGCAAAGCCGGTTTTAAAAAAACTGAGTTTCAGATTTTGGAACCCAGTATTTTTTTAAACCCAGTTGCACGTAAGTGTAACCTATGCATAAACCCACTGTTATGGTTAGGTACGTACACACACATACACCCACCCACACATGCATACACACACACACACAAACACCCACCCACACATAAACACACACACAGCACCACTACCTAAAAAAAAAAAAGTAAAATTCTATTTAAAAATGTTATTTAACATACCCAACCATTTTTTAATTAGTAATTTTCTGACGCTAATCGGAGCAGTGCGTTAGTAAATTAGTACGTCAGTCCCACTTTTCACAAAAATAGCACGCGAACACGTGCCATCATCTCATTTGCTGCTAATCAGCTATAAAATAAATTCCAATTCGAAACCTTTTGGCTTCCACGGGTTCAAATCCGAAATAGTTGGATTTTATTTTTTTATACCCTTTGGGAGGGGAGAGGGGTGAGATGGGGGGGAACAGCAGGGGCGGACGAGGGGGGGGTTTCCGGGGTTTCCGGAACCCCCCATCCCCCCCCCCAGCCAAAAAAAAAAAAAAAAGGAAAAAAAGAAGAAGAAGAAGGAGAGAGAGAAAGAGAGAGAAAAAAATCACTTTAATATATATATATAAAATTATAAAAACAAAAAATAAAAAATATAAAAATAAATAAATAAATAAATTATATATATATATATTTATTTATTTATTTTTTTATTTATTTAATTTTATTTTTTTGGGTACGAGTATTTGACTTTTCCCACAATATGCAAGCCCTCGCAATCTTCTCCCTAAAAAACTTCAATCATTGCAATCATTCTAAACAATCTCCAGACAAACACCGTCTTTCGTGCTCCACAAAGAGCAAAGCTGATATTTCCCGTCTTCGTCGACATTCTATTTATTTATTTATTTATTTATTTATTTATTTTATTTATTTTTATTTTTAGTTTTTGTTTACTTTTTAGGAGGGAGGGGTGGGGGGCGCCACGAGCGGAAGAAATGAAAAGAAAGGAAACGATATTCCTAATGGATAATATAATGGATTACGACAGGAGTGCCCAATACGTCGATCGCGATCGATCGGTCCATCGTGAAGGCAGTGTGACTCAGATCGCTAGCATTAAAAAAAATTGACGTCAGCCTATTATATGACTATATATATGTTTTGCATTTTGGTGGTAGGTAGATCATTTTGGCTTGGTCATTTTAAAAGTACCTCGCATGCTGAAAAAGTCATAGTGTGGGCAACCCAGCGCTTCAAACTGCCGCGAACGCCGTCGTTGAAGCCCTCCGATTCGAAAGGTGTGGCAAAGCTCAGTACATATTTTGGGAACAAAGGATGTAATTATTATTTTGAAAATTTAATCTTAAAAGTAAATAACATATACTATCCTATCGTATCCTATCCCATAACTCGGAGGTCGAAGGGGCACCACAGATGATCGTTTAACCAACGTACTCGATCTTTCCCTGTCCTCAGCAACCCCGATTGTTTCTTGCTTACTTGCTTAATTCATTGAATTCCGCGTGGAACAAAGGGCCTCCACAACAGTTCTCCAGCGCACTCGGTTCGGCAGCCTTTTTCAGTTCACCCCATGACAGGTTGCAGCTCTTCATCTCCTCCTCACAGGAACGCCTCCAGGTCTTCTTGGGACGACCAACCTTCCTCTTCCCCTGAGGATTCCACTGTAGGGCCTGCCGTGTGATGTCCGGTTGGGGTTTCCGCAAAGTGTGTCCCACCCAGCGCCACTTCCGCCTGGCAATCTGCCGGTCGATGGGGTCTTGATTCCAGTCTCGAATGTTGTCATCCCACCTGTTTTTCGGTCTCCCTCTTCTTCTACCTCCTTGCACTGTGCCTTGCAGGATGGTCTTTGCAAGACCTGATGATCTGGTGACATGGCCATACCATCGGAGTTTCCGTTTTTTCACCATTGTGAGCACGTCATCGTGTTGTCCAATGGCTTGTGTGATGGTCTGTCGGACTTCGCTGTTGGTGATGTTCTGGGTATAGGAAATGCCCAGAAGTCTTCTGAAGCACCTCATCTCCATGCTTTGTATTCTTCGTTGGAGATCTGCTGTGAGGGTCCATGTTTCGCAAGCATATAGGAAGATGGAGATGACAAGGGAGCGCAGCAGCCTTACCTTGGAATGTAGACTGATGGCCCTGTCTTTCCAAATTGTCTTCAACCTCGCCAGGGTAGCAGTTGTTCGTGCGATCCTGGAGAGGACTTCCTGTCGGGACCCATTGTCTGATACAATGGCTAATAAATATTTGAAGCTATGCACTGTGTTGAGGGATTGGCCTTGGACTTGGATGTCCGTGTTGGTGCCATGGGTGTTGTTGGTCATCATTTTGGTCTTCTCTGCACTTATTTCCATTCCATAAGCTCTGGAAGTGGTGTCAAGCCTCTGTACCAGCTGTTCAAGTTCTTGTTCTTCTCCAGCCAATCCATCAATGTCATCCGCAAAACGAAGGTTGGAGATTGCTCTTCCCCCTATGCTGACTGTGCCTTCGTGGTCTGCAAGGGCATCTCACATGATGCGCTCTAGGAAGATGTTGAAGAGTGTTGGAGAGAGTAGGCATCCCTGACGCACACCGATTGTTGTTCTCAACCAGTTTCCGATGGTGCTGTTGTGGAGGACTGCACTGGTAGCCTTGTCATACAGGCTTTTGATTACTTCAACAATTTTAGGGCTGATGTTGTACACTCTCATGGTTGCCCACAGAGCTGCATGCCAGACTCGGTCAAAAGCCTTTTTGATGTCTACGAACACATGATATAGATGTTGGTGCTGTAGATATTTCTCGCAGATTATTCTGAGGTTGAAAATCTGTTCAGTGATACTTCGCGCTGCCCTAAATCCTGCTTGCTTTTCGGCTATGATTTTTTCAGCTTGGGGTTTCAACCTGTTGAGTATTATATTTCAGGAGGACCTTGCTGGGATGGCTGATGAGGCTGATGGTGTGGTAATTTTCACATTCCTGAAGGTTACCTTTTTTGGAAAGAGTGATGACAAGTGATGTCCATGGTGAAGGCCACTCCCCACTCTGCCACATCGTGTTACACATAATGGTGAGTGCGTCGATCATCGCTTCTCCTCCTGCTTGAAGCAGTTCCGCGGGTATGTTGTCCACTCCCGCTGACTTCCCCTTCTTCAGCGATTGCACTGCTGCCTCAACTTCTTCTCGGAGAATTGGGAGGATTTCTTCTTCTTCTCTCTTCTCTGGACATGCTAGAACTGATGGGTCTCCGTTTGGTTTGTGGTTGTAAAGGTCAGAGCAGTACTCTGTCCATCTGTCCAAGACTTGTTGTTCTTCTGTAAGGCATAAGCCACTTGCTTTGGATCGTGGAGACCTTGGGCTGTTTAACACTTGTCAGCGGCTTCACAGTCTGGTAGGCCTTCTTGCTGTTGTTTTTGTTCAGACTGTTATCTATTTCCTGGCATTGAGCTTCTGTCCAGTTCTCCTTTGCTGTGCGCATGCCTTTTCGGATGTCATTGTTGATTTTTCGGTAGGCATCAGCTCCCTGTCAGGTGTTCCTTTTCTTTTTCATCTCTTCGTTTATCACACAGGTCCAAAAGTTCAGGTGTGATCCACAGCTTCTTCTTTGACCGGTGCTTTCCAAGGATTTCCATGGAGGCATCTGTCACAGCTAAGTTGAAGGTGGTGGTCATGGTGTTAACATCTACTTCACCAGCTCTTAAAATGAGCAGTGGTGCAAATTTCCCTCCAATTGTGGCCTAAAATATTTCTGTCACCTCCGGGTCTTGCAGTTTGTCCAGGTCGAACTTTAGTCTAGTGCACTTTGCTGTGTTTACTCTCTTCAAGTGAAGTCGGAAAGACATCATCACAAGATTGTGGTCACTTCCGATGTCTGCTCGAAAAAGTGCGTGTCCTGCCAATGTTGATGCTTGATCTGAAGCGTTTCTTGACCATCATTAACATTTACCGAGTAAATCCCTTTAATAGAATTTTGGAAACCCCCCCCCCCAAAACCTAACTGATCCGCCCCTGAACAGAGGGGTGAGATGGGGGGGGGGAAACAGCAGACTAACAACGGTAACCTACTCTTGCGATCACCGACTGCACAATCCGAGAGAGCATGGAAGTACAAACTGAAGAATCCATGGAGAGAGAGAGAGGGAAGAGAGAGAGAGAGAGAGAGAGAGAGAGAGAGAGAGAGGAATCTGGTTTTTGTAGTCTTGAAAGAGACACAAACTGATACTTTACCATAAAATGATAAATGATAATTGCCCAGAACACCTATGTGCCCTGCTACCACCGCTTGTAAGAAGTACTAATCCATATCACCGTAGAAGACCATTCAAAAGAAAAATGCCCACTCGTAAAACCGAAATGTACAAAAAATCATGTATACCTTCTGTAACCATCTTATTCAACGAATTGCCTGAAACTCTGCAATTGAGTCAATCAACTAGTAGTTTGAAAAGATTGTTGTCAAGGGATGATCCTGTAGTCCCACTTCATTATTATTATGGTCAACGCGACCAACAGGCTCTGCACTGTAGAATGAGGCTCGGTATGAGCGACCTTAATTATGACTTGTTCCGCCGCCATTTATTGGACGATCCAACTTGTAACTGTAATTATCCAGCCGAGACATCAGAACACTTTCTTCTCTCCTGTCCACTATTTATTAATGCAAGAACACAGACAATACATACTCTGAATCTTGAATCTCAAGATGTTATAATATTACTTCATGGCAACGAATGTTTGTCCGTGCAGGAGAATAGTATTATAGTGGCTGTTGTTCACGAATTTCTGCGACTGTCAGGCCGCTTTCACTAATAGTAACTAGTTAACTTGCCTTTTTGTCTGGTATATTAAAGATAGTTTTTTTTTTTGTTTCTTCCGTGGTACCTACCTACCTTCCACAATACCTTGCTGCAACTGTTTCCTAGTGAATCTCTCGCTACTATTTTGTTATTATTTCATTATCTTTTTCTAATTGTTTCTGTTTTTATTTGTTATTATATTTGTGTATATCTTTTGTAATTCATTTGTATGTTGCTTATGATTATGCTTTCCTTATTATTGTTATTGTTCTTGTGTTGATGGCAATGTATTTGTATCTCAAAGATGTAATTATTCCGCCTAAACTGACACAGATTATTGTAACTTATCCAGGTATGCACTTACTTAAGCTTTGCCTTTTGTGTATTCCTGTTTCTGTATTTATGTATTTGTCAGATCAGAAATTTAACTGAATAAACCATTGTTTAAACCAGAGAGAGAGAGAGAGTAGAGAGAGAGTAGAGAGACTGGGCAGGCGGCAGTAAGCGCTGTGAGTGGGCGGGGCGTGAGGGGCAGGCAGGGCATACATCGGGGCCGGATCTGGGGGGGGGGGGGGTTCCTGGGTTCCGGACCCCCCCCCCCCCCTGGCCATTCGATGTACCTCACTCAGTCAGAAAAAAAATATATATGGAGTTTTTTTAAAGCTCCTAATTTAGTTGACACTGGTGGTAAGTAAAACGTTCCTCATTCTACTCAAGTTCCTCGAGCGGACACGTTTTTGTCACCCCTAACCCCTTAAAAAATTTTTGGAACCCCCCCCCCCCCCCTCCAAGAGTAAGTGATCCGGCCCTGTACATCTAGCAATAATAATAACCGAAGGAGATTTAAACAAAATCAAAACAAGCAAACAAACAAATAAACTTCAAAACATCCAAACAATGCTTCCGAAAAAGAAGTGTATTGAATTTCTTTTATAAAATATTTATTTGCGATTTTTTGGGGGTGATTTTTACCACTTTCAGCTAAATAATCTTTATATAGAAGCGTATTTTGTAAATAATCATTTGTTTAGAAACAATGTAACATTTTTCTAAAAAATATAAATAACTTATTATTTTCCTAAACAATACATTATTTACGTAAATAAATCATGATATGGTGTAAATAATGAAAATCAATTGTTTACGTAAATAATGCTTTATATAGCAAAATCTAAATAATACATTTTTTCAAAAATTCTGCTAAATAATGCATTATATATGTAAACAAATCATTATTTAGGGCCATTTCTAAATAATACATTATGTAACACAATCTGCTAAATACTGCATTATATAGGTAAATATAATTCCTTATTTAGCAAACTGCCTTATTTACCTATATCATGATTTATTTACCTAATCATACGTTAATTACTGACAAAATATATTATTTAGAGAAATCTTACATCGTTTGTAAACAAATGTTTTTTTAATGTGCTGCTAAATTGAGATTATTTAGCTGAAAGTGGTCAAAAAATATTTTACAAAGGGAATTCCATAGAAGTGAACCCCTGACTTATTTTAATTCGTGTTGGGCAAAGAAATTGGCACCAGGGATATTTACCTTCGAGTTACAGCAAATATGGTGGCACGGGAGCTGACCACCGATTCAGGTAATTTTCCTGTCAAAATTGGTCAAAATCTATTCAGTAGTTCTTGAGATAAAACCGACCGAGATTTGGCTCGTTGTGATTCAAAGTATTTCCAGAGGAGTTTTGAAATACAAAAAAAGAAGAATGAATCACATTAAAGGAAAAGAAAACAACAACATGAGTGATTCACCAACACTAAAATAATAAATAACATGTAGAATGATTCACACATACTGAAAGAATAAATAACACGTAGAATGATTTACACACACTGAAAGAACAAATAACATGTAGAATGATGCACACATGTTGACAGAATAAATAACACGTAGAATGATTCACAAACACTGAAAGAATAAATAACATGTAGAATGATGCACACATGTTGACAGAATAAATAACACGTAGAATGATTCACACACTCTGAAAGAATAAATAACATGTAGAATGATGCACACATGTTGACAGAATAAATAACACGTAGAATGATTCACACACACTGAAAGAATAAATAACATGTAGAATGATGCACACATGTTGACAGAATAAATAACACGTAGAATGATTCACACACACTGAAAGAATAAATAACATGTAGAATGATGCACACATGTTGACAGAATAAATAACATGTAGAATGATTCACACATAGTCTACTCACAGAATAAATAACATGTAGAGTGATTCACACATAAATTATTTTAAAAAACTATATAAAGAGTGATTCACACACAATGAAACAAAAATTTACAGAATCATTCACTCATATGTAAACAATAAGTAACATTCACACATAATGAAACAGAAAATTCCAATGAGCCACAATGATTTCGCAGATAATGAAACAATATTTTGATTCACACATAAATGAAATAGAATAATCTGGTAGAAATAAAACAGAACAACGT
>CM072524.1:25464254-25484254 GCA_036898135.1 Oncomelania hupensis | reverse complement strand
CCTGACATTTACCTTCTTGTTGTAATAACCACCATCAGCTGCAGCAATGGCCACCACTACCATCAATAAGACGATCACTGCACACGCGTTCATGATGAGGGGCTGCGAAAATAAACGAAAACGATTACCAGAAAGATAGTAAGAAGGAAAGAAATGAATAAGAAGAAAAGAATTAAAGAAAGGAAAAGCAAGAAATATGCTAAGCCGATTGGACTCTTATTAATGAGGAAAAAACTGAAACGAAAACAAACAACGAAACAAATAACAAGACAGCAAGCCATTGAAATATATTCCCGGACACTCGCACACATGGCCTACAAATCAGTTTTTCCTCTTTTTTTTGGCGATATGGTGAGTCGGTTGTATTCTCAAGAAACAAAATGGAAACATGGAATGATGATCTGTCACGATCTTTGTTATCAGCAAGCAAAAATGATCAAAATTTGGTGATAGCGCAAAGCGTTTTTGGAAAGTGATGAAGTTAAGTACAGCGACCTTGACCTTTGAGAAAATGCAAATACGAATGATCTAAAAGGCCTAGGCGTGTAAAAGATATTCGTAAAATAAAAAATAATCATAATCGGTTTTTACATTCTTGAGATAAGAAAAAAAAGTGTTTTCAAAATAAATAAATAAATAAAAAGAAAAAAAACAACTTTGAAGCGACCGATCGACCGTCAGAGCGACTGACCAACAACCCGACTGTTACTGAAAGATTGGGCAGGAGCTGAACCAAAATCAACAATATCGGATAAGCCACTCTGAAGATATAGGGCCAAATATTTTTGAAACAATATGACCCCTGCAGCGACCTTGACCTCAGCGATAGAGCAAATATGGCACGGGAACCTGGCCACTAATCTAGGTTGATTGATTGATTGATTGTTGCTTTAGGTCCAGCGGACTCTTCGGAGCCAAATCAGGACCGGACAACCCCCAATCCGCATAAAAGATCTGCTGAAACAACCCTAGTGGGAAAATTGAATGCCCTCCACCGGCCAGTCACTTTACAATAAAGACATCCCACGCAGGGGACGGCTGAGGCTTTACCCCAACTACTCGAACCCCGGTTACAAAAACAAAATAGAATACAAACATCATTATAAATCATCAACAAAACACATACATGTAAAATGCCTATAGTGCTAAATAATACAATCATAGGAAGCCCTAGTGACCACCCGGCAGAAAGCGTCCAACACTCCCAAGCTGATCCAACAGACCTCATACACAAACAAGGAGTCTTGTCCAGGAAGAGTTTTCAAGAAAAAAGGTAGGTCATTGATCTAGCGAAGAAGAAGATAGTATAGCAGAGTGATAGGACAGAGCAGGAATGGGAAAGAGTAAATGAGGAAGACAGCGACAGTGGGAATTTAAAGCACTAAATTTCCATAAAGTGGGGATACTATTTATACTGAAAACCCCCGGCACTCCAACAGGGGGACTGTTGCCGCAGTGAATCTGTCTTGCCTACAAAGGAAAGACAGGTTTTCAACTGGGGCTTTCACTTTTCCCTTTATAGGTTTGAACAATCTACAGTGGCAAGATTGCTCATGACCCCAAGGGGTACTAATCTAGGTAATGTTACTTTGAAGTTGGGTCACAAACTGGCGCGAGGGAGCGACTGACCGACCGATGGACGGGACCTACAGACCGACATTTGGCTCGTTCTGATTCCCGTCTATTTTTAAAGTTTTTTGTTGTTGTTGTTGTTTTTAAAAGAAGAGAAAAGTTGTTTATAACGAAGGTCAGCCCATAGAAAGAAAGAGAAGACATTACGAGAAAGGCAAAATGATATGCAGATGAAACCTCACATGCACTTGTGTGTTGTGCGGTGTGTGTGTGTGTGTGTGTAGGGTTAGGGATAGCTTCAAAAAATGGCAAAAATGTCTAAATAATGTTAAAAGTTTCAAAATAATGTATGTAGAGTTTCATGACAGTCATCACAACGGCGTTTCTACACGGTTGTGTGTTTGTGTGTGTGTATGTGTGTGTGTGTATGTGAATTTGACATTGTGTGACAGTCTATTGTAATACTTTAGCGTTCTACACGTTTATGAAAGTTTACAGGACAATTTAGCTTCCTCGAAGAAAGAAGGCAGGAAAGAAGGAAGCGTTAGCGTTAAGGAGGAATCACCACGTCGCCACCTTGACAACAATGATCATCATCATCATCATCATACTAAAAAGGTTGTATTCGAAGAAAGAAATGCTATTGGAACATTTTTAACAGTTTCTCGTGTTGAACACGTAGTACACATAAATGTTACACAACAATATGGTAAGATCACTTAAAAAATAAGCTTGTCTCTCCATAGGAAGCTCTTGAACTCATTTAGAAACTTAGTTCAACATTAAACAACAGTGAGAGAGATGGAAAGAGAGAGAGAGGGGGGGGAAAGAGAGAGAAAGAGAGAGAGAGGAGGAGGAGGAGGAGGAGGAGGAGAAGAAGAAGAAGAAGAAGAAGGTAATGATGATGATGATGATGATGATGATGATGATGATGATGATGATGATGATGATGATGATGATACAGAATACAGAATCCTTTATTGTCCCCAGAAACACCTGGAAGGAAATTCGTGATGATGATAATGATAATGATGACGGCGACGACGACGACGACGACGACGACGATGATGATGATGATGATGATGATGATGATGATGATGATGATGATGATGATGATGATGATGATGATGAAGAAAAGGAAATTAAGAGAGAACAGTTTGAGAAATTGTGTTTTTAATTACTTTTTTTAGTCAGAAACAAAAAGGAGGAAGAACAAACAAAATAAATAAATAAATCAAAAACAAACAAACAAACAAACAAATTAAAAAATAGCAGTAGGTACAAAGAACTCTTCTATGGTATTAGACATAAATAAATTCATCAAGAAATGTACAGAAATTAAACAAAGAAAGAAAGAAAACGTAAATTTATGATTAAGAAATAAATGAAATAAATAAAATAGTAAATGCATATAAATAAACACTTCATTTAAAAAAAAAAAAAAGAACAACAAGGTTACAAGTAAATAAAAATAAAATCATCTATCAAGTAAAAATAAAGAACTGAAATACTACAAATAAATAAATAAGTTTGAAATGCAGGGAAAGAAATACAATGAGAGAAATAATTTTATTTAAGGGATATAGAAAAGAAATATACCGGTCTATATGCTGTAAGAAACGAAGACAGAGAAAGAAATGAGGAAGTTCAGAAATAAATAACAACGAAAAGACACAATGAAAAGAACAGGTAACACGAAGATCAATACTGTAGAATACATTCTTGGGTTTTGCAGTCTTGACAAGTCTTCTGTGTAAAGTGAAAAAAGGGAAGGAACTATGAAATGCTAGTCCACATCGCTCCTATTTATCCCCCTTTGAAAACCCGGAAGGTCCTTAGATGTTTTTTCTTCACAATAGAGTAACTCACTCTGTATCATCGGCTGCAGAGGTGTAGGCAGTAATTTGAATCTATATCACGGACACTCAGTATGACAGTACTGAGTATACTGATCTATCACTCGGTCCTGGACATGATAATTGGTGTCTAAATGATGATGAATCTAACAGTAACACCCACAGACAGCTGGACAAAGTTTTTGTACCTTCTGATAGTTGCTGGAAACACTTTGAAACAGTCGGAAAATTGAACGGGTAAATGTAGGTGTTTTACAGTCTTTCGGTTTGTCTGTTGCATGCCATACCTCAAATACCAAAGAACATATTTTGCTCTTGCCAGTACTATCACAACTCAAACCATGCCATTATATGTGCTCTATCTCAAAGGTCAGGCGCTGCAGACGATATTTACTGAACACTAATTGTTGCCACTTATCTCAAGAATGACCCACCAAGTTTTGATCATTTTGTATTTACCATTGTACTTCAATGAGTGATGGATTTTTCGGTGTCAGTTGGATTGTCAGTTTTCCATCATTGAATGTTTTACCTTGAAGTTCGAAGTTGTTATAAAAATATGCCCATCTGAGTAACTGTTCGTGTTTAGGAATACCTTTGAAGGGCTAGCAAAGTGTGTGTGTTGTTGTTGTTGTTGTTGCGTGTGTTTGTGTGTGTGTGTGTGTGTGTGTTTGTTTGTGTGTGTGTTTCGCGGCACTACTGACTGATCATTACATTCCATCTTTATGACATCAAAAACAAAACTGTTAAAAAACAATGGTGGCTTTTCTTTTGCTTATAGAAGCTATTTTCAAAAGTGATGCGTGCTCACTCCATCAAAGTAGTTGTGCGACAATAACAGTACAGGTTCTTATACTGGAAATACATACATACATTATATAATTTTATTTTATAATGGATTGAAGAATTTACTTACGTTGACAGATTCGTTATTTGCCAAGTCACACCAATGCTAATGCACACGGAATACAAAAAGATACGCTGGCATACATCATTTATATCGCAGGTAACCTTAATCAATAAAAGTCAAGTAAAAGGGTTTAATTCTCTGAAAGTAACTGTAAAGATACAGTTGTAAAATTATGTATTTTCCCAAAAAATATTCTCGAACCTGAAGCTTTAAAGGTTGTTGTTAATTAATTTACATTTTCTCTTTAACTCAAAACTTTGTCTTAGATAAAGTATAATAGAATGGACGGGAACATTAAAGTTTCATTTCCATATAAGTTTTGAGCCGAAAGGACGATTTTTTAAAAGAACTATCCTATCCTATCCTGTCCCGTAACCCGGAGATCGTAGGGGCACCACAGATGATCGTTTAACCGGCATACTCCATCTTTCTCTGTCCTCAGCAGCCCTGATGGCTTCGCTCAGTGTCAAACCAGTCCATTCTCAAACGTTGTCCTCCCACCTCTTTTTCGGTCTCCCTCTTCTTCTACCTTTTTGCACTGTGCCTTGCAGAATGGTCTTTGCAAGGCCTGATGATCTGGTGACGTGGCCATACCATCGGAGTTTCCGTTTCTTAAAGAACACAGTCATTAAATATCTCCTTTTGGAGGGAGAAGGGGAGGGGAGGGGGGCATATCGTGCATGAAATAGGCCCTGGTCATACCTGTAAATACAGGTATATATATATTAGTTTGATGAAGGGGGCAATCAAGTGTGAAAAAAAACTGCTGCATTTTCAAGGTAAAGACCGTTTTTGTTTTGATCGATTGTGTGTGTATGTGTGTGTGCGCGCGCGCGCGCGTGTTTCAAAGGTAAAGACGTGTGATGATTGATTAGTAGTGCTCCCTAACACGGACGCACACACACACCCACACCCACACACACACACACATTTATTCAAGCCATTCAAATGTATTCCCGGACACTAATATTTTTATAGGTCGGCTTTTTTTTTATAACTTCAAACTTCAAGGCAAAGCAATCAGTTAGAAAAAATTGCCAAACCGAATTACAATAGACATCGAAAGACGAGTCTCACAATGTACCCGTATACTCAAATCATCAACATTGGTTCAGTTGTTCAGAAATATGGCAACAAGTGTTAAGTTATTGATCTCAGAGCCTTGACCTTTGCGACAGGGCAGATGTCATGGCACCAGTGATTGATCATAGTGGGAGTGTTCTTACAAAGTTTGGACAAAATATGTTTAGTTGTTCTTAAGATATGGCATGCAATATTGATGAACCAATCAACTGAAAAACCCCACCAAAATTTTCCCGTTCAGTATCCCGACTATTTGCAAGTTGGGAATTAAAAAATAAATAAATAAAATAAAGAAATAAATAAAATAAAAATTCAAAGGTGCAACCAAAAGTAAATAAATAAATAAATAAATAAATAAATAAATAAATAAATAAAAACAACTTTTTGGAGCTGTCTGTGCGGGTTAGAGGTTATATAGATTCATCATCATTTACACACTGAATATCAGTAACGTTGGAGGCGCTCGACTGTATAAGATAGTAATTATCATGCCCGAGACTGAGTGATAGATCAATATAGGCGGTTTCCTACTGAGTGTCAGTGACCTAGAAGCTTGAAATTAATAATTATACAAATTACTGCGTGCAACTCTACAGCCGCTGATACGCAGTGAGTCACTCTCCAATGCGAAAGACCGTAGGGCTTAGCTTCCGGGTCTTTCAAAGGGGGATAAATAGGAGCGATGAGGACTTGCACATCACAGTTCCTTCCCTGTTTCCACTATACACAGAAGACACGTTCAGACTACCAAGTAAGTTTTCTATAATATTGATTTTTGTGTTAAGTATTAGTTAATTAGTTAGTTATTCTTTTATGGAATCTTTTCGTTGTTTATTTCTGAAGTTCCTAATTTCTTTCTAGGTCTTCGTTCCTTGCCTTACATAACGTAAGACATAACGTTAGACAAGTATGTTTCTTATGATGATGATGATGATCATCATTTATAATGCGCGTGTCTCCATCCATTGTTGGATGCTCAGTGCGCGGGTCGATACAGGATCTAACTCAAGCCACCTCAGACGCCCACTTGCAGCCTTTTAGCGCATAGTCTGACGCCCAGACGACTGAGCACAATCCTGTGCGACCGGGGGTGGGTGGAAGGGATCTTGTGCGTGCTGGGTGTATTTGTGTAGCCGGCACTCACCCGTCTAGGACATGAGCGTCAGGATCTTTAAAGTCCATGCGATGGAATGCGTGCTTGCACACACTAGAACTCGGTTTATACTCTTATCCGAAGGATTTATTACATACAAAGATGTGTCTCATTTGCAAGTCTTTGCATTTGTTTCTTACATTATTTAGGCTACTTCTTTCTTTATTTGTATTTCTGACATTATTTAGACTAGTTCATTTCTTTATTTGTATTTCTTAAATTATTTAGGCTAGTTCATTTCTTATTTTGAATTTCTTACATTATTTAGAATAGTTCATTTTTTTTATTTGTATTTGTATTTGTGAATATATGTATGTTTTAATTACAGTTTATTTCAGTCATTGTTTCTTTAATGTATTTATTTCAAACCCCATAGATGGGTTTTTGTCTTCACTTTTCTTTTCGTTATTTCTTCTTATTGATTCTGCCTAAATGCCTTTGTTTATTAAAACACACACACACCCACTCCCCCCTACTCCCCTCCTCCCCCCCCCCCACAACACAAAAAACCACTGTCGAGCCACGAGTTCTAACTAACTTTTCCCTCTCCCCCTCCGTGTGGCATTCTTCCTGTCTTTCCTTTCTTAAGTTCTTCTTCTTCTGCCTTTTAAAAAAAATCTCCTTCATTTCTTTCTTTATTTCTTGTAATATATTTTGTTTGTTTTTGTTTTGCATGTGCAGCCCCTCATCATGAACACGTGTGCAGTAATCGTCTTATTGATGGCAGTGGTAGCCATTGCTGCAGCTGATGGTGGTTATTACAACAAGAAGGTAAACGAAAAGAATGTCAGGAAAATCGTCACTAGGAAAAGCAGCGTGTGTGTGTGTGTGTGTGGGTGTGGGTGGGTGTGGGTGTGGGTGTGTGGGTGGGTGTGTGGGTGTGTATGTACGTGAAAAACGCACAAATGGGTTTCAGATCTTGTCTTTTCTAGTAACAAATGTGTTTATTTGCTTGGAACCCACTTTTTTCCAGGACCCCACTTTTTTCTTAGTGCGCAGGAGTGCTCTTTTAGTGCATGGGAGTGCAGTTGTAGTGCATAAGAGTGTTTTAAGTACACAGGAGTGCTCTATCCGGGACGGAGAAAATACAGTCGATTTTGAAGAAATTTGAAGAAACTTCGACCTATTTCGTCGCCTATAGGAGACGAGCTAGGTCAACTTTTTAGCAAAGGGTTAGGGTAAGGGCTAGTTGCAGCGCTGCAACTAACCCTTGCCCTAACCCTTTTCTATCAAAAAATGACTTTCCGATTCCTACATTCTTTAATTAACCCATTTGTGATGTATTGCAAATATGTGTGGGTGTGTATGTATGCGAACAAATGGGTTTCAGAAATGGGTTTATTTGCTTGGAACCCACTTTTTTAGGAGCCATTGTATCAGACAATGGGTCCCGACAGGAAGTCTTCTCCAGGATCGCACAAACAACTGCTGCCCTGACAAGGTTGAAGCCCATTTGGAAAGACAGGACCATCAGTCTACATTCCAAAGTAAGACTGCTGCGCTCCCTTGTCATCTCCATCTTCCTATATGCTTGCGAAGCATGGACCCTCACAGCACATCTCCAACGAAAAATACAAAGCATGGAGATGAGGTGCTACAGAAGACTTCTGGGCATTTCCTATACCCAACACATCACCAACGACGAAGTCCGACAGACCCTCACACAAGCCATTGGACAACACGATGACCTGCTCACAGTGGTGAAGAAACGGAAACTCCGATGGTATGGCCACGTCACCAGATCATCAGGCCTTGCAAAGACTATTCTGCAAGGCACAGTGCAAGGAGGTAGAAGAAGAGGGAGACCGAAAAAGATGTGGGAAGACAACATTCGAGAATGGACTGGTTTGACACTGAGCGAAGCCATCAGGGCTGCTGAGGACAGAGAAAGATGGAGTATACTGGTTAAACGATCATCTGTGGTGCCCCTACGACCTCCGGGTTACGGGACAGGATAGGATAGGATAGGAATAGCGATCTCTTTAGATCGCCGCGCTTTCAATTTGTTTGAATAAAAAGCGAGTAATACCACCTTTTATTATTATTATTATTATTATTATTATTATTATTATTATTATTATTATTATTATTATTATTATTATCATCATCATCATCATCACCATCATTATTATTATTATTAATATTATTTAGTGGTAGAACGCTACAAATATATCGTTCATTTGGGGTGACGATTGTTCGAATCTTGGGGGCTACGGAATGTTTTTCTTTTAGGATTCAACTCTGTAAAGACTCTATATACGTTGTTTCACTACTGACCGTTGCAGTGCCATGTCAAGGAACCCAGTCATTTTGGCACAAAAAGTTGGGAACAGATTTAAATAAACGAGTACATCAGTCTTCAGTATCTCTCAGTTGTCCGGGTCGATAGACGGTGCGCATCAAGCAACAAGTTGGCGCCTTAATCGGACTGAGTCAGATCATGGTTTCAGACAGCGCTTTGAGCAGCTCTTTGAGTTAGCAAAGCTCTATATAAGAACAATTCGGTTTAGTAATATATCACATGGCCTTATGGGCGAATGAGAGCACTATAAATCCTGCTGTTTAGAGTTGTATCTTGGTTCTTGTATTTTAAGGGCTACGGAGGCTACGGAGGAGGCTATGGAGGAGGCTACGGAGGAGGTTACGGAGGAGGCTTTGGAGGCGGCATCGGCGGACTAGGCGGCTTCGGCGGACTAGGCGGCTTCGGCGGATTAGGCGGCTTCGGCGGACTAGGCGGCTTCGGCGGACTAGGCGGCGGATATGGCGGCTTCGGCGGACTTGGTGGTTTCGGGGGTGGCTACGGAGGTGGCTACGGAGGTGGCTATGGAGGTGGCTATGGAGGTGGCAAATACTACTAAAACATCGGTGCGATACAACACAATACAATACAATGCAGCACAATACAACACAATACATCTGTATCGCTCAGCTATGCAATATGGATGAAAATGTACACGCTCCACTGGTCATTGTATATTTCTCTAGCCTAATTATCTACTACTACTATACTACTAGTACCCCTTCCTACTACTCCACCTACTAAAGTCAGCCTTGCTACTATTATACAATAAGGTGACAATTTACATGATCAACCAGTTATTAAATCACAATAACTACTTTGTTGGTTTCGAACACGACGATGACGATGACGACGACGATGATAATGATGATGACGACGTTGATGATGACGACAATGATGAATGGTGGGCTGATTTAATTGATTGACTTAAACATTAATCATTTGATTGATCCATTTTTTAATGAATTCCGTGATAGGTAAAATATAATTTTGATTTTGATTTCAGTTTCATGGAACCGTAACTGTCCAAATAATCATAGAATGTTGTTGACATAACTTGCAAACTTCTACACTACAATATGTATTGAAGTCTTTTGTCTGGCGGTTTTCAATAAAAATAATAAGAAAATGTCGAAGGTCGAAATTTTCCCAGTCTTATTGTATGTTTCATTGTGTGTAAATCTGACTACATTTTTCATTATCTGTGAGATCATTTCTATCTGATTGTAATTTTTTGTTTCATTACGTACATGATTGTGTGAACGTTACTTTCTGTTTCAATGTATGTGTGGATTATAGTGTTTTATTATTTTCTGTGTCATTGTTCTGTTTGTAATGCTTTGTTACAGTAAAAGTGAATCAGTTGTCTTAACAGGATTCCAAAACAACGACACAAAGCAGAGAAACGGGACAAGACATTTCATAGTTCCTATTCTATCCTAGCCTATCCCGCAACTCGAAAGTGGTTGGGGCACCACAGATGATCGTTTAACCAGAATACTCCATTTTTCTCTGTCCTCAGCAACCCTCATGGCTTCGCTCAGTTTCAAGCCAGTCCATTCTGGAATGTTGTCCTCCCACCTCCTTTTTCTGTCTCCCTCTTCTTCTGCCTCCTTTCACCGTGCCTTGCAGGATTGTCTTGGCAAGGCCTGATGCTCTGGAGTTTCCGTTTGTTCACCAACATTGGAAACATACAGTTAAATATTCGTTATTATACATAAATTGGCTTTGCGAGCAGTTAAAAGCAAACTGAGGAAATCTGTCAGTGACATCACCAGTACTCCTTTTGAAAGGCTAAAGCATAGCAAAGTGGCCAAAGATACTAAACAACTCATTATAGGAGACTCCGTCATTAGCGGCATCAGAATGGAAGAAGTTGGTGTTGAAGGCGTCAAAGGTCAGCTAGTCTGCATTCCTGGTATGAAAATCGAAGACATTGTACAATGGTTGGATGATGTACCTGCAAATGGAAAAATAGAATCTGTCATTATTCATGCAGGTATCAACAGCTGCAAAGCAAAAAACATTAACATGAAGGACTGGCTAAAGATGATAAAAGTAGTCAAGACAACATTCCCTGCAGCAAACATTTGTTTGTCATCTATAGTACCCCCAAGAGGTCAGTTGAGAAAGAAGGGTGATGCCTCCAACGCTGCACTGAGAGCAGCATGTGTCAAAGAAAATGTACACTTTATGGACAACAGTGTATCCTTTCTCACAAAAACAGGGGCTACAAACCGTTCCTTTTACAGAGACTGCATTCATCTGAATCAAAAAGGAATGAAGTTAATGTCACTGATGTTCAGAAATATTTTGTCATAATTGAACAACATTCTTTTTTAAAAAAAAAACAATCTTACATTTATGATTGATGATAAATTTAGTATTGTTCAGTGGAATTGCAGATCTATATCCACAAATGTACACTCTTTACAACAATATGTAGTAACATACCAACATCATGTTCTTGCACTGCAGTCATTGAATGTAAAAAGGAAGAAACTTCCTAAGATCGAAGGCTACTTTTTTCCGCCGGTAACACCATTTACTAAACAGAATACAAAAGTTAGCGTTGCGATATACATTAGGAAAGATTTGGATTACGTCACATGCAAGTCTCCCATTCCAAAAGATTTAAATGATGTGTATTCAGTAGCCGTGAAAGTAAAAATACATGATCAAATGTATGTTAATATCACGTCTGTTTATTATCCATTAGGACCAGATGATTTTAATACTGAATGGTTACAATCAATTGATATAAATGAAAATTGGATTATAGTTGGTGATTTCAATGCTCATTCAACACTTTGGGATAAAGGATGTAAGTATAATACAAATAGTCGTTTTATTGAAAATATCATTACTTCTGGTCTTATATTGTTAAAAGATGGTAAAATAACAAGGATTCCTGACATAGCAACCCACCAACCTTCTGCCATTGATCTAACGTTTGTATCGCCTGATTTGGCAATAGACAGTATATGGGAAGTGGACTCTGATTCATTAGGTAGTGACCATCTTCCAGTTGTAACTGTAATAAATGAAAAGCCAGAGGTACAAATAGAAGATGATATTATACCAAAATATATTTATACTCGTGCAGACTGGAATCAGTATCAAATGCATTTATTGTACTCTGAAGATGACTTTCTACAAAATGAAGATATTAATGAAATTTGTACAGGTTTTACAAAAACAATATTGTCTGCAGCTAATAAGTCTATACCTATTAAGAGAAATTCTGTAAAGAAAAAACACAGTGGTAATATTTGGTGGAATCAAGCATGTGCAGATGCAGTTAAGGAAAAAAAGAATACATTTAAGAATTGGATAAAATGTAGATATGTTTCCGCACATAGGCACATGAAATGTGCAAAAATTAATTGTAATAAAATTATAGCATCAGCAAAGAAACAGTATTGGGAAGATTTTTGTAAAAAAGAAATATCAAATACATGTAATGTCAATAATGTTTGGAAAAAAGTTAAAGAAATGAAAAATGGCTTTCAGCTTCCTAAGTGTCCCATAAAAATAACTAACAAACTATTTTCTTCTCCAAAGGAGAAATCTGAAGAATTTGGAAAACTTTTTGCAAATGCAAGCAATACTAGTAGTCTAATTAGAGATGAGTTCGAAAAAAGAAAACATGAAGAAAAATCTGAACATTATAAAGAACCTAATTCAGATAATTCTTTATTTATGAATTCTAGGATATCAATAACAGAGGTTACAGATGCTTTAAATTATTTTGGCACTAAAAAATCTGCAGTTGGTCCAGATGGGTTATCATACATTTTGCTAAAACACATGCCTCTAAAATGGATACAAAATTTTCTCACTATTATTAATAAATGTTGGGAAAATAATGTGTTGCCTGATATTTGGAAAACATCAATAATTATTCCACTTTTAAAAACAGGGAAAAATCTACACGAATCCTCAAGTTATCGCCCCATTGCATTAACATCGCATGCTGGTAAAATTATGGAAAAAATTATAATGAATAGATTATCATATTATTGTGAAAAAAATAAAGTAATTCCAGAAAATCAGGCTGGTTTTAAAAAAGGCAGATCAACAGTAGACCATTTAGTGAAATTAACAACACACATTAAGAAACAATTCGCTAGAAGGAAAAATATATTAGCTACATTTTTTGACGTTAAAAAGGCTTATGATCGAGTTTGGCATGCTCGACTTTTATACAAATTAAAAAATATAGGGCTTTCTGGAAATATTTTTCAATATATTAAAGAGTTTTTGCATGGAAGAAAAATAATGGCCAAAGTAGGTCACTCTTATTCTTCTACATATAATATTAACATGGGTATACCACAAGGCTCTATAATTTCACCTCTTTTATTCACTATTTTGTTAAATGACTTACCTCAATTTGTAAGTAATAAAATTCATCTAGTTCAATATGCTGACGATATTGCAATATGGGTAAATGTATCTTTAAAAAGGAAAACTTCTATATATGAAATGAAACATATTCAAAAGATATATCAAAATGAACTGAACAATATTAATATTTACATGAAGGATAATGGATTGGAATTATCAGAAGAAAAAACAAACATGATCTTGTTTAATAATGGGATTAACCCCAAATGTTTGCCAAAATTTTATATTGGTATCAAAGAATTGAAATATGTACAGGAAATAAAATTTCTCGGGGTATATTTTACATCTAAATTAAGTTGGAAAAAACATATACATTATTTGTTGGAAAAGGCCGTTAAAAGTTTAAATTTAATAAAGATTATAAGCTTTCAAAAATGGGGACGTGATACTAAAACTCTTATTCATCTTGTGTGCATGCTTGTCAGATCTAAATTAACGTATGGACAAGAGGTATATTTTTCAGCACCAAAATATTTACTGAAACAACTCCAGAGTATGGACAGTAAAGCAATTAAAATTGTTATGGGTATTCCAGTACATACAAAAACTGACGATGCTTATAAAGCAGCTGGAGTATTACCATTAAATGAGTGGAGAAAATTATCATGCGCTAAATATATAGTTAGAGCCTCTGCTGTAGAAAATTTCACTGACACAGAACTAGAAGTAAGATCTGATTTAGATTATCCAAAAAGAGCACAGGGTATCAGTTATTTACAAACAATAGCATCTTATACAAATGAACTTTTACAGGGGTCAAATCTATTTCCTAAATCAATCTCTAAAAGAATACCACAAATGCCTATACCAATCTGGGAATTTAAGCGAGCAAACTTTGATTTTGAATATACTGCTATACGGAAAAAAGAAAATGGATTATTGTTAGCAACAGAAGCTTATGAACATATAGATAAAAAATATTATTCTTATTTGCAAATTTATACTGATGGTTCTGTTTTAGATACAGGCCAAACCGGGGCTGGTTATGTTATACCTGCGTTAAAAATTAGTGAATCCTTGTATTTAGGTAAAGATCGTTCAATTTATACTGCAGAACTTACCGCAATTCTTATGGCATTACATAAAATCTTGAGTCAACAAAAGACCTTTTTTAATATCTTATTATGTGTAGACTCCAAATCTGTTCTTCAGAGTCTGGACTCTAATATTTATAAAAGCAGAGGTGATATTATATATGAAATAAAATATCTTTTACATTGCTTAATTATCAATGGCACAAATGTTCAATTTTGTTGGATACCATCTCATTGTGGTTTAGATAATAATGATTGGGCAGACAGGAAAGCAAAAGAAGGGGCGAAAAATCAACACAACGTTAGCCATATTGACATCCCCTTATCAACAAAAGAAATTTATAGTATAATAGAAAAGAAAATAAAAAATAATTTTCCTTTAAAAATAATATATTGTGATAATTCACAGTATCCTCGAACAATAACCTCTTTAGCACATCGTCTTGCTTTAAATTCTTGGAGAACAAAATATTGCAAGGATATTGTTTGCATTTGCAATGAAAATTTAACTATAAATCATATCATTCATGACTGCAGTGTAATAACACAATACATTCCACAGAACATTCATAATGTTCAAAATAAAGATAGTAAATATTGGATAACCATCGCTAAATCTATAATTTATAGTCCTGTAGGACATTTGTTATAAAAATTGCAAGTTTATTCCGATTACTTGGTATATGACAATCTCACAAAATTGACTTTTCTGTCAATGCACATTTCGCAAGTTAGACATGTTTCATAGTAAGTTTATTTTATTTTATATAATTTTTTTAAGAGTTTTAAAATATTGTTTGAATACTTAATGTTTATTTAATTTTATTTCATGTTATGTTACTGTACCATTTTGTTTAAATGTTATTTCCTTTCCCCCATCCATGTAGCGCATATCCTTTTCCCCCCACCTTCCTTTTATTTTCTGTCTAAAATCACTTCGGTGAATAGACGTTAAATGAAATAAACAAACAAACTGAGGAACAGAATTCAAGATCGCCTGCTCTACTTATAACACGGCGCAAAAACAGTGTCTTGACCCATCAGTGGTTCATTACTCCACTTTATTCAAGAGGCAAACATGCATAGCATCACCACAAAATATGACAGATACCTGTACGTACTATGTGTAACATCATACAATAGCGAATCACGGGGAACATCTCGTTTACTCCCCCGTATCACTACTCCTCCGGCTCGTTACTCCCCCAGCTCGTTATTTTGAACAAAGTTCGACCTATTTCGTCGCCTATAGGAGACGAACTAGGTAAATTTTTTAGAAAAGGGTTCGGGTAAGGGTTAGTTGCATGGCAGAGCTATCCCTAACCCTTGCCCTAACCCTTTTCTCTACAAAATTCACTTTCCGATTCCTACATTCTTAAAAATAACGAGCAGGGGGAGTTACGAGCCGGAGGAGTAGTGATATATACGGGGGAGTAACGAGCTGACCCCTGAATCACGTACTCTTCTCTGTCACATTTACAATTATATCTCACTGACTTCTCCTTCCCAAGAATAACCTTGGGTCTTATTTTGCACTATGATCGCTCCTGATCTTAGGTTTTTGTTTGTAACCGACAATAACAGAGATTAATTCACACTTAACGAAACAAATAATAAACACCGTGATTACTAACAACACAGAAAATGACATCAACACAATGATTAATAACAACACAGAAAATGACATCAACACAATGATTAATAGCAACACAGAAAACGACATCAACACAATGATTAATAACAACACAGAAAACGATATCAACATAATGATTAATAACAACCCAGAAAACGACATCAACATAATGATTAATAACAACACAGAAAAAAAGACATCAACACAATGATTAATAACAACACGGAAAATGACAAACACAATGATTCACTCATAATGAAAGTGAAAATATACAATAATTCCCAGATAATGCAATAGACAAGAACAAACAGGTACAATGATTCACACAGTATTAAATAGAAACAAGATGGGCAAGCCATTTCAATGTATCTCAAGAATCACACACAACAGCCATCCACAATTAGTATTTTAAAATGATTAATTTTCTTAGCGATGCCTTGACTTGGGTTTATCCTAAAAAAGACAAATGAACACAAGGACACAATCTCAACAATCAAAGCAATATCAAAATCGGTTCATCCAGTGTTGAGATACATTGCAGAACGTGTTTGGAAAATGATGAAGGACAGCAACCTTTATCTTCGAGAAAGTAAAAACATGAATAATCAAATGTAAAATACTTAGCAATCGTTAAACTATCTGCATATCATAAAATTTGAACAAATTCGGACCAGTTATTCTTGGAAGACAAAACTTGAAAGTTACATTCGGAGGAACGGATCGTCCGATTATCCGATAACCTGATTGCCTCTGATTCATTGGCTGAAGTACCTTATGCAAACAATCAAACCAATGGATCATTATTTTCATTACTCATACCATTTCCAGATAATTACAGAGGAACAACTTATGATAATTTCCCAAGTTAATTCCACTATAGATCGACAACTATTATTTTCCAACCAAAGAAAGCAATCATTTCTATGTGATAAATTTCTCAATAATTAAATCAACTATTTATGGCGTTTATATAAACACTTATTATTTTTTAACCAATTGCATTTTCAGACAGTCGCACATCTAGCTCACATCAGCATTTTCAAAAGTGTTAATTTTCTTGGAAGTGTTATAAACCATTTTTATCCTAAAAAAAAACGAAATGAAATCTTGGAAGAATGGGCCACTAACTGATCTATCAGCAAGCAAAAAAGTTTGTTTTGATTTCTATGTTCGTAATTTAATTTGAATAATGTTCACAATGTTATTTATATTAGTATATACAATTGCTGTCCAGTGTTTAACGCATTTATAAGTAAGCTTATACCTCGAGAAAGAATTTTCAAATAAACTCCAAAACGTGTTTTTTATAAGACAACTCGTTATGTTGTTTTTATCTTCTTATATTTTTTCTGCCCACAGTAGTAGTAGTGGTATAAAAACTGGTTTATCACGTAAGTTTGTGCCTTTTGTATAGTAGTAGGTATAGTAGCAGCAACAGCAGCAGCAGCAGTAGTAGTAGTAGTAGTAGTAGTAGTAGTAGTGGTAGTAGTAGTAGTAGTAGTAGTAGTAGTAGATAAATAAATATTATAGCTGGATATGTAAATGTTCATCTATTTGTAATACATTGCTGAGAAAAAAGATGTATTGTATTGTACTGTACTGTACCGCTGTTCTATTAGTATTTGCCACCTCCGTAGACTCCACAGCCACCTTGGTAGTCTCCTCCGTAGCCACCGCCACGACCACCTCCGAATCCACCGCCGCATCTGCCGAGTCAGCCGTAGTCCCCAAACCGCTACCTAGTCCGCCTCCGAAGCCAACACCCTAGCCTCCTCCAAGGTCTCCGCAGTATCTTCCACAGTCCTTAACATACAAGAACCAAGATAAAAGCTATGCAATAGGATTTAGTGCGCTCATGCACATAAGGACCAGTGCCACATTACTAACATGAATTGTTCCTAAATTGCGCTTTATCAGCCCCAAGAACTGCACAAGACGCTGACCTAAAACAGATCTGACTAGGTCCGGCTGTATTAGCAATAAATGGCTTATTTCCCTTAGAATACTAGGCATAGCGAAACCCTAAACAAACGCAGGTCATCAAACCTCAATGTGTTACTATGGATTAGTCAAAGGAAACATGGCTGCTCCTGTAGTCTGAAGTGACGATCAATGACTGCATTGGAGATTCGCCTGCTAGCAAAGACCGTGACGTTTTCAGGGCTTTCAATAACATTTTAAACTGCTTGAAAATGAACGTGGTTTTTATAAAGTTATTAGTTTGAAACATTTTTGAATAGCTTGCTATATTGTTAATATCTTGGTAAATATAAAAGAATGCATTGCGTCAGTGTTATGTTGTGACGTCTAAGATGACGTTATGATTTTTTGGGTGATGAAGATGAGGAAGATGATTTGGTAATGGTTTATATTGTTTCCACCATCTAAAGAGGTAAGAATACTGCATAAAGATAGAATATGTAGATTAAAAACGTTAATTAAAAACATAAACTAAGTAAGATTTTTTTGTACGAGACAATTGAAAGTACGAAGATTACGAGTTCAGGGAGAGGGCGGTTTCTATGCTCTTGACTCAACTGATGGTAGATATTAAAACTGAATTAGCGTTGTCAAGAAGATAATATTACGGGAATTTAGTGTTCTTTCACATTGTCTGTTATAGGGTTTTTATTGTGGTCTTAATTGTGGATACATGGATTGATGTGACGAAGTATGTGAAGAAGTGACCCCGTCTGGTGCCCATATTTGAGGAGGCACGTTGACTTGATCGAGGGTGTCCAGCGCAGATTGTGGAATGTCAGAACTCTCCTTCGAGGAGAGACTGAAGTCACTGAGGTTGCCCAGTTTAGAGTATAGGAGAGAGCGGGGTGATATAATCGAAAATTTTAAAATTGTGCACAATTTGTATGATACTTTAACCACTTTGTCCTCTTTTAAATTTTAATGATGTTGGTTTAACACGAGGTCACAAATTTAAACTTATTAAATCTTTTAACAATACTCGCAAATATAAAAAGTATTTTACTAATAGAGTTGTAACCCTTTGGAATAACCTGACTGCCGAGGCTGTGGATGCTAAATCACTCAATGTGTTCAAGAATAGTCTAGACAAGTTATTCAAGGACAGCATCTACTTCACCAATTTGGAGTCCAAAAAATTCTAAATTGGTAGGCACTGAGGCCAAGGGTTTGGGTCTTGGGACCCTCATCAAGACTGATTATGAGGGCCAAAGGCTTTTTCGCCTGCATGCCGAACTATGCTATGCAATGCTATGCTAAGTATGCGTGAGGAATTTATTTGCAAGTTCATCGTCCTAGACTACGACATCAACGACACTTCATCTTCATGGATCACGGACTGCACTATCAATGCTTCATCGCCATGGACCTTCATCCATAGACATCTTGTATCTTTTTAAAAATAAATTTTGATCGTATATTGGGCCCGTAAGAATGCGTATGCTAAATGCATAATTGAAATGCGAGTGATAATAATTAATTAAACAAATATTTTAACTAAAAGAAACATATCTATGTATTTAATTTGTGTCGTTATTGTAAATCTGTTCTAAGTCTATCATTCTAATTATTTAGCGAACCCCGGTTCGTTACATTTGTTGATCCCGACGTGATTCTAAAACGTAATTTGAATGATAGAGAAAGATTTAATTATTATTTATGATACCTGAAAATGTTAATCAGTTTTTCAAATATCACTGTCATCACATAGTTTCATCAGGAGATAGATTGCGCATCAGTTTATCACAGAAGTCTTAAAAAGTTACTTCACAGTAAGCATGTAGCTTACACTTGCCAAAATTGCATCATTTTCAACAAGATAATGGCATTACAATACATCTTTATTCATCTCTACAAGAGAAATTACAACTTGACTGTGTGTCTGTAAAATCAATTAATCGAAAACTTTGCAAACCATACAGATTCACATCACATATCTAGTATTAACTATAATAATCAATTATAAACAAGATAGAAGAAACATAAGACAATGTATTAAGGGGGAGGGGGTGGGAGGAAGGAGGGGCGGTAAGAAATAGACTGATACTCGTGGTTAAAAAATCCCCCTCA
>CM072524.1:25434254-25459254 GCA_036898135.1 Oncomelania hupensis | reverse complement strand
GCCATCTTTGCGCACCGCATAGCAACTTCGGGTCGCTTAGAACGTTACAAAATAAAAATAATCGAAGGGAGAGAAGCAGTTATACAATGAGAAAGTTAGTATAAAATTATTGTAAGGCGCCGACTGGAAAATAATTGTTGCGAATGCATTCTACGGGTACAATTCATTGTACGTGTTATAAAATGTATTCTATAGATATAAGTGCTCGTTGTTGCTATAAAATGAAGCGTTTACAGATAAAAGGAATTTTTATAGATCGTTTTTGCTATAAAATGACTTGTTTATAGATACAATGACTTGTTTATAGGTAAAATGAATTGGTTACTTATAAAATGTTTTGTTTATAGATAAAATGAATTGGTTACTTATAAAATGTTTTGTTTATAAATAAAATAGTTTTTTTGTGTTTAATATTTACAAACGGCGTGACGATTCGTGTATGATCTCTTGTATATCGTAAAATGTAGTCTGTAGCTATAAAAATGTTGCTTTATAGCTATAAAAAGTGTTGTATTGCTATAGAATGTATTTTATAGGTATATAATTCATTTTATAATTATACCATATCTTTTATACAGGTAAAATGTATGTTCTATAGATATAATGACAATAACCATTTAATTTGCAAATGGCGCTTCATAAGTTGGAGCATCGCTGGGTCAAGTGTATCGAACTAAAAGGAGACTATATTGAAAAATAAATCGCCACTTTTTCAAAAATTTCGTTTTTCTTTTGTAGGCTAAGTACTTATCGGACCACCCTCGTAGATCTAGGATCACGTGCATGATTTTAAGAAGTACAGTAATACTGGTTTACATCGGGATGTTCTATACTCTATAGGCTAGGACTCGTGTCTGCTGGGGTGAAAACAATTATAGAAATATGTCAATAGTGGACATAGAAGTGGTTAGGCATCATCTGCAAACCATTGGTAAACTGGATGGAGATGGAAAGCGGTGGTAATGCAGAGTCCCCTAATATCTGCACTAAGAAAATGTTGAAAAAGAGCAGGCCACAGGAACTATCCCTGCTTGACAGCGAAAGTTGTAGGGATGAAATAAAATTACCACTACTAGCGCTGTCGCAATTTATTATATGGTCTAGATAATACCTGTCCTTTAATGTTGAAATCCTACAAACCCTTCAAGAGAGCATGGAGATTGATTCTAGATGTTAAATACTTGCACATCAATGCTTCTCGGGCCAGTTTTGAGCTTCCCCTTATTTAGTACTCAACGCATGGGAAGAAACTCCGCAAAATGTTCACAACTCGGTCAGGAAAACAACAATTAAAATACAAAATGAGGATTTATACCTGTTTTAACGTGATGAAAAATACCATCGGATGTTGAATTGATCACACTTTGTGTTTAAGAGGTGTAAGGTTGGTACAGAAAATGCACACACAAAGTCCAAAAAACAACAGTTTCCTGGTATCACAGATGTCCGGATCAGAACTCCTTTTTTTTTTAAAGGGCTATGTTGTTCAGCAAACAGTTTACAAAACAAGCTGTTATTAAAAGCCCCATGTGCCTTGATCTTAAAGGAAATAAAATTATCAAACTGGAAAAAAAAACAAATGAGGAAGAAACAGTGTAATAAAAATGTAAGAAACTATGTTTCTTTTGGCTATCGAAGGCCTACCTGTCTTCTTCGTTTAGAAGAAACGACAAACGAAGAAGACAGGTAGGCCTACTGAAAGTCAAAAGAAACCGAAAGTAGAAAAAAATGGTCCGGTGCTCGCAACTTTGGTGTCTTCTTTACCCATTCGGGAGTTTACTTAGTTAGTTATTATAAACAATGACTAAGTCAACGTCTGAATGAATAAAGATACCAAAGTTGCTAACACTGTACAGTTTGTTTCCACTTTCTGTTTCTTTTGACTATCTAACCTACCTGTCTTCTTCCTTTGTCTTTTCTTCTTTCTTTTGCTGGGAACAGCAACAGTTGGCAACTCTTCACTTGTTGATCAGTTCAGTGAGATCTGCTGATCATCAAAATTGTCAAAATCAGGGTGATTTGGGGTTACTGCTAAATCCAAGTCAACATCAGACACCTCTTATTTCGCTATTTCTTCTATCATAAAAGCCTTAACGTCATTGTCGCTTACACCGATAATCGAACAACATATCTTCCTCCTCCATATTTGGGACAGCAAAAATTTGGACAAAAACTTTCCGGTTTAAAAAAAAATCACCATGAAAAGACTATCGCCTATTCCATCGTGTATATCTAGCGAAAAAGTAAACCGGAAACCGAAGTTTTTTACGGGATAAATGTTAAAGCGATGCATTGTGGTTGACTGTTGCTAGACAGTTATGACGCGGTAGACAATTTCGCTGGACTAAACGGGTCTTGCGAGGAAACAAAGGCACTGAGCTCGCGGGCCTGAACGGGCCTTGCGAGCGGCAAATTTTTAAAATCGATAAAGTTGTGAAACAATTTGCATTGGTGATGCAGATGTTTCTCAATTTTCACTCTGAAGTTGACGATCTGTCCCATATTGTTATGGCGTGCGGATTCCGGACTTCTGGCAACTCATAACGATCTGGCTTCTCTCTTAGTTTCAGTAAAACAACATTGGCACAAGTGATTTTGCGGGAATTACAGGTAAATGCGCTCTGTGATCGATATAGGAATGTTAGTTCTAAAACATTTTCTATAACTTTGCTGTTGCTTTTCTTATGGAAAATACTGTAAATGCGGCTAATCCTGCACAAAAAAATGTATTATATATCAGGGTCTAACAAAAGAAAGAGTCGTTTCAATAAATCCATTAAGCAATTAATGGGTGAATGAAGACATGAGGGTATAGATGTATATGAAGTGCCTTATTATCTCCACAAACAATCGGTTGTTACCAACGTCGGGAGGGGTTAGTACTTGGATGGGTGACCTTGCTTGGAAGGCAACCACCAAAGGAAACACAAAGATTGAAACAAGTGCACGACGTACCCCAGTCCACCCAGCTGTGAAGGGGTAGCTTCGTCTGTTTAGAACCGGGGAAGGTAAAGCAGCGACGGAAAGGAGGTAGATACCACCCTCATTAAGCTGGCCTAGATAAAAGGGGGGTTCCAAACGCTTCCCTCCCCAACGACCAGGAAGGTTACGGGGACACCTTTACTTTTGGTATTTCCAGACTACCATTGCTATGCTTGTGAGTGTCATGTGGAAACTGAGAGAGGTGGTTGGGGCCCCATGCTTTTGAGTCACAGGGAGGACACGGTCGCGCCGGACAGTGGTACCAGAACTAAAGTTTGAATAACAAGTAGCACTTGCTACGAACGCGATGGAAAATTACTGGAGCAGTGGACCAATCGGGAGCTCAGGTTTGTAGGTATATACTCTTAAGATTTGGCCAGAAAAAGAAAATTGGTCCCCTATACGCCTCGGTGTGCGGGGACGGAAATTTTACTTTCGAACAAGTATCATTTTTGCTCGGGACCTGGGAGCAATAGAAAGATCGAGAGGGGTGACGAGAAGAAGCAGGCACAGAAACCTTAAGCTGTGTGGATCGTAGCTATTGAAGTGAGATGGCACGGGAGACTTGCGGATTTGGTGAGGCTGATTAAAGATCTCATCCGTATGTATGACGTCTTCGGACCAGACTATGTCGTGTTTCAAGAGTCATCTCGTATCACAAGTCGGTGAGTAAGATTTGTCCGCCGCTTTTGTCCTTGACGACCGTCAACGACAGAATGAGGGAGAAAAACCGTTAGGGAGGCGGTGTAGAAAAATCGAATGAAAGAAATGTATAATGTAATTGTATTTCTTAAACTTTTATTGAATTATGCTATTGCTTTTAATATGGTACCATTGAAAATGTTCTTTACATACCTATTTTTGGTTGATCAGTCAGCAAGACTGACTGGGGAGAGAGAGAGAGGGGGGGGGGAGGGAGGGGGGGGAGGAAAATGTACAAAACCATGTAAAGGAGAAAATGTATGTTAAATATTGTTAAATTGTATTATTCTTGCATTTTGTATATTTTATGAGTCTTGTAAAATATGAGAACAATGTAAATTTTTCTCCAGAAGAGGAGGAGAGCAGACGATTTATTTCACTGGTAAACGTGTATGTAAAGTTATGCTGGAATAGTAGTAGCAAGTATTATTATTATTTGCAGATTGGACTTGGAGTCTTCACTGAAGGCAACGGAGTGGTTTGGCAGCAGCGGTCATTGTTGCTGGTATTTTTCCGTTGATAGGTCGACCTTTGCGTCACCGACAGGGTGCTACACTGAAAAGGCAGCAGAGACCATGACATAACAAGTCGAAGGGTCACCGAGTGCAGCGAGAGTTGAAGGGAGAGAAGGGAGAGAAAGGGGAAAGAGGAGAGGACGAATTTGATTTTTATAGCTTTTATTTTAAGTTTGAGTGAAAGAAAACGAATTTAACCAAACTTAAAAAAAACAACAGTTTATTAATCATTTTTTTAAATATAAACAGTGCGGATTCTAATATTCTGTGACTTTAACTAACGTTTCTTTATAATCTGTACATAACGGAACTGTGGTGAAGTGTTTTAATTTAAGGTTATGCCAGAGAAGAACTGTGAAACAAGACTTTTAAGTCAGTGTCAGTGAAGGTATTGTGTACAAGTTATACATTGCAGTGCATAACGGACTCCCAGGGACAGAAGGGGAAGCATGTGTTTTTTTAAACATTTTTTGTTCTATTATATGTGTGTGTTTAGTTAGATGGAACACCAAAGGTGAGAGAGTGATTTTGTTTTATACTTATGCTGATGCTTTGCCATTGAGTTTCTTTCTTTTGTTTATGTGGTGATGAATCATTTTATGCTTTCTTTGGTTTCATTCTTTTGTTTGTTGATGCAGGGGTGATTTATATGTTTACTTAATAAAAGCGCAATTGTATTCTTGAAATTTGATTTTCTTAGTTGAGTTCTTAGCGTAATTTAGAGGAAGAAAGGACGCTCGCATGCGCACTACAAACCCTAAAACCCCATCACTCCTTGTATAAAGGCAAAAGTCACCTACCCAACAACACGAACAAGAAAAGTAAGCTGACAAATATGGTGGAGATGCAGGGTACCAGGGTACTTAAGGAATAACACCAGCGTGCGTCGTGAGCGTTCAGGGGAAAGAGGGTAGTAGCATAGGGTGGCAAGGCAACATTTTTATGGATATATTTTTATATGTTGTTATCATGTTTGTAGCGGGGTCGTGTAGGTAAAGGGGTTTGTAGTGCGGGAACAGTGTGACAATCCTTCGGGAGGTTCTCGTAGAATCGCCAGGGACAGGGTGCAGTGGGCGAACTTCGGTTCACGGTTAGTCGTAATAACCGACCATTAGCATCGACAGCTCAGATCGTACAAATCGTCTCCAGGGGATATGGGGGAGTAACAGGTCCGGAACAAGTGAGAGAAAATACTTCAGTAAATTTGAGAGTGCGAGAGAGGTAGTGAGCAAGGATGGCTCATCCGCACAATTTACGATCAGGTAAAGGATTAAGTGATACGGGAGGGGTAACCACTGATCCCACCGGCGTGATAGCGTCATCACCGGTAATGACGAGTGTTCCTAGCACTGGTACAGGTCCAGTAGGAGGGAAGTCAGTTACGAGCATAGGTGGTAGTATGACGACGACAATGACATCAGTAATAGCATCAGAGGTGTTAACAGCGCTTACACCTACTAGCGGAGCGGGTAGGAGTGGGGGCAGAAAAGAATTGAAAATAGTTCCAATTCATCCAGATCCCACAATAGCCAAGTGGCAAAGATTAGCGACAGACTACGGGTTAACGGGATCCGAAGCCGCGATGTTTGTAGCACAACGTGCGCAGGTAGATGAAGAGAGGAAAGGAAAAGAGCGAAAAGAAGAGATAGATCCTAGGAAGAGGATGAAGAAATGAAAGAAAGAATTAGAAAAGAAGAGATAGAACTTCAAAAACTTAAAATCCAAGTAGAAGCAGTGAGAGAAGCACACATGTCAGCAAAGCCATCCAAATGTTTGTTGGGTCATCAACAGCTAGAGTATATGGGTCACATCATCGGAAATAGACAGATTACAGTGGTGCAAGACAAGGTCACAAAGATCAAAGCAATCGCGAGGCCACAAAGGAAGAAGCAAGTAAGGTCAATTTTAGTGATGGTAGGCTAGAACCGCCGCTTCGTTCCTCATTTCGCTGAGACCGCATTGCCACTGACCGACTTATCTAAAAGGGGCAGTTCAAAAGAACTCAAGTGGACTCAAGACTGTGAAACAGCATTCGTAGCGCTCAAAGAACGTCTATCGTCTCAACCAATTCGTGTATTGCCAGACATGAACATTCCTTTCAGTGAGTCAAAAAGGGATGGAGCGATTTTGTTGAGCTTTGTTATACGGGTACTTCCAATCATGGGCCATCCTTATTGTAGCAGTCCGGTTGTCGGACAGGCAGACAGTCGGACGGCCCGTCGCTCTCAATTTTATTTTTTGTTTTTTTGTTTGTTCAAAAGACACTTTTGGCCTTATCTCAAGAATTACTAATGAGAAATTGATTATTTCCAGCTAATTCTGGAAATGCAGAAATCATAACTTATAGCCTATCCTATCCTATCCTATCCTGTCCCATAACCCGAAGGTCGTAGGGGCACCACAGATGATCGCTTAACCAGCATACTCCATCTTTCTCTGTCCTCAGCAGCCCTCATGGCTTCGCTCAGTGTCAAACCAGTCCATTCTCGAATGTTGTCCTCCCACCTCTTTTTCGGTCTCCCCCTTCTTCTACCTCCTTGCACTGTGCCTTGCAGAATGGTCTTATGAATGAACTTATAGCCTGTAATTACATATTAAATACTTAAGTTCATTTACATTGGAGTGTGCGCAGTAAGTACTCTGGCTATCCCTCGTGGTTGATAGAAGTTCCAGACAACGGCACACCTGCAAGAGACACACCAGACAAGGATGAGACACCAGTGGAAGATCACTTATACTTCAATTTCTCTTCTCTCAAGTCATGCTTTCTGCGCACCCCCCTAGACAAGACGTGTCGTGAAACATTGCCTTCGGCCTTTGTTTGGCATCACATGTTTGCTACAAAGGGACAGATAAGTGGACCAATAAACGAACGTTTCATTTTTAGGGAGATGGAATCAGTTCGTGATAAAGAACTGAGTTGTTTCATTAAGGTGAGAGTTTCTGAAAAACATTACATTTTGGTTGACATTGAACGTGTTAATTGGAAAATTAATGCGTTTATTCAAACTTCGAACGTTAAGGCGTTTGCGTGTTCTTACGATGAATCTGAAACCACTGATGACTCTAGCTCATCTCCAAACCCGAATAAAACCCTCGCCTTCACAAAGGAGATAGGAGACAGCGATGCTCGCCTTATCTCATCAAACGTAGCCTTGATCCGTCTATCAATGAATATGATGAATGATTTTGGGTCTGGAATCGTATTTGACCGCATTGTTAGGTTTTTCAGTGTCAAGCCCCAAGAGAATTTTCAGCAAAGGTACACTTCTGTATCAGGCGGTAAGTAATGATTCCGACACTTACTTATCAGGACAAAGAAAAAAGAAAACAAAAGTTGAAAAGTACAGCGACGACCACGATGATGATGATGATAATGATGATAATGATGATGCATATAGTGCAGACGTGAAGGTGCATCGAAGAATACTTCAAAATTGAATCAAGGATTATAATAATATAATATTGATGGCATGAGTCTCTTTCGTTGATCTTAAAATAACAATGATTATGCTATATTCAAATTATAATCCTACTTCTTCATATTTCTACAGAGCTTACAGCAAAATTCCCAGGTTGTTGTTATCTTATTATTTGTGTTATCGTTATTGTATTTATTTATTCTTCATCATCATCATCATCATCATCATCATCATCATCATCATCATCATCATCATCATCATCATCATCAACATGGGGTGTCGGATAGCGCAGTGGTTGGAGCACTCGCTACTGTGTCGCAAGTTAAGCACCGTCCAGTGCGGTTAGCACTTGGATGGATGACCGCAAAACGTGAAGCGACAAATAACAACGCCCCCAGTTGACTCAACTGTGACTGAGTACCTATTCTCTTAAGGGTGGGGAAGGTAAAGCAGCGAGGGAGAGAGATGGGTATCACCCTCATTACACTGGCCCAAGATAGGCTAAGTGTGATCTCCAACATCACGCTCCCCTACGGCCACAAGGCTATGGGACTACCTTTACCTACCTTTCTACCATCATCATCATCATCATCATCATCATCATCATCATCATCATCATCATCATCATCATCATCATCATCATCATCTTCTTCTTCTTCTTCTTCTTCTTCTTCTTCTTCTTCTTCTTCTTCTGTCATTTGACGTACAGCTTACAGTAAAATTCGTAGTTGTTATCGTTATCAATGTTGTGGTCGTTATTTTGTTTCTCCTTCTTCTTCTTCGATATTAATATTTTACAGTAACGTCTTACATACACACAGTGTTTAATCTGAAATAGTGCTTCAGTGTGTTTATGTAAGTATTTCTTTTTATTAATGTGTTGTTTATTGTGATGTTTCTGTCATTCTCATTTGTTCTTTGTCGTTCCTTATCCTATCCTATCCTATCCCGTATCTCAAAGGTCGCTGGGGCACCACAGATGATCGTTTAACCAGCGAACTCCATTTTTCTCTTTTCTCAGCAACCCTCATGGCTTCATTCAGTGTCAAACCAGTCCTTTCTCGAATGTTGTCCTCCCACCTCTTTTTCTGTATCCCTCTTCTTCTGCTTCTTTGCACCGTGCCTTGTAGGATGGTTTGTGCAAGGCCTATGCTATTGTGAGGCGGTCATACCATCGGAGTTTCCGTTTCTTCACCACTATGAGCATGTCATCATGTTGTCCAATGGCATCTGTCGGACTTCGTTGTTGGTGATGTGATGGGTATAGGAAATTCCCAGAAGTCTTCTGTAGCACCTCATCTCCATGCTTTGTATTCTTCGTTGTAGACCCGCTGTGAGGGTCCATGTTTCGCAAGCGTTTAGAAAGATGGAGATGACAAGGGAGCGCAGCAGCCTTACCTTGGAATGTAGACTGATGGTCCTGTCTTTCTACTTGGGCTTCAACCGTGTCAGGGCCGCAGTTGTTTGTGCGATCCTGGAGAGGACTTCCTGTCGGGACCCATTGTCTGGATACAATGGATCCTAAATATGTGAAACAGGACCTAGCACAATAATCAATATGTGTCTAAAAGTTTACAAACCAAAAGATTAAAGCTCAAGAACACTGCTCATGAATAATAATTCAAAGCTGAACAATAATATTATAAATATTATTAATTATTATTTACTATTATTAATTATTATTTACTATTATTATTACTGTCATTATTATTTTATACATATACATACATATATATACACATATACACACATACACACCCACATATTTATGTTGATATGTTGATGCCTTTGGTGTTGTTAGTCATCATTTTGGTCTTTTCTGCACTTATTTCCATTATCTCCTGATAAAATATAACAGTAAGTTTTTTATCGATCGAATTTACAATATGGTGAACAGAGGGTGTGGTACAATTTTGTCTGCTGCACAAAAGCATATTCTGTCAAGTGGTCAGTGATGGTCACTAATCAGTCATCACCCAATGACGAAGTCCGACAGATCATCACACATGCCATTGGACAACATGATGACATGCTCACATTGGTAAAGAAACGGAAACTACGATGTAATGGCCCCGTCATTAGAGCATCAGGTTTTGCAAAGTCCATCCTGCAAGGCACAGTGCAAGGAGGCAGAAGAGGAGGGAGACAGAAAAAGAGGTGGGAGGACAACATTCGAGAATGGACCAGATTGACATTGAGCGAAGCCATGAGGGTTGCTAAGGACAGAGAAAGATGGAGTACGCTGGTTAAACGATCATCTGTAGTTTCCCAACTACTTTCGAGTTACGGGATAGGATAGGATAGATAGGATCAGTAATGGATAAAACAAAAATATTCGAGGAATTAATTTAAACAGTGGTGAAGAAACGGAAACTCCGATGGTATGGCCACGTCACCAGATCATCAGGCCTTGGAAAGACTATTCTGCAAGGCACAATGCAAGGAGGTAGAAGAAGAGGGAGACCGAAAAAGAGGTGGGAGAACAACATTCGAGAATGGACTGGTTTGACACTGAGCGAAGCCATCAGGGCTGCTGAGGACAGAGAAAGATGGAGTATGCTGGTTAAACGATCATCTGTGGTGCCTCTACGACCTCCGGGTTACGGGACAGGATAGGACAGGAGTTTAATTTATTTATTTGTATGTCTTTTCTGTAGAAATTATACGACAAAAAAATCACAAAAAACACACACACACACACACTTTTGAAGCTAACTCTAACCCAAACCCTTAGTCTAGCCCTTAACATAACGCTAAGCCTAACACAGCTTCTACCCTAACGGAACCCTGTATTGACGTCAAAACAACGGGGCCGTCAAAAGAAAACGTTTATTTCTGGAAGAACTAGCAAAACTGGTACTATGACAAAAGTCGAAATATGCCAGATTTTTTTTGGAAAACGAATTTATACATTATGGTAAACAGATGATGTGGTACAATGTTGTCTGCTGCACAAAAGCATATTCAGTCAAGTGATCAGTGATGATCACTTATCAGTCATCACCAATGACGAAGTCCGAAAGACCATCCTGCAAGGCACGGTGCAAGGAGGCAGAAGAACAGGGAGACACTATTTACATGTTTGTACCTTTCTACCTTTTCGTTTTGACTATCAGAAAATTAGCTATCTTTTAGGAATCATTTCCGCGACTAACATGCACAAAGTAACAGAAAACCAAAGTGCCCAGCATCATAGCTCAGTGGTAGAGCGTTTATATATATGCCATACCGATGACCCACGCATTCATGGGAAATAACTCTTGCTACGCAAGAGGTACCAAACTTGAAAGTCGAAGTTTTCTGGCAGACCTTGGTGTGTATATATAGTTTTAGATCTTACTATTACATTAAGAGCATTCAAAACTATTTTATGGGTATCACACTTAGTGAATATTCCTATTAAAAAGTATTTGACTTGGTGAGGCATTTAATAGTAATATATAAGGAGCCCCGACCTACTCTATCTCTCTCTCTCTCTCTCTCTCTCTCTCTCTCTCTCTCTCTCTCTCTCTCTCTCTCTAGTTTTAAACACTTTGACTCTGTGCCTGTTGTAATTCCATTTGAGATAATAAAGTTGTATTGTATGTATGTGAATGTCTTAAAATACATGTCAATGGCTTGCTATCTTGTTTATTGCAGGAACTGTTCTGACCCCTCTTTACGAAGAATACGCCGGTGTCTCGTTTGACCAACGCAAGGAGTATGTACACGAACTTCTTGTTCCTTCCGACAATAATATTATGATAAGCTTTCCACAGAAGGAAATTATTGGAAGTTGTATAGAACTCAATATTTTATCTGAACACGGTGTAAACAAAGTGGTCTCTCGATTCTGTAACCAGAGACCACCACTTCCAGCGATTTTCAACACCAGCAAACTGACGATTACTTACAAATTTCACTCAGGAAAGAAATGTGACTTCAACGGTCTTGTCTGTGGCTTTAAAAATCGAGGGTTTCTTATGCTGTTTTCTTTCCACAACGACACGGCCATGCCGCGACATGGTGTCAGTGGGCGGTGGAACTGCTCCGTGCCTCACTGGCCTGACTTTCGCCAACACTTCCCCTGTAATCTCCACAAAGACTGTGAGGAAGGTGAGGATGAGATCGTCTGCCCATATTACTCTCCACGTTGTGGTGCCGGGTTGATCACCACGTCAGACGCCTGCCTGTTTCTCGTCACGGACACAATGGTCGATTGGAAACGAGCCTTGAATTTGTGTGCTCAGCGAAAAGCTAGGCTGGTCACTTTGAAAACCCCAGAAAAACTAAAAGAGGTCGTAAATTTTATTCAGCCATCTAAATGGTTCTATCGCAGATTCTTCACAGGACTGACAGAAGCCTCTACTGACCTCCCAATGTGGTAAATCATGCTCCATTGATTTTGACGCACGTTGTTCTGGCAAATTGGCCACTATTTATCGTTGAGTGGAATTTAAGATGTCCTCGGTTATTGATAGCTGCATACTGTCATTTAATTATCACCTCAGCCATGCAGACAATTTTAATTCAATCTTTAGTTACTTAGGCATTTATCTAATTAAGAAGATGGATGCTGATTATGATGATGATGATGACTTTCTGATTGTCATTATATCCTGCATTCCTACCTGTCCTGACTTAGATACACAGTTGTTTTGTCTGCAAAAATAACATGTAAATTTTTTTTGAGTTTTTCAGGTACACATATATGATGCAGTGGTCTGATGGCTCGATAGCTTTCCAGAGGACTATAATCAAGTACGACACCATTTTTACGCATTGGAATTTGCATATAGGTGAGTTTATATGTAGCATGCTCAATCGCTTTGATGAGCAGTTAGTGACTCTGGCTGCCTGTACAGTAGAAACTGAAAGAAATGAGTACCCTGAAGGAGTTCCTGTGTGTGAAATAGAAAATTTGGCCGGAACTAGCAGTAACAGCATCACCATTTCTTTGTCGCTGCCATCAGGGACACTTGGAGAAAACTACTTGATTTGTCCCAAAAACTACTTCACTTTGAAGTTTCTTGCCTGTGATCCAAAGAGTGCTTGTTATGCTCGTGATTTTGATTCCTGCCTCGCGCCCCTGACGCCACTTCCGCCCTCTTTCACGTGCAAGAATAGTGTGGAGCGCGTACCATTAACGCTGGTGTGTGACCACCGCCCTGACTGTGCTGACCGCAGTGACGAGGACTTCTGTAGCTACCCCACCTGCAATCTTTACCAGATTCCTTGTGGTAACGGAGAGGTAAAAGCTTGGAACAGTAATTGTCGAGATGTAAAATATATTTATTGATTGATTAAAACAAGTTTTTGCCTTATCTCAGTAGTCACGCGACGATTATGATTTTTAAAAAAAATACTTACACCACTCAGATTTGTGTTTCACGACCTTCGCTCTTTCTCTAATGTCGAAGTCGCTGGGCCCATTTATAATAATTTGTCTGAACCGACTGTAAAACGATTTGGCTTGCAGATTGTTCAAGATCTTTTCTTGTTACTTCTGCAGAATAAAACTGAACCACTACATTGCCACGAAAATTAACACTTGTGAAAATGCTGATTTTCAGCTAGTGTGTGAGTGTGTGGAAATGCATTTGAATAGTTTGCCATTGTTACGTTTGAGACGCGCACGATAGATCCGATCATTTTGTTTTGCAAAGCATGCAATAATAGAGCATTGTGCAGGCCTAATTGGACGCCCCTGCCTAATTGGACGCCGGCGTCCACTTGGGTCTACATAGAGGCCTAATTGGACGCCCCCTGCCTAATTGGACGCCGGGGCGTCCAATTGGGCATGGAGTGCACATATTTCATTTGATGTATGTATGTATGTAGGTATGTATGTATGTATGTATGTATGTATGTATGTATGTATGTATGTATGTATGTATGTATGTATGTATGTATGTCTGGTGCCGCACCTGGTGCGACGCACCTGAGAAGGGGGATCTACGCCATAGCCAAGAGTTCAACTGCTACAACAAGCGGATTTACGTTACGAGAGGCAGTCATTGAGGGTAGCCGCCAACGAGTTGCGTCGGGAAGGACCAACATCCTAGGACTACATCCCCAATAGGTTCGGGTTGACTGCAAGGGCGTGTGGTCGCCGAAGAGTTGCTTCGTGAGCGAACAACAGACCGGGACTACGTGGCTGCTGCAAGACTCCTCGAGGGACAGTCTCGGAGCTACATCGCCAGTATTATAGAGAGCGACAAACGGACTTCACGCCTAACTCAGCATAGGAGCGTGTACATCAATACAAGCGTGGTGCAGCATCGCGTCTCATACGACGAGGACAGCGATGCCTGCGTCGGCGAAGGCGAATACAGACAAGCACCAGCGCAACTGCAGAAAGCATGCTGTTCTAGAACAGTCTAGAAAGGTGCAGCACAGTCAAGAACTTTCCAGAAAGTATCAAAATGGCTGACTTCTGGCAAAAAGGACTTGAACTGAATCTAAAAGGCAAGCAGCTGACGGAGTACGTCAAGTCTCAGGAGAGAATACAAGAAAGAATATTAGAAGATCAGCGTGAAGAAAGGGAAGCTCGGCGCAGTTGTGAAAAAAGAGAAGAACGGCGTTGGCGTGACGAGATGGAAGAGACAATTAGAGGTTGAGCGTCAGTACCAGCAAAAGTTGGCGCGTATCCAAAACAATCAGCATGCGCCACACGTCATCAGCGACCACAAAGCTCCAAAATTGCCAGCGTTCATCGACGGGAAGGACCAGATCGATAGTTGCATGTATCTGGCGAGATTTGAAAGGTTCGCCGAAAACTCCAACTGGCAATCTCAAGACTGGGCGATTCGACTCAGTGCACTTCTGACGGGGCAAGCGCTCGAAGTTTACACCAGACTATCGAACGATGACGCCAATAAATACGACATCTTGAAAGAGGCCCTATTGCTTTGCTACAGCATTACAGAGAAGCGCTACCGTAAACGCTTCCGCGAATGCCGATCTTTGTCAGACGAGACACCAAAGCAATTTGTGGAGCGCTTGTCATAATACTTAGGCTACACAACAAGTGGGTGGAATTATCAGGCGAAGGGAAGCCTTACGATAGTTTCCATGACCTGATTGTGAAGGAGTACTTCCTCAATGCCTGTCACAAGGACCTGGCGATCCAATTAGAACTATAAAAGCTGCAGGCGCTTAAAGATGTGACTGAAGCTGCTGAAAGATATCTCATCGTTCACGGGAAGATTCTGGGGCCACCCAAGGCGACGAAACATTTTCAGAAGACTGGAAACCATGGGAACCAGATCCAGGGAAGTCAGACGAGCCAGAGACAGGCCGACTCTACGCCACCTTCCAGGGAAGGGCACTCAAGAGGCTGTTTTACCTGCAATGGCACAGACCACAGAGCTGCTAACTGTCCTCAAAACAAAAATAGCGGACAGTAGGTCAATACGGATAAAGCAGCTGCGGGCAACCGACGGAGGCGTCTCTTCAATAGATGGCAAACTAGTAGCTCTGACCATCAAGTGTGCGACGGGAGCGTCATTCTTTCGAGTGCACAGCTACTCCTGCAGACGTGCAAGAGTGCATGACCGATGGCCAAGTTCTCCTTGCCAACGGAAAATCCATTCCCGTCGTCGCCAGCGCAGCTGTGACCGTCCAGAACAGACCTGTTTCGAAGGGACGCGTCGGAAATCGCGAAGTAACGGTCCTAAGAGACTCAGGCTGCAGTGCGGTCATGGTCAGAGAAGACCTATCGCTAAAGAACAGTTCACTGGCGATTCTAAATGGACCCTCATGGCCAACAGCAAATGTGTGAAAGCCCCTATCCTATCCTATTCTATCCTATCCTATCCCATCCCATAATTCGGAGGTCGTAGGGGCACCACAGACGATCGTTTAATCAGCGTATTCCATCTTTCCCTGTCCTCAGCAACCGTGATTGTTTCGCTCAGTGTCAAACCAATCCATTCTCGACTGTTGTCCTCCCACCTTTTTTTCGGTCTCCCTCTTCTTCTACCTCCTTGCACTATGCCTTGCAGAATGGTCTTTGCAAGACGTGTTGATCTGTTGACGTGGCCATACCATCGGAGTTTCCATTTTTTCACCACTGTGCAGGTCATCGTGTTGTCCAATGTCCAATGTCGGACCTCGTCTTTGGTGATGTGCTGGGTATAGGAAATGCCCAGAAGTCTTCTGTAGCACCTCATCTCCATGCTTTGTATTCTTCGTTGTAGATCTGCTGTGAGGGTCCACGTTTCGCAAGCATATAGGAAGATGGAGATGACAAGGGAGCGCAGCAGCCTTACCTTGGAATGTAGACTGATGGTCTTGTCTTTTCAAATTGGCTTCAACCTCGCCAGGGCAGCAGTTGTTTGTGCGATCCTGGAGAGGACTTCCTGTCGGGACTCATTGTCTGATACAATGGCTCCTAAATATTTTAAGCTATGCACTGTGTTTAGGGATTGGCCTTGGACTTTGATGTCCGTGTTGATGCCATTGGTGTTGTTGGTCATGATTTTGGTCTCCTCTGCACTTATTTCCATTCCATAGGCTCTGGAGGTGGTGTCAAGCCTCTGTACCAGCTGTTCACGTTCTTGTTCCTCTCCAGCCAATCCATCAATGTCATCCGCAAAACGAAGATTGGAGATTGCTCTATGCTGACTGTGCCTTCATGATCTGCAAGGGCATCTGACACGATGCTCTCTAGGAAGATGTTGAAGAGTGTTGGAGAGAGTAGGAATCCCTGATGAGATGGACCACTATCGATTGAACGTTTTAGGGATCAGCGAACTGCGCTGGAAAGGCATAGGTGAAACAACGACCAACGAAGGCCACAAGCTTTATTTCAGCGATAGAGATGAAAGGCACGAACACGGAGTTGGATTCTCGGTCCACAAGAACATTCTAGCCACTGTCATGGGTTGCCGCCCAATCTCCAGTAGACTCATTACCATCCGTCTGAGAGTAGCCCCTTTCAACATCACCATCATCCAGGCCTATGCCCCAACATCAGGCTATGACGACAGCGAAGTGGAGGACGGAAATTCGAACTATACCTTCAAGAAGTGAAGTTCATGATACAGACTGACCACAAGCTGCTAACCTACTTGAACTCTGCCAAGTTTGTGAACAGTTGCATCATGACATGGGCTAGGTACTTGCAAAACTTTAACATGTGAGTAGAATCTATTACAGGATCAGACAATGTTGGTGCGGACTTTATCAGCAGAGTGTGTGAGTAAAGAATACTGACAGTATCCAGATAGACTGAAATTGAAATTGTTTTTAGACTTTGTGCATTGCGTCTCAATGTTTTTGACAGAAATTAAGTAAATTTCTTTTGTGTAGGGAGTAATGGCGGCCAAGCCCGGACGAGCCCCCAAAAATGTTACACATGGTTATTTATCAATGGTTGATTCAGCCCCGATGCTTGAATCTTGATACGTGTAAATCCAATTCGTTTATGCAAACAGCCTGTTCACTCAGCAAAAAGGCAGGAGTCGTCGTATAAAGTTTTCCAACTTTATTCAGCAAACATCAACAACTTCATGCAAGATCACTTTTTGAAAATCACTTCAAAGATCATTATTAAAAATCATCACAAACCTCTATTAATCACCCATACAAGCAGACAGCGCGTTACTTATATAGTCTCTCTGCAATCGAGAAATAGTTCGAACATTCCAGCATGACGCAATAACACCCAATCAAAGTAAACCTCGTCACCCGAAGTATGCACTGTCTTACGTCATATAACCTTATTTAGGATAGAAGAATCGCTTAGCTATTACTAGATTTATCTAGATGCTTCGGTCGATGGTAAACAAGTAATTTCTAGAGAATTCTTAACAGTATCGAGCGACAAAAATTATCAACATTATACAAAGCTTCTTCTAGCAACAATGCAAAATCAAATCAAATGTAAATATGCTCTATTACTGCATGCTTTGCAAAACAATTAGACCGGACCTATCGTGCGCGTCTCAAACGAAACTGCCATCTTATGTCTCAATTTCTTTTGCGAGACTAAGTGTGAAAGAGAGACAAAACCAAAGAGTTTTTTAAGGAAAACAAGTGAAGAGGACAAAACATCTAAGCGTATTTCCAGTCACTCGCACACGTAGCTGAAAATCTGCATTTTCAAAAGCGTAAATGTTCGTTGCCATTATCCTAAAGAAGCAAAATTAACGCTTAGATTGATAATCAAAATTTTTTTTTTCACAAATAATATAACTGATTTCAGCGACCTTGATCCTTCAGAAAGAACCAAGATCAAGTGCACAAAAACTGAGATGGTTAAATTATCTGCATGGTAAAACTAATCTAAATCTGCCCAGTCATTCTTAGGATAAGAGAAAAAAAAACGCTACAAGAAAATTAATGCTTTTTCGGCTATGTGTGTGTCTGCAAATACATTTGAATGGATTGCCATCTAGTTTTTAATGTATTTCTGACTTCACTTTTATTACAGGTTTCATCTGCAGGTTTATATACATCGATAGATTGCGCTCTCTCTCTCTCTCTCACACGCACACACACACCCACACACACACGCACACACCCCAACACACACACACACCCACACACACACAGTCTCTAACGTTTTGCCGCTGCTGGCGCTTTGCCACTAAATTGTAAATTGTTATTACAGACTTCATCTGCAGGTTTATTATATACATATCTCTCTCTCCCTCTCTCTCTCTCTCTCTCTCTCCTCACTCTCTCTCTCCCTCTCTCTAACTTCTGGCCGCAGTGCCATTAAATTGTTGTACAGTTTAGTGTTCAAAACACTGAAAAGGCCGTGATAAAAGTCAGAAATTACTCCAATATAACATAGGCATAGTTTTTATATTTAGAATATATTACTCAAAATAATTGAAGGGCCACTCTCATATTTCATTTAGTTTAATTATTTTTTCCTGCTATCAATAATATCGCTTATATTGCTTATTTCAAAACTTATCCTGTACAGTAACATTCAGGACAATCTTATTCTGACAAGTTATCACACGTATGAGTTTTGAACTTTCTGCACTGAGTTGAAAAACAAACTCAATTTTTACAAAAAAATGACCCTAATTTACTGTTGTCTTGCTAATAAAGCAAAATTTTCAACATTAAAAAGTGATCTGCACGCGAAAGGCTTGCATTTTGTGAGTTCTGTTCAACAATCGGCGCTTTTTTCTGGGTATAAATGGCAGCGCTTTTGCTGCTTTTCTAACCATGCCCCCAAGGCGACGACTGAATGATGCGGATAGAAGCAGAGCTATTGCATGGCTTCAGGAAGGGGTGGGGGTGAGAGAAGTTGGCAGGCGGCTGGGAGTGTCCCACTCCGTTGTCCAAAGGCTGCGGGAGCGCGTTAACAACACTGGAAGCGTCCAAGAACCAAGAAGGTCCGGACGCCCCCGCGTTACTACTGCAAGACAAGACCATTTTTTTTAAAAAGAAATTTTTATTCACCAAATACATGCATGTATAACAACCACAGTTTTTCCATAGATATTCATACTTATGTAATCATACAAGCAAATATAAGGCTTTTTTATATAGATAGAAATACAGGAAATATACTTTAGAAGAATACTAAAATAAATATTTATAAGAAAAAGGAAAAAATAAGAGAGAGGAAATGAGAGAGAAGATGCACAGGATTTTATATTACATGTACATGAGCATCCGCAAGCAAAGCCTAAACAAAAATATACATGAGTACATGTACACAGGATAAGAAAAAGTGTACAAAAATATTATTACAGATTATCAAAAAGAGGCAAGTACAGCTGCCACATTGTACGGAAAACATTTAGACTCATCTGTGTACTAGCAATGTACCTTTCCGTTTCATATCTGTTTCTCAGAGTGAATAAAAAAGCTTCATAGACAGGCATTTCTTTATTCATTTTACACCTGTAAATGTATGTTTTTGCTAACAAAATCATCAAATCCATCACATCATCGGTTACTGTCGCCTTGTCGCAACCAAAAATAATTAAATGTTCATTGAACCTAAGTGATGTGACATGTGAGCATTTGTTAACTAATGCATTTTGGAAACTATTCCAAAATTGTTGCACCGAATTACATGACCAAAGAAGATGCTGGATATTTTCTTTTGCCATCCCACAAAAGGTACAGTTATTACTATTTTCTAATCCCATACTATGTAAAATTGTAATTGTACTTAATATTCTATGAACTACCCTGATTTGAAACCATTTAAGTTTAGTGTCTTTTATTTGCTTTATCTTTTTAAATATTTTTTTCCATGACATCTGTATATTTACTCGTTGCTCCCAATTTTTGCAACAATTTGGCTCATGTTCATTTTGTACCAAAATGTCATAGAACGTTCCTGCCCCTTTGGGCACTGACAAAACAAGTCTGAGTACTTTACTATGTTCATACCCTTGCAAATGCTCACCGGCCACATCGATATCTGTTGTACGTATGTATTTTTTAATAGCGTTTACACACCCAGAGTAAGTGAGAAAATTTACCGCAATTCCATATTTCTCACTAAATGTTTGTAAATCTAGAAACAACCCATTCTCCTTTAGGAAATGGCCAATATTGTAAACCCCTTTCTCTATCCAATTTGGAAAAAAAATAGTCTCCCCTCCAATCAAAATATTAATGTTACAAAAGATAGGTTCTCCTCTAAGTTCCTCATTTGTCTTAATTTTTATATTTGTTCCTAACTCTTTATACACTTTCGCTACATCTAACCAGTACTGATTTACCTTTCTATCCATATCTATTATAGTACCCAGTTTATCAAGGAGTTCAAATTTATTTGATGTTTTTTTAACAATGTTTGTCCATTTATGATTACTCGAATGTAATTTCCTTAGCCATGTTACCTTAAGAGCACTCATAAACCTCCTCACATCTGGAATTCCAACTCCCCCATAATCAATACGTTTTACAGAAACTTTTCTACTTATTTTATCATTTTTTCTTCCCCAAACAAAGCAATAAACACATTTTTGTAATTCATTCACAATATCATCTGGTGGATTTGGCAACAGCAACCAAAGATGAACAAGTTTCGACAAAATAAGTGACTTTAGAACAGCCACACGCCCCAAAGGCGTAATCTGACGTTTTAACCAGACTTTAAACATATTCTTAATTTCTAAAAACTTTTCTCGAAAATTAATCTCTACACATTTCTTAAGGTCAAGTGTGAACCATATACCCAGTATTTTGAATCTTTCAGGATTCCACTCGATGTGCAGGTGGGGCATAAAGCGTATTTCTGAATTGTGCATACTACCTAACCAAATAGCACTGCTTTTATCAGTGTTCAAGATAAGACCAGATTTTTTACCAAAAATTTGAATAGTATTAATTGCTTCTTCAAAAGAATTTCTATCCCCTTCCATCATTAACTCTGTGTCATCAGCATATTGAGCTACTTTATTTTCTACTTCATTAACCTTTATACCTTTTATATGATGATTTTCTCTTATCATTATACCTAAAATTTCCACACACATGACAAACAGATAGGGGGAGATCGGGTCTCCTTGCCTACATCCCCTCCGTACATGGAACCAGGACCCAAGTGTACCATTCACAAGGACCGATGATTTAATTCCATTGTAGAAAGTATGGATCCATCGACAAAAGTCAGTGCCACAGCCAAACGCCCCCAACACCTTAAACATGAAATCCCAGCTGACCGAGTCAAAGGCCTTCTCAAAATCTAAACATAGTAACAACCCCGGTTGGTCGTTCATATTCAAGTAGTCAATTAAATCATAGATTAATCTAACATTATCTCCTAGATATCTATTACGAATAAATCCTGTTTGGTCTTCATGTATCAGAGAAGGTAGTACATTCTTAAGTCTATTTGCGATACACCCTGATCCTATCTTATAAACTAGATTTAGAAGAGAGATGGGTCGCCAGTTCTTAATATACTCTCTGGGTTTATCACCCTTTGGAATACAAACAATTACCCCCTCCTTTTGAGTAGATGATAATTCCCCTTTTAAGAAACCTTCATTTAAAGAGCGTACAACAAAATCACCTACCCTGGTCCAAAAAACTTTAAAGAACTCTGCAGAAAAGCCATCACTACCTGGGCTTTTCCCATTTTTTGTATTTTTTAATACCAAAGATGCCTCTTCTAAAGTGATAAGACCCTCAAGTGAATTCGCCTCCAACTCGGTCAGTCTGGGAGTACTGTCAATAAGTTCGCCTATTTCACAGGGTTCTACTACCCTATAATCATACAACCTTTCATAAAAACCATTAACTTCAACTAATATTTCCCCGGGATCTGTAGTAATTGTACCATTTTGTTTATGCAACTTAAGGATTTGTTTATTAGTATAATTGCGTTTCTCTAGCGCACAGAAATATTTCGTAACCTTTTCCCCGTCAACAATCCACCTGGCCCGAGAACGGAGCAAAACACCCTCCATCTTCCGTTCCTTTAAAGAAATCAGTTCAGTATTAGCTTTCTGCAATTCCTCTCTTTCTGACTCATCTAATTTTAACTTTTGTTCTAATAAAATAATTTTTTTCTCTAGTAGTTGCTCAGTTTCTTTACTTTTCTTTCTCTTCTTGGTAGCATAAGAAATTGTTCTGTCTCTAATTTTCATTAACAGTGTGTCGAGAAAGAGTTGGTCATTAATTACAAACTGTATTTCATTATTACTTATTTGACTAATAGTATCCTGATTATATGGACATGCCGCGTATTCTTTCTTCACTTCTTCTATAACTGAATTAATGTCATCTAAATATTCCTTATCTTTTAACAACGAAGCGTTAAATTTCCATAATGACAATCGTTTTCCTTCTTTAACTTTTCCTAAAGACAATAAAATAAGCGAGTGATCCGTTCTGTAGCCAGGCAGAACGTCGGCGTCATAAACATCAGCTGACATCAAATCAGATACCAAGAAAAAGTCAAGTCTACTTTGCTGAATGGGGCTATTTCTTCGCCATGTATATCTTCTTAATTCCGGGTTTAAGTCTCGCCATATATCAGTCAAGTCTAGATTAATCATCATTTGTTCTACCTGTTCCTGGGCTTTGATATTGTTATGATGTTTATAATTATCACAGTCAAGTTCAAAGTTTAAAACTAAATTCCAATCTCCTCCCATAATAATATTATCTGGCGCAATTTGTTTAATCTTGTTACATAACGTCACATAAAAGTCTGGGTCATCTCTGTTTGGTCCGTACACATTACATATAAGAAATTCTTTACCAAATATTTTCACCAAAATCAAAATGTAGTTTCCACCATTATCCTTATACACTTTCTTGACATCAAATTCAAAGTTATTATTAAAAAGGACAGTTACCCCCAAAAAGACAAGACCATTTCATCACCCTGTCAGCTCTGAGGATGAGGTCCGCTACAGCAAACACCATCAGAAGACAGCTTCACGCAGCCAGCAATGTTAACGTCAGCGACCAGACAATTCGCCACCGTCTACACGAGGCAAACCTGCGATCAAGACGACCAGCAGTACGGCCTTTGCTCACTCCAGCTCACCGTGCAGCGCGTTTGGCCTGGGCTTGGCGTCATTTGGTGTGGACTAGGCAACATTGGTCAAGGGTGCTCTTTACAGAGACGAGTCTCGGTTCTCCTTGTCTTTCCACGACCGTCGAGTGAATGTTTGGAGGCGTCCACGGGAGCGTTTTGCTGATGCGACGGTGCGCGAGCATGACCGCTTTGGTGGTGGATCTGTCATGATGTGGGGTGGCTTCGCATTAAACTTCAGAACACCCCTGCTCCAAATTCATGGCAACTTAAACGGTATTGGCTACAGGGATGACGTCCTACAACCTAGGGTTCTCCCAGCTCTGTGGGCCATTGGGGAAGGTGCCATACTACAGGACGATAATGCCAGACCCCACCGAGCGCGTATCGTCAATGACTTCCTGCAGCAATAGCACGTCATAAGAATGGATTGGCCGGCTCGATCACCCGATTTGAACCCCATAGAACATCTGTGGGATGTCTTGGGTCGACAGACACGGGCAAACCTCCCTCCAGTAGCTAACCTTGAAGTTCTGGCCCAAGTTCTCCAGCAAGAGTGGTTGGCCATCCCAGGAAACATCCTCCATAACCTGATACGGTCCATGAGACAACGATGCCAAGACTGCATTGATGCAAACGGTGGCCACACCCGATACTGACTCTATAGATTTTTGGTTTCTAAAGTTTTGATTTTGTAAATGAGGGGTATGTCCAGTTAAATTGAATTCACTCAAATTTTAAGCGACTGATGTCTCAAATCTTTTTTGTTATTGATGCAGAAATGATTGCAATAAAATGTGATGAACTAATAAATTGAATTCGTGTTTCTGATTTAAAGAGAAACCCATATGTCCAAGTGGCCCTTGTATTATTTTGAGTAGTATATAATTAATCTCGCTGTAGGTTACAGTCCGTTATATTTCCTTCAAAATTGATTGTCATAATCAGAAGCTGTTGTAATTAATGCATAGTGATGAACATTTCCGTTCAATGTTGAGTAGTAAGAACCACAATGCATAGCTTGTTGTAGTAAATCATGAAAGCCCAAACTATATTGTTATTACTTGTAAAAAATACTGTTACGCCATTTTGTTCTAGTGCATGCCTGCCACGAAGGAATCGTGCTTCCCTTGGCTGTACTGCACTGGAGTAGATGAACAATACGTGTGTCCGGATGAATTCTCAAAACAGAATAAGCGTTTCAAATTTATATCAGAGTTGTTAGACGCAGAACCACCAGCTGTACTGAATCTTCACAGACACGGCAGGTTCACTGTCTCACGCATGAACCAACAAGGACAGCCGTTCCTACCTGCTAGCCTCGTTTGTCCAGATTCGCATTTTCAATGTTCCCACAATAGTGATTGTTATCCGGTGTTTCTTCGTTGTAACGGTGTCTACGACTGCCCTTACCGCGAGGATGAAGCTGACTGTGACAGTTACACGTGCCCAGGCTTCTACCGCTGTCGTGACTCGTTCGTGTGTTTGCATCAACGTTACCTGTGTGATGGTTTCCCGCACTGTCCCAACCGTGATGACGAACTGCTTTGTAACCTCACCTGTCCTGTTGGCTGTACGTGTTACGGGTTAGCCTTCTACTGCTCACAACGTTTTCCTGCTAACGGACACCCCGGTCTGCGTTTCCTGCACGCTAAAGGCACTGACATGACGGTGAAGGACATGAGACAAAACACGTTGTTGATATATCTAGCACTAACCGACAGCAATCTGAGCACAATAAACAGTGAGCATAGTTTTCCAAATCTACTCACTTTGGACCTTAGCGGAAACAGAATTGATTCGCTTAGTAATGCTTTGTTGACCGGCATGCCTCAGTTAATTCATCTTCATTTGTCCAACAATCCTATTCGCACTTACTTTTACAACAAAAAGCAGTTCAGTAGTATTTTAACGTTATGTAT